>CM033726.1:50127809-50485871 GCA_019671005.1 Hibiscus mutabilis | reverse complement strand
TGGCAACTAGCTCGACGTCTCCTTCATGCACTGCCCTGGCAACTAGCTCGGCATTGCTTTGGCAAGTGATCCTGCACATACACACACAAAAACACACCAAAGCAGCATCTATTTCCACAAAAATCACCAAGTTATGTAATCAAGTTCAACGTTTGAAGGAAACATGGATTAATGCATGAATGACTAACTATGCAACTAATATGAGCCTAAGTCTAACAGTAATATGAGTAAAAAAAGGGTAAGAAAAATAGTACTTTTGAACACTTATCACACCCCCAAACTCGAACTATTGCTTGTCCTCAAGCAATGCAAACTCATAATTACCTGCCAAGACTTCAAATTTTCACAAACTTAGCTTTGAACTTGATTTCAATTCTACGAACCAGGGGCACAAAGTATGATTGGCTTTTTATTTTTTGTAAAAGCGAGGAATTACTCGGAATCAAACTATAATGCTTGTGAGTGTGTGCGGAGTTGTGTGCAAGTTGATTTTTCGGATTCTATGCAAACAATAGGTTTTCAAATTACTTGATGGGTTCTTTTTAACATGTTTTAACTAGAGCCAATTTCGGGCACCTCTAGTGTTTTATTTTTAGTTTTCTTAAGTTAATTTAATCGACTAGAGCGGTTTGGGCACCTCTAGTTAACAGAAAAAATTTTAACGCCTCCTAGAGCCGATTTTAGGGCACCTCTAGTGATCAATTTTTAGCACATGCTAGAGCCAATTTCGGGCACCTCTAGCATTCATCCAATTTTATTCTAATCCCCAATTAGTTAATTATCAACCTAAGTTTACTAGAACTCCTTAAATCAATCAAACCACAACAGTGTTTCATCAAATTTAGCATCATAGTAAAATTCTAAGTTTTTCATGGTTATCCTAGAATAAAAATTCTATCAATTAAGTGCATTGGTAAAGTCATCATTGAATATTCATCAAATCTAAGCAATTCTTGTTCCAATTAAAGGCATGGCAAGCAATTTATGTATCCTAAATGTAATGCTTAAGATTAATGTAACTAAACATGGTAATTACTAATAACAATCCCCCAAACTCGAGTGAGGCATTGTCCTCAATGCATGCATAAAAATAACGAAAAATAAAAATAAAATGCATACGAGGACTTACTTGAGAGTTCGTCATCGTAGATGATTAGTTTCCTTCTAGTTGGCGTCTTGATTTTCTTGCTTGAATGCAATGGTTGTTTTCTTGTTGCCGGGATGTCTTGACTTTGGTTGCCGTGGCATCTTCAGGGTTAGTTGCCGTGGCATCAGCTTGTGCATGCATGAAGTAAGTTGTCGTGGCATCTTCTTCATTGGTTGCGGGGCAATGATCTTGTGATAAATTTCCTTAGCATAGTAGTTGTGAGTCTTGTTGTGAAAAAGAAAATAAAGAAAACTGAAAACTAAAGATAATGAAGAAAAAATAAAATATCTCCTAAAATTAAAAATAAAAATAAAAAGAAAAAGAAAAAGGAAATCTTGAGAGGAGAGCATGCTCATGCATCTCCTAAGTTGACCACTTCCTTATTACGTTCCACATGGGCACCATTGTAGTGCTTCAATCTTTGTCCATTAACTTTGAATTCATGGTTGTCGAGATGGACTTGATTATCACAGCACCATGGGAGAATGGTTTGGCGACTTCAAATGGTCCCGACCATCTTGATTTTGACTTTCCGGGAAAAGTTTTAGCCGAGAATTGAATAGGAGAACTAGTTGCCCTGGCGTGAATTGCCGTGGCAATAGTTTCTTGTCATGCCATCGCTTTGTTTTCTCCTTGTATATTCGTGCATTGTTATAGGCGAGTGCACGAAATTCTTCTATCTCATTGAGATCCATCAAGCGCTTTTGTCCGGCACTTTCCCAATCCATATTCACGGTCTTGATTGCCCAAAGACGCCTTGTGCTCGATTTCCACCGGTAGATGACATGTTTTACCATAGACAAGCCGGAAGGGGACATACCTAATGGTGTTTTGAATGCGGTCGATATGCCCAAAGTCGTCATCTAGTCTTAATGACCAATCCTTCCTTGAGGGATTTACAACTTTCTCGAGTATTCCTTCAACTCCCGGTTGGAAATTTCTGCTTGCCCGTTGGTTTGTGGGTGATATGCCGTGGCGATCTTGTGTGATATACCGAGCGTTGCAACATCTTGGCAATTAGTCTGTTGTCAAAATGCTTGCCCCCGTCGCCGCTGATAATTGCTCTCGGCATCCCAAACCGTGTAAATATGTTTTTCTCTGCGGGAATCGTTGCACGGTCTTGGAATCGTCGTTGGGAACTGCATTTGCCTCTACCCATTTAGACACATAGTCGACGGCGAGTAAGATGTAGAGGTTGCCGAATGAAGATGGGAAAGGTCCCATAAAATCGATCCCCATACATCGAACAGTTCCACCTCGATGATGTTCGGAGTGGCATCTCATGTCGCCTAGAGATATTGCCCGTCTTCTCGCAACGATCACATTGCTTGTAAAAGTCTTGGGCATCTTTGTACAATGTTGGCCAATACAACCCGGATTGCAAGACTTTGGCATGATACGAGTTCCTCCAAAATGTCCTCCATAGGGTGAAGAATGGCATTGTCGGAGTACATTCATTGCTCTTCTTGAGGACACATCGGCGTATAACCTGATCTGCACATTGTTTAAACAAAAGAGGCTCGTCCCAAAAGTAATGCTTAGCATTATGGCGGAACCGCTTCTTCCCTTGGTGAGTAATGCCATACGGAAAAATACCACAAACAAGGAAGTTAACTAAATCTGCGTACCAAGGTATTGCGGGGCATGTCTTTGTCGTAGTAGTGTCTGCTCCCAAAATTGCTGAGGCGTGCTCGTCAAAGTCTGCTGCGGCGTCAAGAGTTGCCGAGGCGTGTGCTTCCATGGTTTCGAGGCGTCATGGGCTGCCGAGGCGTCAAGGGGTTTCGAGGCGATTAGAATTTGTTCATCCGGGAATGCATCACATATCTCTAGATCCGCGTCCTCCTCCTATTGCGTTCCAAACGTGATAAGTGATCGCCACTTGATTTTCTGTTCCTTTCCTGTCCTTAATTTCAATATCAAATTCTTGTAAAAGTAATATCCAACGAATCAAACGAGGTTTAGCATCCTTTTTAGCAAATAAGTATTTGATTGCGAATGGTCCGTATGAACAATTACCTTTGTACCAATTAAATAGGATCGGAACTTGTCAAATGCGAAAACTACTGACTAGTAACTCTTTCTCCGTTGTTGTGTAATTCACTTGAGCATCGTTAAGAGTTTTACTAGCGTAGTATATCACATGGAATGTCTTACCTGTGCGTTGGCCTAGGACTGCTCCTACCGCGAAATCACTTGCATCACACATGAGCTCAAAAGGTAGCGTCAATCGGTGGAACAACAATGGGTGCCGAGGCAAAGCTTTTCTTTAGGGTTTCAAATGCTTGAGTGCAAGAATCATCAAAATCGAAGACTTTATCTGTTCAAGCAGATTACACAAAGGTTTAGTGATTTTAGAAAAGTTATGAATGAACCTCCTGTAAAAAACCGCATGTCCGAGAAAACTTGAATTCTTTTAACCGAATTTGGTGGGGTAATCTCTCGATCACGTCCACCTTGGCTTTGTCTACTTCAATTCCCTTGGATGAAATCTTATGGCCGAGCACTATTCCTTCATCTACCATAAAGTGGCATTTCTCCCAATTGAGGACTAAATCCGTTTCTTCGCATCTTGCCAACACCCTCTCTAAATTGCCGAGACAGCCGTCGAAGTCATTACCAAAAACCGAAAAATCATCCATGAAGATCTCAAGGAAGTCTTCGACCATGTCCGAAAAGAGAGCGCCATCATGCATCTTTGGAAGGTTGCGGGCGTTACACAATCGAACGGCATCCTTCGGAAGGCATAAGTACCGTAGGGGCATGTGAAGGTTGTCTTTTCTTGATCTTCTGGTGCTATGGCAATCTGATTGTAAACTGAATAACCATCAAGAAAACAGTAAAAGGGTTTACCTGCAAGACGGTCAAGCATTTGATCAATAAAGGGTAATGGGAAGTGATCTTTCCTAGTGGCTTTGTTTAGCTTTCGATAGTCCATACAAACCCTCCAACCGGTCACGATCTGGTTGGGATAAGTTCATTATTTTCATTACTCACCACTGTTATACCTCCCTTTTTGGCACACATTGTACGGACTTACCCACGTACTATCGGAGATAGGGTATATAATGCCGGCGTCAAGCCACTTGATGATTTCTTTCATTACAACCCCTTTCATGGCATGATTCAGTCTCCTACGGGCCTCAATTGAAGGTTTGTGATCATCTTCCAACAAGATCTTGTGCATGCACACCGCGGGCTAATTCCCTTCAAGTCGGCAATTGTCCACCCTATTGCCTTTTTATGTAGCTTCAACATGTTGATTAGCTCTTTTTCTGCTCAGGCTGTAACTTAGAGGAAATAATTACGGGTAATGTATTATTGATCCCTAAGTATACATATTTTAGTTGATCGGCAATTGTTTCAACTCAAGAATTGGTGGATTTTCGATAGAGGGTTTTTCGATCTTACCTTCCTTTACGAGTAGTCCGGTGGTTCAAAGTATGTACCTGGTCGATTTACTAGCCAATTTACCTCTTTCTGGTTGTTCCTCATCGACCGGCTCTTCATTCTCCTCGGGTTCCTCTTGATCAGCAATGTAGTTGCCGAGGCAACTAAATTCCTCATCAGTTAAACTCTGCCGTGGCATGAAGTAGTTGGCATTCTTCGGATCATCGGCATGCCTTAGTGTTTGGAATACATTTAGTTTTACCTGCTGGTCATTCACCCTCATTGTGAGTTCTCCCTTTTCAACGTCGATCAAGGTTCTCCCTGCCGCTAGG
The DNA here is from genome assembly GCA_019671005.1 of Hibiscus mutabilis. Taxonomy (NCBI): domain Eukaryota; kingdom Viridiplantae; phylum Streptophyta; class Magnoliopsida; order Malvales; family Malvaceae; genus Hibiscus; species Hibiscus mutabilis. Next base: position 50,481,005 of record CM033726.1, on the reverse strand, counting down.
AATGGTCTCCGAGAATGATAGGTGCATGCTCATCCGCTTCACAATCCAAAACAATAAAGTCGGCGGGAAAAATGAATTTATCAACTTTTACCAAGTATGTCCTCGATTTTTCCCTCCGGATGCACATAGGATCTCGGCTAGGCTAGCTGCAGCATAATCTGTTGTAGGTCTTGCCTTCCCGATTCCTAGTTTCGGAAAACCGATTTAGGCATCAAGTTTATGCTAGCCCCTAGGTCGCATAGTGCTTTCCCGACATAGTGATTTCCAATAGAACAGGGTATTGTGAAACTTCCGGGATCCTTCAACTTGGGCGGCATGCGATTGTGCAACATTGCCATGCATCCCTCTGTCGCGCAATCTGTTTCAAACTCTCCTAGCCTTGTTCTCTTGGACACAATGTCTTTAAGAAACTTGGCATAGTTTGGCATTTGTTCAATTGCTTCCACCAATGGCAAGTTGATGTGGACTTGCTTTAAGATATCAAGAAACTTCTTGAATTGGTATTCTTGCTTTTGTCGCTTCAATCTTTGTGGGAATGGTGGTGGAAGTCGGATATCTTCTATCCTTTCATTGGTTTGAAACCTGATTGACGGCATTACGGGGACATCCGAGTTGCCGATGCGTTACCAACCTGGGGTTGCCGAGGCGTGCTTATCGCAAGTTGCCGAGGCGTCACGGTTGCCGCAGCAATTTCTGGTTCAGCATCCGAGACTTTGCCGCTAGGTTCGTCTTGATCTTTTTGTGGAGTTTTGTTTGACGAGCGGGTTTGAACCTCTCTAAGTTGTTGGCCACTTCTGGTGGTGATTGCCTTACATTGCTCATGGCCGTTCCTCTTGCGACTTGATATCGCTAGGTAAACCTCCTTGTGGTCTCGTGTTGATTTTGAGCAAACTGTCCGACTTGATTTTCCAATGATTTGATTGCCGCCTCTTGGTTTTGCAATCTCATCTCGGTCTGTTAATAAAAGCATCAGTTCTTTTTGAAATTACTATTCTCAGCCATATAAGATTGATTTTTCATCATAAAAGCATTTAGAGAATTTTCCAAAGAACTAGATGTTGTCGGTTGTTCTTCTGCGGCATCCATTGTCGTGGCATATTCTCTTTGGAATCCCGATGCTTGTGCATTACGATTGTTACAGTTTAGAGCATTGTTGGGATTACTCCATGAAAAATTCGGTGCTTCTTCCAAGCTGGATTGTATGTATTTGACATCATGTTGTTGCCCGATTGTAATTCCCCACATAGAAGCTAAATTCGGATTCTCGCATACATTCGGAAGAATTATGGTTATCACCACATAACTCACAAAAAGAATCCATTACCTTGACTTCATGTGTGTTGTTTGGTTTTGCATGTTCGGACCATCTTGGTTAAAGCGGCCAATTGTGCGAAATTGAATCGATGATCCTAGTTCATGTATTGTGGCTTGGCGTCTAACTCCTCCTCTTCTAGTAGATGGGAATTGATAGTCATTCTTGGGCCCTTTGTTTAAAATTTGCATTGCTTCCTCCGCGACTTATCTAAGAGTATGCCGTTTGCCGAGGCATCTAGCATCATCCTTGTTGGTGTATTCACGGCGTTGTAAAACATTGTCACTTGAGTCCACACCGGGAATCCGTGTAGAGGACATTTGTGTAGAAGTTCTCTATATCGCTCCCAAGCCTCGTACATGGATTCATCATCCGCCTGCCGAAAAGAAGTAATGTCGTTCGAAGCTTATCGATTAAATTTGTAGGATTAAATCTAGCAAGGAAATCACGACAAAGATCAGTCCAAGATGCTATGGATCCGCAGAATGCTATTTAGCCATGCTTTCGCCCTATCCCTCGGTGAATAGGGGAATAATCTTAATCGTAAGACATCGGGGGTGACTCGTGTATCTTGAACGAGTTGCAAATCTCGAGGAAAGATTTCAGATGTTGTCGTGCATCTTGATTCTTTGAGCCGCCAAATTGACCTATTGTGTTGATCATATTAAACATTACCGGTTTCAACTCAAAGTGGTCGGCTTCAATTTGGTGCGACAACTCCCGGGTTGAGTCCATCAAGATCTTCTTCAAGATAGTCTCGAATTGTTCATTTTTCGTGCAAGAATCACTCCTCCCCGCTCGAACATCTTGATTAATATTGCCGTCTTGATTTGCCATTGCTTCTCTTATCCTTCGTCTAAGTCTTTGTAAGGTTCGTTCGATTTACGGATCAAAGGGATATTCTGGTGAAGTCGGTCTCGCCTGGTCATATACCAATGCAAAACCAAAGTTTGTTAGCCCTTTGAATTTTAAACAAGAAAAATAAAAAGAATGTGCAAGAAAATAAAAACAAAGTCGCTATTGCCAATCCCGCAACGGCGCCCAAAAACTTGTTTGCGCGTAATAAAGTGCTACGCAATTGTGCAAGTATACACGCCGCAAGTTATAGTATAAAAGATATCGTCTCCACAGTGGATTGGTGCCACTTCAAGAATCTAGTCTCTTGCAATTGTAAAAGTAAAAACACAAGTGAAGGATTATAGAAGTTTTAACTAATAACTAATCTAGAAAGCAATTAAGTAAAAGAAAAGATGAATTTGAATGAGAGAGATAGGCTAGGTTATCGTGAGTTGAGGTGTGATAGCCGATTGGATTGTCTTGGTAAAAGAGTGCATGGGCAACTTTCGTTGCCGTGGCGACTTGCACAACGGGTTGCCTTGGCAACTAATTGATGGTTGCTTGGGCGACTAGTTGGGCAACTACTTGGGCGACCGGGCAGCAACTTCAAGGTTGGCGGAGCGTTCTTCAATGGTTTCTTCTTGTCCCTAAGTCGAAACTCTAGCTACTTGTGCATGCCTTGATAATACATCCTGCGTGAATCAAGGGTGAACAACAACCAATCTTGCGCTCCTCTTAGCCGTTGAAATCCTTAACTTATTCCTAAGCCGGATTAATCTTCACCATCATTGGATTGCATAAAGATCATATTCATTCGTTTCTTGAATCTAACTCTCCCGATATTAGATAAATGGATGAAATCACGAGATCCTCTCAATTCACACGCAAGCAATAATAGGAACCAAGAATGAATAAACCTTGAAATAGAAAAGTGCAAACTCTTATTACCTAAACAAAAACCAATAGTTTCTCACAACCACAAAACACAATAACCATAGCCAAGTAAATTTAGTTCATGGCTAGGTTCCAAAGAAACACAAGATAATTAATCCCTAGCATGAACCCAATCGAACAAAGATGAAGGAAGAGGCTTGTCGAAATCCTCCTTGCCCTTGATGCTTGTCGAAAATTCTCTCCTCTTGCCCTACTTGGACTTGCCGAAATTTCCCTCTTGCTCTCCCTATTCATCTTGTCGAAATCTCCTTGGTATTTATAGGGCTAGGCCAAAGTCCTTCTTTGAGGAGGAGTTTGAGTTGGAATTAAATTATCTTTAAAGAATATAATTCTTTATTATAATTTTATTCCTATTAGAACTTCTCCTATCCTCTTGGAATTTAATTCTTCTTTAATCTCTGCATGGCAATCAAATTCCTTTGGGCTTGGGCCTTGCTCCATGTCATCTTGGGCTTGTAAAGTCATGAATTTCGACATCCATATTGCTTTTGGTCTTTGTCGACAAATGCCATGGCAACTAGCTCGACGTCTCCTTCATGCACTGCCCTGGCAACTAGCTCGGCATTGCTTTGGCAAGTGATCCTGCACATACACACACAAAAACACACCAAAGCAGCATCTATTTCCACAAAAATCACCAAGTTATGTAATCAAGTTCAACGTTTGAAGGAAACATGGATTAATGCATGAATGACTAACTATGCAACTAATATGAGCCTAAGTCTAACAGTAATATGAGTAAAAAGGGTAAGAAAAATAGTACTTTTGAACACTTATCAGACGTGATCGAGAGATTACCCCCACCAAATTCGGATAAAGGAATTCGAAGTTTTCTCGGACATGCAGGTTTTTACAGGAGGTTCATTCATAATTTTTCTAAAATCACTAAACCCTTGTGTAATCTGCTTGAACAGGATAAAGTCTTCGATTTCGATGATTCTTGCACTCAAGCATTCGAAACCCTAAAAAAAAGCTTGCCTCGGCACCCATTGTCGTTCCACCAGATTGGACGCTACCTTTTGAGCTCATGTGTGATGCAAGTGATTTCGCGGTAGGAGCAGTCCTAGGCCAACGCACAGGTAAGACCTTCCATGTGATATACTACGCTAGTAAAACTCTTAATGGTGCTCAAGTGAATTACACAACAATGGAGAAAGAGTTACTAGCTGTAGTTTTCGCATTTGACAAGTTCCGATCCTATTTAATTGGTACAAAGGTAACTGTTCATACGGACCATTCGGCAATCAAATACTTATTTGCTAAAAATGATGCTAAACCTCGTTTGATTCGTTAGATATTACTTTTACAAGAATTTGATATTAAAATTAAGGAAGGAAAGGAACAGAAAATCAAGTGGCCGATCACTTATCACGTTTGGAACGCAATAAGGAGGAGGACGTGGATCTAGAGATATGCGATGCATTCCCGGATGAACAAATTTTAGTTATCTCGGCAACCCTCGACGCCTCGGCAACCCACGATGCCTCGGCAACCCTCGACGCCTCAGCAACCCTAGACGCCTCGGCAACTATTGATGCAAACGCCTCGGCAACCCTTAATGCCGCAGCAGCCTTTGACGCGCACGCCTCGGCAATTTTGGGAGCATTCGCCACGACAGCACATGCCTCGGCAATACCCTGGTACGCGGATTTAGTTAATTTCCTTGTTTGTGGTATTTTCCTTATGGCATTACTCACCAAGGGAAGAAGCGGTTCCGCCATGATGCTAAGCATTACTTTTGGGACGAGCCTCTTTTGTTTAAACAATGTGCAGATCAGGTTATACGCCGATGTGTCCCTGAAGAAGAGCAACAGAATGTACTCCGGCAATGTCATTCTTCACCCTATGGAGGACATTTTGGAGGAACTCGTACCGCGGCCAAAGTCTTGCAATCCAGTTTGTATTGGCCAATATTGTACAAAGATGCCCAAGACTTTTACAAGCAATGTGATCGTTGCCAGAGGATGGGCAATATCTCGAGACGACATGAGATGCCACTCCAGAACATCATCGAGGTGGAATTGTTCGATGTGTAGGGGATCGATTTTATGGGACCTTTCCCATCTTCATTCAGCAACCTCTACATCTTACTTGCCGTCGACTACGTGTCTAAATGGGTGGAGGCAGTTGCAGTTCCCAACAAGGATTCCAAGACCGTGCAAAGATTCTTGTAGAAAAACATATTTACACGGTTTGGGATGCCGAGAGCAATTATCAGCGACGAAGGCAAGCATTTTGACAACAGACTAATTGCCAAGATGTTGCAACGCTTCGGCATATCACACAAGATCGCCACGGCATATCACCCACAAACCAACGGGCAAGCAGAAATTTCCAACCGGGAGTTGAAGAGAATACTCGAGAAAGTTGTAAATCCCTCAAGGAAGGATTGGTCATTAAGACTAGATGACGCACTTTGGGCATATCGCACTGCATTCAAAACACCCTTAGGTATGTCCCCCTTCCGACTTGTCTATGGCAAAACATGTCATCTACCGGTGGAAATCGAGCATAAGGCATATTGGGCAATCAAGACCATGAATATGGATTGGGAAAGTGTCGGACAAAAGCGCTTGATGGATCTCAATGAGATAGAAGAATTTTGTGCACTCGCCTATAACAATGCACGAATCTACAAGGAGAAAACAAAGCGATGGCATGACAAGAAACTATTGCCACGGCAATTCACGCCAGGGCAACTAGTTCTCCTATTCAATTCTCGGCTAAAACTTTTCCCGGGAAAGCTGAAATCAAGATGGTCGAGACCATTTGAAGTTGTCAAACCATTCTCCCATGGTGCTGTGATAATCAAGTCATCTCTGACAACCATGAATTCAAAGTTAATGGACAAAGATTGAAGCACTACAATGGTGCCCATGTGGAACGTAACAAGGAAGTGGTCAACTTAGGAGATGCATGAGCATGCTCTCCTTTCAATATTTTCTTTTTCTTTTTATTTTTATTTTCATTTTTATTTTTAGGAGATATTTTATTTTTCTTCATTATCTTTAGTTTTCAGGTTTTCTTTTCTTTTTCACAACAAGACTCACAACTACTATGCTAAAGAAATTTACTGCCGAGATCCTTGCCCCGGCAACCAATGAAGAAGATGCCGCGGCAACCTACATCGTGCCTGCACAAGCTGATGCCACAGCAACCAACCCTGAAGATGCCACGGCAACCGAAGCTAAAGACATCCCGGCAACAAGAAAACAACCATCGCGTTCAAACAAGAGAATCAAGACACCGACTAGAAGGAAACTAATCATCTACGATGATGAACTCTCGGAGTAAGTCCTCGTATGCATTTTTATTTTTATTTTTCGTTATTTTTATGCATGCATTGAGGACAATGCCTCACTCGAGTTTGGGGGGGATTGTTATTAGTAGTTACCATGTTTAGTTACATTCATCTTAAGTATTACATTTAGGATACATAAATTGCTTGCCATGCCTTTAGTTGAAACAAGAATTGCTTAGATTTGATGAATATTCGATGATGACTTTGCCAATGCACTTAATTGATAGAATTTTTATTCTAGGATAACCATGGAAAAACTTAGAATTTTACTATGATGCTAAATTTGATGAAACACTGTTGTGGTTTGATTGATTTAAGGAATTCTAGTGAACTTAGGTCGATAATTAACAAATTGGGGGATTAGAATAAAAACTGGATGAATGCTAGAGGTACCTGAAACTAGCTCTAGCATGTGCTAAAAAAATTGATCACTAGAGGTGCCTGAAACTGGCTCTAGGATGTGTTAAAAAAATTTTAACTAGAGGTGCCCGAAACCGGCTCTAGTCGATTAAATTAACTTAAGAAAACTAAAAACAAAATACTAGAGGTGCCTAACACTGGCTCTAGTTAAAACATGTTAAAAATAACCCAATGAAGTAATTTGAAAACCTATTGTTTGCATAGAATCCGAAAAATCAACTTGCACACAACTCCGCACACACTCACAAGCATTATAGTTTGATTCCGAGTAACTCCTAAGTTTTCCGAAAAATAAAAAGCCAATCATACTTTGTGCCCCAGTTCAGAGAATTGAAATCAATTTCAAAGCTAAGTTTTTGAAAATTGAAGTCTTGGCAGGTAATTATGAGTTTGCATTGCTTGAGGACAAGCAATAGTTCGAGTTTGGGGGTGTGATAAGTGTTCAAAAGTACTAATTTTCTTACCCTTTTTACTCATATTATCGTTAGACTTAGGCTCATATAAGTTGCATAATTAGCTATTCATGCATTAATCCATGTTTCCTTCCATCGTTGAGCTTGATTACATAACTTGGTAGTTTTTGTGAAAAAGATACTGCTTTGGTGTGCTTTGTGTGTGTATGTGCAGGATCACTTGCCAAAGCAATGCCGAGCTAGTTGCCAGGGCAATGCATGAAGGAGACGCCGAGCCAGTTGCCATGGCAATTGTCGACAAAGAGAAAAAGCAATAGGGATGTCGAAATTAATGACTATACAAGCCCAAGATGACGTGGAGCAAAGCCCAAACCCAAAGGAATCTGATTTCCATGCAGAGATTAAAGAATAATTAAATTCCAAGAAGATAGGAGAAGTTCTAGTAGGAATACAATTATAATAAAGAATTATATTCTTTAAAGATAATTTAATTCCAACTCAAATTCCTCCTCAAAGAAGGACTTTGGCCTAGCCCTATAAATAGCAAGGAGATTTCGACAAGAGGAATGGAGAGAGCATTAGGGGAATTTTCGACAAGTCCAAGGGAGAAAGCAAGGGATTTTCGACAAGCTTCATCTTTTCTTCCTTGCTCGATTGGGTTCATGTTAGGGATTGTTTATCTTGTGTTTCTTTGGAACCTAGCCATGAACTAAATCTACTTGGCTATGGTTATTGTGTTTTGTGGTTTGAGAAATTATTGGTTTTTGTTTAGGTAATAAGAGTTTGCACTTTTCTATTTCAAGTTTTATTCATTCTTGGTTCTTATTCTTGTTTGCAAGTGAATTGGGAGAGGATCTCGTAACTTCATCTATTTATCTAATATCAGGAGAGTTAGATTCAAGAAACGAATGAGTATGGTCTTTATTCAATCTATTGATGGTGAAGATTAATCCGGCTTAGGAATAAGTTAAGGATTTCAACGGCTAAGAGGAGCGCAAGATTGGTTGTTGTTCACCCTTGATTCACGCAGGGATGTATTATCAAGGCATGCACAAGTAGCTAGAGTTTCGACTTAGGGATAAGAAGAAACCATTGAAGAACGCTCTGCCGAACCTTGAAGTTACTGCCCAGACGCCCAAGTAGTTGCCCAGCTAGTTGCCCAGGCAACCATCGATTAGTTGCCAAGGCAACCCCGCTGTGCAAGTTGCCACGACAACTGAGTTGCCCTTGCACTCTTTTACCAAGACGATCCAATCGGCTACCACACCTCAACTCACGATAACCTAGCCTATTCTTTTTTTTCATCTATTCTTTTAGTTTATTGCTTTTACTTTTCTCGTTAATTAAAACCTCTATGATCAATTGTGTTTTTATTTTCACAGTGCAGTAACTTAAGCAAAGTGGCCCAAACCAATCCCTGTGGAGACGATACTCGATACTCATATCACTTTATTACTTGCGACGTGTATACTTGCACATTTGCGTAGCACTTATCACACGCAACAATTATGATGCCAAAGAGGGCCTCTGAGCGATAGATACATGCGCTTATATGCGCAATTATTGATGGGAATCTTGTAAGTTATGTGATTTTAGTTATTCACCCGAAATTGCAGGGCCTGGGAAATAAATGTTAACGTGTGTAGGTTTTAAGATAAGAATATAAAACATTGTCACTTGACATTCCCTTTGGGTTCTATAAATGGGAGTTCGTGGGCCTGTATTTTTATATTGTGGTTTATGAGTGATCTACTCCTATTTTATGCCCTTTAATCATATCTCAGCTTGTTTTCTTTTGAGTGAGTGACATGAAAACATGTTTATATGCAAGGGGAGTGGGCAGAAAGCGCACCGTATAGATCCTGAGGGAGTGTTAATTTTGACGTTCAGGTGACCTGAATCGACATACAATGGTACTCGGAAGGCTATAAGTAGCCTTCTATAACAAGGAATGCCAACAGACAATGTATTCGAAAGATCTTGGTTGCGAGGTTTTTCAAGCACTATTATATGTTGGCGTTTGCTACTACATTAAGGTTAGGCGGTAGAGGGAATGGCATATTGCCAATGCGATTAATTCGCATTAGAATTGGACCGTTTTACTCTTGATGCAGAGCAGAAGTTTTTTGAAGTCAAAAATGGGAGAGATGTTTGCCATCTCCATATATTATGTCTACTACATTAAGAAGCTTGTTTTTGCCCTAGGGGGTTTCGTGGTTATCTTTAGCGATTTCGCTAAGAAGATTTGTGCACCCCTTTGGAGTCGACGTATTATGCCCACGTGTCTAGCTTGGAGCAGTTATTGTATATACACATGTGTTCAATGCTAGATATGTGAAGAAATGGGATGGATATGTGGGACATGCTGAGTGTGCCTTCTGGCGATAAAAAACCTGTGAAGAATTGTAAACTGATAAAATATATGGTCAGTGAAGGTTTGCCACCCTTTGCTGATTTGCATTGTAAATTTTAGTTTCCTGAATTTAGGGATGAAACTTTGGAAGAAAATGTGTACTTTAGTTTGTATATTTCTCATATTACTGGTTTTGAGGTGAATAAAAGAGTTTACGCATATTGATGTTAAAAGTGAATTCTTGCCCCCTAGTGATGATGAACTTTGTGTGGATTAAATAAATCTTTGGAAATGGCTAGAAATGGCTAGGAAACTTTATCTTCAATAATTGGTGACTTCAAATATGAATGGCTATAATCGTTTGTTATACTTAGTATGAAACTCTTAAATATTTCCTTGTGGGTGTGTTATATATAAAAATGAGTTACAAATATCATAAACTTGTGAAAGGACTTATATGTTCCTGCATGCTTATATATTCTAGTATCATTTTGTAGACACGAAAAATCTTGCCCATAGGTAAGGTAATTATTCGTTGGAATCGTTGACATGTATTCTTGCATGCTTATTCAAAATTTTGAGCATTTTCATTATCATAAAGCATTATTGTCTTAATAGCAAGCTTTGATTGTTTTGAGGGTTTGTCGTTCGTCAATGCTCATAGCAGTGCAGGTCTTATGATCGCCACTTAGGATGTTTACTTAAGTCGCTATTCGAAGTTGTAAGTGAATTTTATTTTACCAAATGTATGGCGAAGCCATATTAATATTGTGTTATGAGTTGATTTCTCTATGCACGCCAAAACAATCCCATGTGTGTGTTTTTTTGTGCTTCTTAAAAGCGTTGTATTCTTAGTTGCGCTTCTTAAAAGTGTTGTATTCTTTGTTGCGCTTCTTAAAAGAGTTGTATTATTTGTTGCGCTTCTTAAAAGCGTTGTATTCTTAGTTGCGCTTCTTAAAAGCGTTGTATTCTTTTCTCGCTTCTTAAAAGTGTTGTATTCTTTGCTACGCTTCTTAAAAGCATTATATTATTTGTTGCGCTTCTTAAAAGTGTTGTATTCTTAGTTGCGCTTCTTAAAAGCGTTGTATTCTTTTCTCGCTTCTTAAAAGGGTTGTATTCTTAGCTTCGCTTCTTAAAAGCGTTGTATTCTTAGCTGTGCTTCTTAAAAGCGTTGTATTCTTAGCTGCGCTTCTTAAAAGTGTTGTATTCTTTTCTTGATTCTTAAAAGCGTTGTATTCTTAGCTGCACTTCTTAAAAGCATTGTATTCTTTTCTCACTTCTTAAAAGCGTTGTATTTTTTCTCGCTTCTTAAAAGCGTTGTATTCTTACCTGCGCTTCTTAAAATCGTTGTATTCTTTTCTCGCTTTTTAAAAGCGTTGTATTTTTTGTGTAGGCAATAAACTTGTTGTGAACCTGTATTTCCTTTAATTTTGCATATATAGAGAATATGGGGACCATGGATAAAAAGAGAAAATAACAAAATCAAGAACAAAAATAGGAGGTGAAGAAATGAACCTCAAAATAAGTGGAAAGTATCGCGAGGTCTAAGGATCCTCCTATCCTTAAAGTGTGTACCTACTCTATTGTCCCCCATCATCCTTGTTTGCGTGTCTTCCTTGAATTGCTTAGTCCTCTCACCTAGGCTTAGACTGCTTAAAATCATCACGATTTTGCTCGGAACAAGAACTATGGATATTCCTTGTTGAGATGAGACATCCCCACTTGCGTGATTGTGTTTTTTATTTTTTATTTTTTGGGCAAGCTATAAGAAAAGTATGTGATACTGTCTTGTTGTCTTTTGGTCAGCTTGTATAAAGCCCTCTCCCGTAGGTGTAGGGAACTTGACCTGTAAACAGAAAGGGGCTGCCACCATTTTGGCCTTTCTCATCAAAGGCCTCCCAAAAATGGCATTGAATACGGAGGGATTGTCAATGGCCAAAAAATTGTCCATTTGTGTGACTCTATGCTCATTATCTCTCATAGTTACGGGAAGTCTAATGGAGCCTTTCACTTAGATAGGCTGATTGTTGAACCTATACACAAGACTACATGGTTTCAATTCTGACTTTGAAATTTCCATTTGGTTGAAAACATTCCAGCTCAATACTACTACGGTGTAGCGATATCCCTTTTACTTACGCTAAAAAAACGGGTTTCTGTATTTTGGAGTCTTTCGGGCATTTAAAAACATGTATTCCGTGGGGTTTTAGAAAAAACATACTTTATTAAAAATAGAGTCGCCGCCGGCCACTAGGGTAGGTTGGATACCATAAAACTAGAGATTTTTAAAAATGTTGGGTTCGGGAGTCGGTTACGAATGGGGAAGGATTAGCACCCTCACATCGCCCAAAATTGGTACTTTAATAATTACCGCTTTATTAATATTAAATTTTCTGGATTAAAGTGACGATTAAATTAAAATTTGGTTATAAGTGCGAGTAAATTTTAAGGACCCCGTAATCGATAAACCACCATCACTGTGCTTGATACTGGCCACGTTTACGCTCGAATAAAAGGGTGCCGCATTGACAAAATATATATCCGTTATGCAAACTTAAAACATGACAAATATAAATAAATACGATAAAAATATAAATAAATATAAACTTAATAAAATACTAATCTAACATAAATAAAATATTAATCTAAAACATACATACATAAATATTAATCTAACATATAAATAAAAATAAATCTAATATAAATAAAATACTAATCTAAAACATAAATAAATATTAATCTAATAAAAACAAATCTAACATAAATAAAATATTAATCTAAAATATAAATAAATATACAAACTAAAAAATAAGAATACAATTTTAAATTAATTAATACTTCATTAAATTATAAAAATTACAATACAAATAAAAAGGGAATAAAATATACCTAATTAGGAGCTCGAATGACGAACCCCGACTGAACCCCACCGAGATCTACCACGACCTCTCCAAAAATTAACTAGAACGGATCCAAAATAGGACCCCGATCGAATATTGGATCGAACCAACTGGGGCCGAGGGCATTGCCCCCAACCCCGGTCAGCCTTGCGGCCGGCCTAGCTCCCAATTGGGGAGCCAATTTTCTTGTCAATTTCATGGCAATTTGGCATGATTTTGTATCAGCCCTCTCCCTGCCTTTATATAGGCAAAAGGGGTGGGTGGGGGTGACGTGGAGATTTAATCTCCACGAAAAAAATTCCTTTTTTTCTTTTAATTTTTTAATTAATTTTAATTTTTTTACTTTTTTATATTTTATTTTTACCATTATTTTTTTGATTTTTTTCATTAATTTTATATTAATAATATTACTATTAAAATAATACTAATAATACTAAAACCTAGAGAAAATGGGTGATTACAGTTGCCCCTCTTTGCTTGTTCTTGTGAAACGAGAACAAAGCAAAGATCAAAAAACACTCATTTTTGTCCAAGTTCCTTGTTTGTAGCTTCAGAGTCACGTGTTCTTCTGGAACCCTCTGCTTCTCCTTAGCCGAATCCTCTGGCTCGTAAGTTCTTCCTATATAGAACTTCTTCACATTCTGGTCTTGGAACTACAGGTCCTTCCTATATAGAACCTTTCATTCTGACGTCTTAAGTTAGGAGTCCCTCCTATATAGGACTTTCCACTCTGAGACGGCAAAGCTTGGAGTCCTTCCTATATAGAACTATTCGCCTTCAACGCGGCGGGTTTTTCCTATATAAAACCTTCTGCGTCACGGATGGATTCTTCTGACTGGGAGTTCTTCCTATATAGAACTGCTAGCCTTCAAACCCTGGAGCCGCTAGTCCTTCCTATACAGAACTTTTAGCTTCTGAAGTCTCGGAGTTACGGGTTCTTCCTATATAGAACATTTCACTGCGATGGATCGAAAATATAGGCCCTTCCTATATATGACCTTTATCTCCGAATGAGGGATCCACGCCAAACTAGCCACCGATCTTTCTGGACTCACGCTGCTGAGGTTGCCGAACTTTCTGGCCTTACGCTACTGAGGCTGCCAAAATCTTTCTTCAAATTTGGGGATTCATGCCAAAAATGGCTACTGAACTTTCTGGAAATTTGGGGATTCACACCAAAAATGGCCACCGATCTTTCTAGACTCACGCTACTATGGCTGCCAAAATCTTTCTTCAAATTTGGGGATTCACGCTGAAAATGGCTACCCGTCTTTCTGGACTCACGCTACTATAGCTGCCGAACTTGCTAGACTCAAGCTACTAAGGCTGCCGATCTTTCTAGACTCGCGCTACTAAGGCTACCGATCTTTCTGGACTCACGCTACTAAGGCTGCCGCATCATGCCCGAAGGACTTATTGATGGCTCGAAGGACTTATCACCATGCTCGAAAGACTTACTAGTGGCCCGAAGGTCTTAACATCATGCCCGAAGGTCTTATTGATGGCCCGAAAGACTTAATATTCGGCTTACGCTACTTTGGCTACCGTCATCTGGCCTCACGCTACTATGGTTGCCGCACCATGCCCGAAGGACTTATCACCATGCTCGAAAGGCTTACTAGTGGCCCGAAGGTCTTATCATCATGCCCGAAGGTCTTACTGATGGCCTGAATGACTTAATATCCAGCTTTACGCTACTATGGCTACCGCATCATGCCCGAAGGACTTATTGATGGCCCGAATGACTTATCACCATGCCGGCCTAGCTCCCAATTGGGGAGCCAATTTTCTTGCCAATTTCATGGCAATTTGGCGTGATTTTGTGGCAGCCCTCCCCCTGCCTTTATATAGGCAAAAGGGGTGGGGGTGACGTGGAAATTTAATCTCCACAAAAAAAATCGCCCTTTTTGCTTTTTAATTTTTTAATTAATTTTATTTTTTTTTTACTTTTTATATTTTATTTTTACTATTATTTTTTAATTTTTTCATTAATTTTATACTAATAATATTACTATTAAAATAATACTAATAATACTAAAAGCCGGACAAAAATGAGTGATTACATACGGCACTACCTATGTCTACCAAGATTCTTTTCACAACGAAACCTGCTATCTCCGCTGTGACAACGATGGGGTCACTACCTTTCTCATTAAAAATACCGCCTTCTTCTCTTTTTGAGAAAAAAACTCACCACGGCTCTTTCTCTACCTTGGTCTCTTCACTATTCATGCTAAAATTGGCATTACTCTCTGCACATGTGCCCTGTGCCTGGAGCCTGATTGATTTTATTTTTCATCAACTCTTATTATCATATATATGGTGCCCCTGATATCTAGGTTATTTCTTCTATCTACTTGTGGCTTTGGCAGCCGAATCTCTTTGTTATCATTGGCTTGTCTGTAACGAGAAACTAAAAACCTCTCCAACTGTTCTCTCCTTATTGCAGATTCAATTGTGTTCTTCAAGTGTACGCAATCATCAGTAGAGTGACCCTGAGCTTTATGAAATTTGCATCGCCATCCAGAACGCTCTTTGTGATGGCTCTCTCTCGTTGACGGTGATGGTCTTAAGATTATTGTATACTCGATCTGATGCAGTATTTGTAAAAGCAACTCTGTTAATTCATGATATGCTCTATATGCAGACAACCTTTCTTGAGCCGTCTCACGCTGCTGATCATCTTGTGGACGCCACTACAAGAGACCGCTACCCTAAAAATATTACGCTCTGCGGCAAAATTATGGGTTTCCTTTACCAATTTCCTGATAGAGAGGAGGTATGCGACGTCTGGGGCCGCGATCGCCTTGTCTCTAATTTTCGTGCTGCGGACTATGCTCCAAGTTCCTCATACTGTTTGCCTCTTCATTTTTAGTATACAGTTGAACTTTTTCATACAATTCTGATAACGTTGCTGATGGCCTGTCGAGTAAATTGTACTTTAAGTGCTGGTAGAAAGTACCATTAATAAAAGCAGAAATGACAAACTCATTGGATGCCTCTTTAGTTTGCATGGTCTCAGCGTGAAACCATTGGACAAATTCGCACAAAGATTCATCTGGTTTCTAGATGACCGACATAAGGTACATTGGCGATATCTCCAATACCTTATTTGCTAAAAATCGGCTCATAACTAGCTCTGCCAGCTGATCAAAATTGGAAATTGAGTTCGCTGGGAGCTGGAGATACCATGCTTGAGCTGAATCCTTGAGGGTCATTGAAAATGTCTGACACTTAACCTGATCAGAGGAGTCAAACAAATTCATGTGATGCAAAAAAATACGACAGGTGATCCTGAGGGTTACCTTGGCCATTATACATTAACTTTGAGAATTTGAAGGACGTGGATACGTGGTGTTCTAGGATTTCCTCAGATAAGGGCTCGTTTTTGTGCCTTCAAGGGTTCCGAGAAGAATCATCCTATCTAAGGCTCTGGATACTCTAGAAATTCTTCTCTAACTGCTCCATCTTTGCCTTTAACGCATGTTGCTCACCGTCCTCCGTGAGGCTATAGTCCATGTCCTCTGAATCCTCATAATCTTCGTCTAGCTCTCGAGGTTGTTCTCTCTCAACATCATTCTAGGAATAATCTTATTTTTCTTGAGTCACCTTACCTCTAACCTTTCTGAACAGTTGTTTAAACAATTTTTCATTTTTCTCCTCTGCGACTTTATGTTGCTCAACCCGCTCTTGTATAAACTTTTGCTACTATTTGAGTTGCTACTTTGAGAGCAATAAGGCTTCCTCTATGCTCTTTATCTTTTCCTGTATCTCCAAAAATTGTTGGTTGTTGCCTTTCGAAGAAGATGCTCCTCTCATTTGTTGCATGTTCGTTCCTTTCATAAACCACGGGGGAGGTTGATCCTAAAACTACTACCGAAAGCTCTGTTGAAGTTGTTGTAGTTGTTGTGCAACAATCGCCGTCGGTTGCTCCCTCGTAATGACATCTTCTCCAGTTACTGTTGTCGGTTGAGTCGTCGGCGTGCGCTCCTCTGTCATATTTTTCTCCGGGTACTCTCGGTTATCCTATTCCATATTTGGGGCTTCGAGTCGCATGTTCGCTCTACGCTCACCGCACCAATTGTTGATGGTCAAAGTTAACAAGGATCGGAGATAACAGTCCGATGGTGGTTCAGATGGTGGTTCTTAGCGAGAGGGTCTCTATTGACCTTCTTTAGTGATTCATAGTGTGTCTTGTGTCTTGGCCCCTTCGTTTCTCTAGTTGCATGTCCCCTTTATATTACGGGGACAGGTGTGACGACCAGGTAGTCGTGGCGCGTTGATTGGACTGGCTATGATGTGATGTTGTAGGTTCATATTGTTATGCCCAACGATCTCATACATTGTCACATGATCGTTGGGCGGGATATTGTTTGTGATCTTACTCGTTCGCCCAATACTATGTAAGGTGCTAGCCAGATCATGGTCGATCGCATGCGATCGTTAGACATCCTCTGTGTGAGTCCGTTCGCAGCCTCGTTTGTCTGTCTTGAGTTGTATGGCTTTGACACGTGGCGGTAGATATTTATAGGGACTAACAAAATTATATTCGAAATATAATTTTATAAATAAGATATTAATATATACATCTAAATTTAATAATTATTAAAATTATATTAAAAAGATAATTTCATAAATACAAAAATAATATATACATCTTTCATATATGTTTAATAATGATATTAAAAAATTAATTTTTATAATATAATTAATATTAATTGATACAAAATAATAATAACTAATAAATTATTCAAACAAGTATTGAATATAATCGTGTCCTTATATGTCATTTTGTTTGTTCAAATAATTAAACATCTATCAGTTAATTTTACCAATTACTTTTGTACAATCAGTTAATGCAATCCGCTAGTCAAATCGGCTAATATTATCAATTATCCGCTATCAGCTAATATAATTCGCTATCCGTTATCAGATATCCGCTAATTGTCAAATATGACCATAGTTTTATAATATTTTACATAATCTAACTTTTTTATTAAATAAAAAGGTATTACATTCTTAAGATAAATATTGAGATTTCAACTCATACAAAATGAGGCAACATGTTAATGGACTAATTAGCATAATCCAACCTTAACTTAGTGTATTTTAATGCTTTTATTTGAATTGTGTTTAGGGATTGGGGGAGGAAATAACATAATCATTAGGTGAATCAGAAAGCATATAATAGGGAAATATTTAATTCAACAACAGGAAAATGATAAGGAAATAATTAAGAATCCATGACTTTTCCCGGATTATGCGTTGAAGAAGACAAGAGCAAAGTTCCAAAATACAGACCAAATAACCCATTTTCAGACAAAAACAATAGTTGTTTTTATCATCTACTTCTTCTTCACTGTGATATTGACTTGACACTGCTGCCATTTTCTACCCAGCAGGTTGCTCCATAAAAGAGAGAAGGGAAACCCATGCACTCTTTTGTCTTAAACCATGCACTCTATACTTTGTTTTCTTAGGGTTAAGTGAACCCAAACTCATTTATATTTTTTCTTTTATTTTAATCACCAAACTTTAGTTATTATAATTTGATCATTAAATTGTATTTTGGGCTTGGCAGGTATCGAAAAAAATCTAAAAGTGAAGTATAAATTTGGAGAAGTTGAGGGTATTTGAGGATGTAAGAAAGAATCGAACCCTAGCATATATCCTTCCCTTAGTTTTTCTTCTTCTCAATTTCAATTTTGTCTAGTTTATGGGGTTAGAGAAGAAAAAGATGGTGAAAATAAATCTTCAAAATTCCAGGGGTCAAAATAAAATTAACCGTTTTTTTAACGTGTCACGTGATTAATGTACTGGGAGTTAACGAGTCTATGATCAAATTGTAACAAATTAATAACGTAAATAATTAAAACATAACGATTAAAAGAAGAAAAGATACAAATAAAAGTGACATCAGGTGTAGTTTACTTTTTTTAACATATTGTCGACTCCATTTATATATATTAAGTTAAGAATCCAAAGATAGTTCATAGGATGATTTATTTTCTTTGGTGACTCAAATTTAATCGATCGATGATAAATGAATATGAATAGCATAAGACAAACACATATATATTGAGTTAACATCCCTTGAAATACATCATCTTTAATTATCTATAATTATCATTGTCTGCGATTCTTCGTTCCGTCCTATCGAAGTAAATTACTGTTAATTATACTGGCCAATGGACCCAAAATAACTTTTTTTTTAAAAAATTCTTTTAAAATTTATATGAAAAATATTAAGAAAGAAAAAGAAATTAACACTCCATTTTACAAATATAGACATCACTTAAAAGAAGAAACTCACCTCTTTATAGAACTTTTAATAATAAAAATTTTATATATTTACACCGTCTTAAATATTCTGAGTCCTCTTAAATTAACAGCCATGCTTGCATCAACAAATCACCATATGAAAAAAAATCCAAATTTAACTCAATCAATAAACAAAAAGAAAAACGTATCATTGAAAAAAAAAAACATACAAGAAAACGCAAAGTAAATAAAGTAAACAAATAGGTTGCATACATGTTGAAAGAACATATAGCATATGCATCTCTCTTAAAATACATTTCTAAAAAAGTGAAAGAAAAAAACAACAACAAAAGAAAACCATGACAACAAGGTAACAAAGCCTTGTAAGAGAAGACAAGCAGTATATCAATGGCGGAAGTGAACACTACTCACAAAGATATATCGACCAAATCAACATTAACCCTTCCCATCATCTTCAACTAGTATATACGTACGGTTTGATGCCTCCAGTCCACAAATGGAACTCGCATTACCTATTGGAAATAGGGTTTGGACCGCTTGGAACTTCATGGGCACCAGCTCCAAACTGTCTACGCGAAGAAGGAGAAGAAGAGTGACGTTTTGGCGTTTGGTCGATGTTCATGGTAGAAGAAGTGGGTTCTGAGGAAGTATCCTGGAGGAGCCGCCTGGTGTCGGCCGAGGGGCTTATTGTGGGGTTAAGGAGAAGAAGAAATAGGAAGAAAAGAGAGAGGCAGATGAGGAGAAAGTGGGTTTTTGAGAGTGGTGGTGGTGGAGGAGGTTTAATGAATGCTGCGCCTGCCATGTAGAGTGTAGACGTCGGTCAAGCAAAAGAAGCAGGCACCCCTACAAGAGCCCACAAGGGTTCAATATCCATCAACCACCTAAGCTAGCAAGGAGAAAAAGAAAAAGGAACCCAAATCTATGGGAATCAGAGAAAGCAAAGGGAAAGAGAAAGAGAAGAAACTTCACCAAAAGTGAATAGAAAGTAAGTTTTGAATTTAATTAAAGGGGAAGTTTATATGAAATATTTGGAATGTGGACGATGCATTGAGTTTATGAAATTTAACAAGGGTGGACTTAATGTACTCAATTAGGAAATTAGAATATTATATAGAGATCTTTGGATGCTTGTTTAAACGTGAGCATAAATATTTATGCGGATATCATAAATTACTATCTAATAATTACTATGTTAAATATTTTATGAATTAAACTCATTAGAATTTAATTTTAAACGTCTATTCTTAAAAAAAAACACATTTATAACTTTAGAGGGGGTAATTGACTAGTCAAGAATTGGACTATGATAGCAACAGGGTTGGTCCAAATGGTAGCTTAAGTATGTCTCGAGTTCAAAGTTTATATATGTAAAAAATCTCTGTCAAGAGACTCATCCACCAAAATTAAGTGTATGACGCGAATTAATCTGGATTAGTCAGGGCTAAGCCCTAAAAACCAAAAGGACAAAAAAAAAAGAATTGGACTATGGTTACATACATCAATAGTTGCGTTCTCTCCTTAAGTTCATTTTCTGACGGAATAAAACTGCGAGGATGGTCTTTACTTCCCAAATGAACAATACATAATGGGTGCAGTCTAACAATCCTTACCAAACAATAGTCTTTTAATAATATATTTATAATTCATGTTATGTAAATATTGACATTTATATTTTTAAATTTTGTTAATTTTAAATTCAGATTAATATGTACATTCTCTTAAAATCTTAAAAGAGAATGATGTCAAGAGATACTTTAATTGATCGAGTAGCCAAAGTTATTCATCTGATTTATATTTTGTCTGGGCTAGAATTATGTCGTTTGCATAGAGAATTTAAATATTACTTTGTCATGAAAAAATGATGGAAAAGGCCTCAAACAACAACAAAAGTACCATTTGTAATTTTGGGAAACCCTAAAAAGCAAAAGAGACCAGACCGGTCCTAGGAAAGCAAAGCAAAGGGCATCTTTAAGCATGAATGATGGATCAAAATCTTCTTTGTTTATTTATTTAAATTTTTTTTCTGCCTCGTTACTACTAACATAAATATAACAGACAGTTCTACTTAAAATATAACATAGACAGTTTTGATTAAATAAAATGATACTTTTAGACACGATATGGAAAAAAAAAACTAATGCTTCATTTTTTGCTGCTGTGGGCAAACCGTTGGGACTGAATGCTCGTTGTCAGAAATTAAAAAATCTAACTGTGGGCAAACGACCGTTTGGGCAAAAAAATAGTAATCAAACGCCCGCTAAGAACCAAAACGGTGCCTGTTTAGCTAGAAAATTTAGGACAAACGCTCGTTTAAGTTGCGAAACGCAACAAAAAACGGAGCCTAAGTCCAACTCACATATGCGTCATATTTGGTTGGGGTTAGAGTATATAAGTAGAAAGTTGGGGAATATTGACATCATCATAATCAAGGTGAATGCGTGGGATGCCAGCCATTGCCATGCAAAGGTCAAAGATGTTGAAAAATCAAAACTTCACTTTTAGTTGGCAGTCCAGTTTGGTAAGTAAGCGGTAGGCAGTTAGCAGCAAATCCAAGGACATACTGTTTTCTGACCAATAATGTCAACAAATTGAGCTCACCCCTCAACCCCCATATCCTACTCTAATTTCATTATTTTTGTAGCTTAGCTAAAAGAAAAGGATTTCAGCAACATATCAAGGTCATTCAAGTATTAAATAATGGAGTACTGTAGCAACTTTTTGTGGCAATTATTGACCAAAGCTAATAACCAAGGAAGGAAGAAAATTAAAAAAAAATCAAAAATGGGGTCAAGATGCGACTGAGCATTATTGACACTCAATGAGGCAAACGTATCAGGTAATGAAAAGAATATGTCTAATTAAACATGGAATGGATAGTGAAAAGTTGGAAATAGAAGATGTAAATGAAATTCAAATTTGAAAAATAATTGGTTCTGGGATGCAATTTTGAGTTTGAGTAGAGATGAGTAATAAAGACAAAGGTTATGTTATTTGTAAGGTAAAGACCGTTCGTACAAGGAAGCAGGTCAAATGACTTTATTAAATCAATCTGTACGTTCTACCTAAGAGAGTTAACTTTCTAAGAAAAAGTAATCCATTAATGTATAGCAAGCAATCTCAGGGCCCGTTCAGTAGAGATTTTCGAACGCCCATTCACTGTCAAACGGCCGTTTTCGGAGAAGCTAGATTTTCCAGCTGTGGCGGGCGTTGAATCAGGCTGGGAAGCGCCCGTTCAGCTCGCACCATGTTCCCGTTCAGTATTGCTTCTCCGTTTGGCGCTCCAACGCACGTTGGAGAAGCACTGCTGAACAAAGCCTCAGTCTCAGATAGCAATCCTTGCTAATTTCATATTCCACCGTTCAGTGCTAGTTCACAAAAGTATGATTATCTTTGAAAGAACAAGTAGAGGTCACTAACCCTAGTTTCTCTCTCCTTAGTAGGGGAAGCTTAATTCTCAATTCCAGATTGTGGACTGGACACCATGAATTGATTGATGTATAATAAGAAGTTTCTCAGCAAGTAAAGATGGGTAGGCCACAGAGAAAGAGAGATTTTTGCCAATCATTTCTAAAGCATTAGTCACTAGCAGTCACTTTCACATGCCTGTGTTCCCACCGTTTTCTTCACCAACATTACAAAAAATTCAACACATGCAAAATCAAAATAAAAATTTCCACAAATGCCTTAGTTTTAGGGGTTAGGGTTAGATATTAGGGTTTAAAGATTAGGAGTTTAGAGGTTTAGGATTGATGGGTTGTTGTTAGAATTTAGGTATTGAGGTTATAATTTAGGATTTATAGATTAAAACCTAAATCTCTAACCATATTACATTAAACTCTAAACCCTAACCTCCAAACCCTAAATTCTAACCACAACCCTTAAATTCTAAACCCCTAAACCTAAACCCCTAACCTCTTAACCCTAAAATCAAGCCCTAAACCCTAAAATAAGGCTCTTGTGGAAACTTTTTGTTTTCACGCCTGTGCATTAAATATAAATCCTTAATATAATTAGTTAAATTAAAGGATAATTACTTGGTGTAGGGTTTAAGGGTTTAGTTTTAGTAGTTTAGAATGTAAGGTTTATAGTTAAAACCTAGATCCTCAACATATTACCCTAAAACCTAAACTCTAACCTCTAAATCCTAACCCTAACCCCTAAACCCTAAATTCTAACCGTTAAACCTAGGGCGCTTGTGGAAAATAAAAGTTTCCACGGGCAGTGTATTGGATATAAATCCTAAATTAAATTTCTTTTCAACCTGTATCTTCAACAAAATCACTTATCAAAGTGGTTAACACATCTTTGGGTTCTCAAACTCAAATACAAACACAACTCATTTCACATGCATATGGCTCTAAAGTCTGGGGTAGTTTCTATCCACAAGCCAGATGGACATAAGAAAAGGAGAGGAGACAGTTAAATAAAAAGGTAAGGTTCCATTTACATCTCATTTCCATCTAACAATGCGCAGATCAAATTCCTCTAGACTGATGCAACATGCAAAAATGAATATAATAGAAATTTGCGATGAACAAAAAGGTAAGGTATCATTTACATCTCACTTCCATCTAAGGGACTGCCTAATTCCGGTATAGATGAGTCCTAAGGACCTCCCAATCAAGCTAACTAGAAAAAATGAGATAGCATTGCTAACCTTGTCGATGACAACTCTAACCATGGGCAAGCTAATGTCAGAGAACTCAAGGAACAGGCTGAAATAGTACCTCCTGTAATATGCAAAGATAATATTAGATTAGAAACCATAATTAACTTTATAAACATAAAGAATCAGAAAATATATGTAACCTGCGGCTAGATCATAAAACTCAAACATGAATTCATGGTCTTCAGTTGGCTCTAAATGAAGAAATATTGATTTCCTTAACCTTTATGTGTATATTTAACCAATCATTACAATTATAGTTACATATTCATTAAATATTCACGTATAAAAGATTGGCACAACCTTAGTTATTCGATCGTGCATCTTCTTACCCTAAAATCCATACCTTAACTTTAGAAAGTACAGTTTTATGAATATTTGGTAACAGTGGAATAGACCTTAGGCGTGACAATTCACTGGTTTGCTAGTTTACAATTTTACATGGAGTCACAAGATTTCGAGATCAACTTAGCATAGATAGAACAGACAAAGCTGAGGAAGTTATCGTTCCATTACAAATATAAAACCTAACTCCGCTCCCCAGGCAGTTCAGACATTTTTTTGGGCTGAGGCTTTAAAATAAAGTCCATATCTAGAAATGCTGATGAGAATGCTGATACCGCAGTTAGCAAGATATATTTTTATATTCATGAATGATGAATCTATGATGGTATACTTTCACCAAGGCAACAGCCTTCGCCGCCATCTAAAAACAAACTTATTTCGAACCATCCTACTGCAGTTGTCCTTATCAATCAACATCAGCACTCCCTAAGAGGCCAAGTATTAATAATGAATAATGAAATCACCACTTCTGAAAATACTTTTTTTTCCACACATGAATCCATCCACTCCACCAAAGCACGTTTGGTTTCACAGTGTCTATAATTGCCCACACTATCTGAGATGATAAAAGATCTTCAAGCATGAATCCAGTGCAATAGAGCTAATCTTTAAGTGCTTTGGGACAATAGTATAAGGACATATCCATGCCACAGAAATTGAAGAAGACAATAATATGAGCTATAAGTGCCATAGTATTTCTTTGTATCCAAGTATCTAACCAATTCGGTGTTATTCCCAGATAGTCTAAATCCACTAAAGTTCTGTTAATGACCATGGATGCAAGCAAAGAAATATATGTATAGGTGAAAGGTTGTGGAAAACATACCACCCTGTCAAGGCTCTTAATTCCTTGGTGCGTTTTACAGACATAGAGAAATGGCTTATCACAACATACTGCAACGAAGTAGGCACACTTTCATATATTCTTGGCATAAGCTTCTTCCACCAACTATATGTTTCAGCATAATCACTACTGTTTTCCTCAATGAGTTGGCTTTTAAGCGTGTAGAGGTCAAAGTGATCCTCATACATTGATACAATATCCTCCAGATTTTGATACAACCACTGGTTTAAAGCAACCAGTTAACAAGCACGCACTTTAAAATCCTGACGAAATAAATCCTTATTATCTCATTAACCAAACATATCTGTACTATTTCACTCAATAACCACAGACATTAATGACATGCACTAATATCACATGAAAGCTTTATGAAATTCTTAGTCTTTAAAATATGAGAAACAACTCCTCACCACATCACTGGTCTGAAATGAGAGCAGAAAATGGACACCATTGAAGCGTTCTAAATATAAAGCATGTCATGCTAGCTTTTATAATTAGAACGTGATATACATATTCATAGACAAGAAATGCAACAGTTTTACAGAAGTGGAAAATATGTTCATGAACACAGTAAGGAGTTGAAGACCAAAGGTGCTACCACTAAACACTCTAAGAAAAACAGCCATGCCTCATTACGCAACTTTTGGAGTGAACGGGTAGACAAGTTACAGATGGCTAAACCCAGATCATTCACTTCATCGGATAAATTAACAAATAAGTTTCCCAACAAATATATTAAGGGTAATCTACACCCGTGGTCCCTTTTGTTTGGGGTTTGTTCTATTTTGGTCACCCGAATTCAAAAAAGATCATTCTTGTTACTTACGTTTTGAATCGTGTCTGTTTTGGTCCCTGGACCGTTAACCTCCGTTAATAAAAAAAATTAATTTCTAATTTAACCCCCAAACTTTCAAAACTTCATTTTTCACCATCTTCCCCAAAAATACTATCAAGATTTCCTAAAACTCTCTACAACTGTTCCAAACTTGAGTACTTGGACCTCTCTCAGAACTATCTCGTCGGCACCATCCCTGATGATATCGACACACTAGGCCAACTCCGGTATTTAGACCTTGAGGTTAATAATTTTTCCGGTCAAGTTCCTGCCGCCATCGGATCGTTGCACGAGCTAAGGACCCTGCGGCTTGTTACAAACCAGTTCAATGATTCTAGAATTTACGCACAATAAAACTCAATCCAAAACTCTTTTTTATTTTTTTATTAACACACAATAAAATTCATGGAACCTGGAAATTGAGGAGTATCACTGCCTTCTTCATCAACAAGGCTAATGAAACTTGAAGCTATGTATTTCCTCCTTTTCTGGATATAAGAACAAACACTAAGATTTGAAGGTGATTCTTTTGTTGGTATCGCCCCAGTTGTGTTTTGATCTGCATCTTTTCCAGGGGTAAATATTGTCTCGGATCCACAAACGGAAGGAACTTCATTCAGGCTTGTTGACATTGGATGAAACAAAAATTGACTCAGAGACTTAGTTGAAGCCTGAATTATAGTTGAACAAAAATTGACTCGGAGACTTAGTTGAAGCCTGAATTATAGTTGAACCACAGCTACCATCCTTAGTTAAGGAACCCAGACTAGCTAAAGAGATACAAGTATTCACAGACGACGTTTGCTGGACCATGATTACATCTCGATCTTCACTGGAAAAGGTCATAGATGAAGCCTCAAAACACCTGCAAAATGATGCTTCCAAGCCAATAATACCAGTTTGATGTTTCAAATTCTTAAAAAAATTAGTTATGTACTGTTAGATGTATCATATAAGTAATAATATGGAACAGCATCCAAAAGCAAATGATCAAACACAATTACACAAATTTCCTAAAACGTGATGCAACCAGTATTGCTATACGTTGATTCACCAACGAAGTGACATGCACAAGCATATACTTTGCTATCATTACATTTCAGCTTCAAAGTACAGAATAGGCGTCAGTCATTTACCATGAATCCTTTGGAAAGTTGCATTCTAGATCAATACATTCATTGCAGGTCTTCTCATCCTTATCTGCTTGCATTTTTGTCTGAGCTACAACATCACTTTGAGGCTTCATTTGGGAGAGAACCATTGAACTGGTCTGTAACAAGCCGCAGGGTCCTTAGCTCGTGCAACGATCCGATGGCGGCAGGAACTTGACCGGAAAAATTATTAACCTCAAGGTCTAAATACCGGAGCTGGCCTAGTGTGTCGATATCATCAGGGATGAGAGAGGTTCAAGTACTCAAGTTTGGATCAGTTGTAGAGAGTTTTAGGAAATCTTGATAATATTTTTGGGGAAGATGGTGAAAATTAAAGTTTTGAAAGTTTGGGGTTAAATTAGAAAATAATTTTTTTATTAACGGAGGTTAACGGTCCAGGGACCAAAACAGACACGATTCAAAACGTAAGTGACAAGATTGATCTTTTTTGAATTCGGGTGATCAAAATAGAACAAACCCCAAACAAAAGGGACCACGGGTGTAGATTACCCATATATTAAATATATTATGAGAAAAGAATCAAATTTGATTAAAAGAAAAGGCATATGTCAAAGCCTACATAAATTTAACCAAAAGCAAGTTATCCGGCGACAATATATAACATTTAGCAGCAAACATTTATGATTACGGCAACTATCAGAGATAGACATCATTTTATTGCTGGCATGATTATTCATTCTCAAATGGTGACGATACCTGACACAATTAAAGTTTCGTCAATAATCCTACTTCGGACAATCATCAGAGCAAGTTACCTCCAGTCAGTTCCTTATCCGGAAACAACTTATAGTACGTAAACCAAGTAAGATCCTATTAACAGCAATATGATTAGGGTCTGTACCATATATGCCAATCAATCTAGTATTAGTGAACCAGTGGATGGGTCAAGGGAATACGGTCTACTTGTTAGAATCATATCTATTAAGATTTTAGATTTTTTAAAAAGTAAAGGCATGAAACAAGAGTATCAAAGAAAGATAAGTTAGGGGAAACTGGATATCAAAGGGGAAAAAAGAAAAAAACTACACGACCAGTTCCCACAAAACACATGCATAATTTTCCAAGACAAATAAATATCTTCTACTTCACAAAGTCTAAAAGTTTAGGGACCCAAAACATTGGAAAGTTCAAATGTCTTTGTGTTCCAAAACCAAATGTTTCTCTTAATACATGGCATAAAGGACAATTAAGGCTGTTTATATCCCACATCTTAGAAACATCCAGGCTCATTTACTCTGAACCAACTCAAAAGCCACTTGATTCATGCACTTTGAAAAACCCACGGCTTAAAGAGATTCCATGTCAATATGAGGTCTTAACCCGAAAGTGGATGTTATGACATGGAATTATTATACATCTTCGAGAAGGATTTAAAAGGAAGCTGTGCACATGCATCTGTTAGTACATGCAAAACTTGCCATCACTCTCCATCAATATTTTAGCAAAATTGATGCATAGAATGATAGAAATACTACAAAAAATTGTTTCTAAAGAGAAAGAAACAAGTAACAAGATAGCGTATGCAACAAGTGATAAGATTAGTGGTTTGGAAGTTTTATAAAGTACACTAAAAGCAACTGTTAGAAATTCACATCTTAGAATATACTGTAATAAACACAGCAAGAGACAGAGATACTGGCAGTTCATTTTACCTTAGAGAACCAAATATAAGAAAATACAACAATTCTGGAAAAGGCTATCAACCAAATATAAGAAAATACAACAATTCTGCATGCAGATTTTACTTCCCTGACTTTGTAATATTTTGTAAAACTGTGTCGTCTCCATTTAGCTTCTCAGTTATCAGAGAAACAAGTTCCTGTCAGAAGAGGGAAAGAAAAGGATGCTTCATGCAAACAAGCTAGCAACAAAACAATCCATACAGTTATCATAAGATTTTTGAAGTACCATATTATTGGTTTCAAGCCCAAGCTCCTTTTTCATCCAAGCAAAGCATACGGGTTTATAGGAATTTTGAATAATTCTGGAAAAGGCTTTCAACCAATCATCCATATTTCCAGTATCAGAAGTACCGGCATTCTTTTTCACCTGAAAAAAGGCATGAGATATTTCTATAGATAAGATCAAACAAATATATTTATTGAAGTTCCATACTTCAAGGTTTTCCTTATTGCGAACCCTGAATATGATCATAAGAGATGATCCCTTATTAACACATGTTGGCAACTTTGTATTTAGAAACTCAACTTTTCAGATCAACACTAATTCATTTCTCACACAAACATGGATCTATTTCATGGTCCGTTGATTCAATAAACAACTAAATAACACATTCACTATCACTTTATCAGAGATCGAAATATAAGAGCTCGTTTATGACTTTATTCTCAAGGTTATGCATTTGTTTGTCCTAAATTAAAACTCAGAAAAAGAGAGGTGTCATAAGTTTTTGGCAACCATAGTATTTTGACCCACGCGTTACTTGCCATCTAAAACATATTTTTTTCTCCTGTAAATGAATGATGCAAAGCAAGAATGATTCACAGAATTCAACTAAAGCATGCAATTTCTTTGGACAGAATGAACTTACATGAACTAAATTCAGCATAAGGAAAAAAATCGAAACAACAACAGACAGAGGAACCAACAGAAACAGTGCCTACCTCTTCCTCAAGTTGCTGAAGAGAAGCCCAAAGCAATCTTATCTTTGGACCTTCAGATAAAGCATACAAACTTAAGTGTCGCTTTGCACATTTTTGCTCATCAAGGACAGCATTTCTGAAATTACTCTCGCGATCAATAATGTCTAGAGAATCCAAAAGTTTTCCTCTTACGACATCCCAGGCAGGCTTCAAATTTTCTTGTTCACTGTTTGTCCTGGCACTGCATTTATAAAGTAAATATCCTTGGTAAATGAGATAAAAAAAGGCATACACATTCGAAAGCATTGAAATTAAGTACTAAATGAAAAGAAATACAGGCAGCCCTGAAAGGTGCTACTTTTCGTGAACCATATGTAAGGAAAACATTCATATGAATATAAATATTTGATGTGCTTACCCTTACCTACCAGAAGAGGTTGAAACTTGGGGAAAGGCACCATTATCAGCTATGTTCTTTTGAGATGTGGAACCGAACTTTTGAACAGGAATTACTCCAGCCATATACGTAAGAAATATACCGGTCATCAGCAGTAATTGATCACCGACGGTAATCCATTCAGAGGCTGTTATACCATCAGAGTCCACTAAAGACCATACGCAAGTAGACCTCAAGGGAGTTTTCATGAAGCAGGGTCTCGCTTTCAAATTTGAGAAAAATGGATTATCAACCTTCCTTTTTCTCCGTGTAGAAAGCCATAACACTTTACAGCTCCCATGGGGAAAGTTGCTACAAATAAAGCAATAAATGCAAATATGAGTATAATTCCAATGATTATCGGCTTATCCCAATGTCTAGGAGAAATTATTATATGGTCCCGGCTTTCCACGTTATTTATGGTCCATTCAATTTGTAGTAAAAAGTTAAAAATTTACCCTTAAAAAATGAGATGAAAAATTATTATTGGATGAGTGAGCCGGGACCATATAATACATTGGGATAAGCCGATAACCATTGGAATTATGCACAGAATGCTACACTCTTTAGCGTGGCTTGTGCAGGTGTGTTGGACGAAAAGATGCAATTATATGATCTACAGGTTTGACCAAGGAGACGCTTTCCAAATTCGGAAACAGAAGGAATCTTCATAAAGTTCATTAACTTCTTACAAACAAATATGAAATCAGATGATGATAAAAGATAAAGAAGCTCGCTACAATGTGAAACCCCAATTGTTATTCAAGAAAAAATAATGAATAAACCCGACAGATGATAAGATTGAGTTGACTGACCTTGGCGGCGTCCTGAAATAAAATAAAGAATAATTCCGATTCACAAATCCACTCTGCTTAAGAAAACTTGGGTGCAAATGTAGCTTGATGCATGACGGTGAAGTCACATATCCCACCATTTGATTCAAAGTAAAAAAAAAAACGCAGTTTCCGCCGAAGCAATCACCACATTTCCTCTAGCATTTTGCCAGCTAAATCCTACACATGTAAAGGGGAGATCTTACAAGGGCATTGAAGTCAAAGCAATTCGGATTAGGGTTAGGGCCTTTTAAACAAAATATGAAATAAAATAAAGAGAAGTGGGCGATGATGTTTTGCTTCGTGGGTTTTGATTGAGAAATCCGAAAAGGCGAGGGGTTTGAAAGAACGAGGGAAAACAAAACGATAGAAAGATTGGAAATGTGCGAACCTAGTTGTTTCCTACTTCCCTTCTCACTCTATTTTGGGTAAACTATACGACCAGGAGTAAACTTTATTTTGACCACAGATACAGATTTATTAATGTTGTAATCAGAGCACTTAATTATTATAACTGTATCAATTAAATTATTTGTAGTTAAAAATTAATAAAATAATAATATGACAGTTAATAAAAATTAATATAATTATATTGCTAATTATATATTTTATTAATTTAGTCATGGGATTTGAACCATCCCATACAATAAGAAAGCAATCATCTTTGCCCCCGAGCCAAGAGCTCTTTTTGAGATAAAGTGTACAACAACTTTAATAAAACCTTTTACTTGAGTGAAAATTAAAGAAGTAAGAAATAGCACAGATCGCAGCACTTGGATTTCTATCCTTCCACTTTTCAACAATTTTCACTATTTTATTGTTATAAATGGTGATTAGACTATTTAATTGTTATAAAATAGTTATTAAACTATTTGATTGTTGCAAAATGATTATTGAATTTTTAGAACTATCATATCATGTTTCAATTCTAACCATATAGTTATCTGTTTGTTACAAATTTTTAATTAAATAATTAATTGTTACTTTTAAAAAAATGACTTGTTTGTTATTAAATTTATAACTAAGAAACCTGTGATGCAATTTATCCTAAATATTTGAGTTAATAACCCCAATACTTTTTATCTAATTAACGACGTGATAGAAAAGACAAAATTCTTAAGTAAAATGATTTGACTAGAAATTTACTTCTAGTTAAGTGACTCTATGTGTAATTTCCCCAACTATTTATCTAATAAATGCTATATTTATTTTTAATTTTAAATATTTAAAATATTTTTTGTTAAAATAAGTGCTCAAAATTTTAACTATTATAATTTTAGGTGTCTAAAGTTTATAATATTGTAATTTTAGGTGTTTGACCATTAAAAGGTATTAAAAATTGTTAACCAATCAATGCTTGACATGAGGTATGTTTATTTTATTTTTTCAAAATTAAAAACTTAAATAATTTTTTATAATTTTTTTTAATTTTTTATAAAATTCTAAAATTTTGTTATTTTTACAAAGCACTTCCCAGATTCTTAAATTTTTTCAAATTCAAACTCCAAATCACCGCCGCTTTTGTCGCCGATCGTCGTGTCTGAGTACACCCCTTTAGTCGTCGAACCTAAGCGATCATTTCTCCCAACGCGTCGTCATCAAAAACATCGAACAGCATGTCAGCAGAACGTCAATTTTGTGTTCAACGTTTCCGGCAACGCCGTGTTGGGAAAAATGATCATCTAGTTCCGATGACCAAAGGGGTGTGCTCAGGCGCGGTAATCAGAGACGGAAGAGGCAGGGATTAGGGGTTTGAAAAATTTTAGAGATTTAAGGATTATTTTGTAAAAATTACAAAAATTTTGAAATTTTAAGAATTCTCCGGCTACACCGAATTCTCCGGCAACTTCACCTCCATAGCTTGTCAGTGTCTCCAGAAACTCCCGGTTTCCAACAACAAGTTCACTTACAACTGCGATGGCCACACCTTTAACTATCTCGTCGATAACGGCTTCAGTAATCTCTTCTCTCTTTCGCCGTTTTCTTTGTTGTTTCTTCGCTTTTTGCTCATTTCGTTTAGATATCTACATCCGATCCGTATTTTTGCTGCTTCTTTGGTCCAATCTCGCTGTTGTTGATCCATTTTCCTTAGTTGCTTCTGTTTTTTTGCTATCATATCTTATTTTACATGCTAATGATTTCGAGAATTTGATTATAGATTCAATTATGTGAATATTTGAGGTTATTAGAAATAATTGTGTTAAGCGTAACTTGATGCGTGTGAAAGGGAGAAGCGGCGGAATCGGTTATATTATTTGTATTTTAAGTAAAGAGTTAGTTAAGATGTGCCATAAATGGAGTATGCCTTTGCTTCTTTAATAATTCAATACCTTGTTTAACTTGTAATTTAAACTTTCCAAAACTGAGTAGGGAGTAACAACTGAAAGATTTAAACGTTTCAAATGAAATTAATCGGCATATAAATCTGGTGACAAAGGCAGTCTTAGCCTATGTTTTTGACAAATACATCTTTGTATTTTTCTGTATATGTTTAGATAATGCGTCGGGTAAAAACTTGGAAGAAAAATGAAGCAAATAACATTAATTGCATTCAGATGCCAAAGCAAATACTAATGCTTTTGAGATTTTTCTGTATGAATGTGTATTATATTCTAATAATTTGTTCATTGTTAGCGAAATTTGATTATAATTTTTTTGTTTACTTTCTCTTTTGAGATTTTTTTAGGCAGAAATAAGTCTACAGTAGTAAATTGGAAAATTTAGTGGTCGGAACAAAGTATGATCCACATGTTTGGCATTTTCGATATTTTCAGTTGATGGAATTGTTCATATACTATTCCCGTGCTTGTATCTCAACATGTTATGCAATTTAATTACTATAGCCAATGATATTTACTGTTTATTCACATCTTTTGCTGCAGCATCTGTTATGAAATAAGGCTACGTCTGTTCTTGGATTAACACCCTTCATTACTCTTTGCAGCTTACTGTGTGGTTGCTGTTGAATCTGTTGGGCGGCAGTTGCTGATTGCCTTTCTTGAGAGAATTAGTGTGGATTTTACCAAGAGATATGGTGGAGGAAAAGCTGTGACTGCTCCTGCAAACAGCCTGAGCAAAGAGTTTGGGTATTTTCTTTTCTTTGACCATTAAATAGAATGTCTTCATCGTTGTTAAGTACATTGCTGCTATGTTTTTAGCATTGTTGATATAGGCCAAAACTGAAGGAGCATATGCAGTACTGCATTGATCATCCGGAGGAGATTAGTAAGATTGCCAAAGTGAAAGCTCAGGTTTCAGAAGTCAAAGGAGTTATGATGGAAAACATTGAGAAGGTAATTTTTGTTATCTTTTTTACTTTATAGCATGGAGTGCAATGCTTTTCAAATTTCTAGATCATGAGTATAAAGCGTTGGGATCCTTTTCTGTGTTCTGCATTAATAAATTAATTTTGCAGGTTCTGGACCGTGGTGAGAAAATTGAACTTTTGGTGGATAAAACAGAAAATCTTCGCTCTCAGGTCAACAAACATCCAACGTATATCATATTGTTCTTCTTTAAAAATATGAGCAATGCTCTTTAATACTTCACTAGGGATTGATCATAAACAAACATTATTTGGGCTTGTTAGGGAACTGGTTTGTAAAATCATGCTAACCTCGGACAGGAAATAAATTGCCAACATGTTTTCTAAAGCTGCACTGGTAGGCCATAAGTAAGACATTATTTGCATGGAAATAAAGTACCCAAACGTATTTTAGAATAACTGCCTACTCATCCCATTGTGCATTTCATAAAAAGCATTTATGGTTCTCAAAGTTTAAAGGGTCTCGTTGAATTAGTCAGCTCGAAAACATGAAGAATTACGGGGTCATGTATTTTTGGATTTTGCTCCTGGTCTATCTATTATATAAAAGTGGGTACTTGTTTGGGCAATTTTACAGGCACAAGATTTCAGGCAGCAGGGAACCCAGATGAGGAGAAAGATGTGGTTACAGAACATGAAAATAAAGCTGATCGTTCTGGGAATTCTGATCGCCTTGATTCTCATCATCGTGCTGTCTGTTTGTCACGGCTTCAAATGTTAATGAATTGCCCGATTACTATATTCTATTCATTTGCCAGAGCTTGGATCACAAGTAACATTGATACTCTAGGTGTAGTTTTTCCTTCAATTCGATGTCCTTTTCTGCTGTAGCCTACATAAGAAGACTGTGTGCACATATTTGTGTAGGTAAGTTCTTTGATGTGTTGAACTTCGAACCCGGGAAATCGAATTTTGAAAACTATAAATATATAGAGATCCACCGATTCTATCTATTGGCCTAAGATCTCTAGTAAATCGATAGACAATAACGAAACAATTGCTTTGAACGGATAACTAGATTACTGGATTATTAGAATTGACAGTAAATTTATGCAGAATGAGTCCATTAAATAAATAATTTAACAGAACTTCCGCACTAGTTACAGCATACTTATTCCTACACATCTATAAACAATTAGATTTTAAAAAAAAAAACACAAATCACCCTTTTTTAACACGCCTAAAAGGACAAAGCTTCTTTCCTGCTTAACCTAACATGCCAGTTGATCTCGAAATGAGGAGCTCTCTTCAAAAATGGGCAGCCTCTTTGATCTAACAGGGGCCCATTCATTCATCAACAGCTCAAGCCCTTTGAAAAAATCATGATCACCAAGTCCCATCATCTCAGACAATTCCAAAGGTGGCTGAAAGGCTTGAAGTTCCATTAACAATTCCCGAGCTCTATTCCTGGCTTTAGTGTCTTCTGAGCCCGGAATTTCACCTCGCAATACATCTCCGAGGACCAATCCTGCATCATCGAAATTGCCTTGCTTGATAAGGCAAAGTCCCAAGTTGCATGCCTTGTTAGCATCCGGGTCGATCATCTGAGCTTTTCTGTAAACCACCTCGGCCGTCAAGTAGTTCGATTTCTGCATGTAAGCCCACCCCAGGTTTCCCTGTCGTGCAAATGTGGAAAACGTTTGTCACCAAAAGACGATTCTAATTGCTAGCGACCTGTTGTTGTCAAGCAAAATGAGAATGATACCAGTAGTCTCGAGGTTTATTGCTTAACGGAAACTCGAAACTTCTTCCCAAGGGAACGAGCCATCTTGATCGGTTCTCCGTTGAAGATCTCTCCCTGGCATATTAACCTTAGCCTTCTTTTTATTAGATCGATCTGCTCGTCTACTTTTCCACATTTCTGCCAAATTCATTTATTAGAAACTAACCAGTTCAAATGAAGTTGCAGGGCAATCGTGCATTGAATCAAATGTGTTGTATGGGTATATATATATATTACCTTGTATAAGTCAACGAGGACATTGTCAAGGGACTCCTGTGCTTGTTTAGAGCAGCGTGGCCTGAAAGACTTGATAACCTCGACGGCTTCTGTTGAGTTGCTTCATCACCACGGCCATGTCTTTCAGTGCACCGTCTACTTTATCACCGGCGTTTATCGCCTTCCAAAACAATACTATTGCTGCTTCTGGATTCTTTTCTACCAGCTGCCACATTCAAGCCAGAATTTGGAATCATGCGCTTCAAGATTATAGTAGAAAAGGACTCAAAGATTTAAAGCATCCGTCAAATTTTGAACTAATCTTATGTCGAACTCTTGGATTTGAATTTAATGATGCTAGCAATTGGACCAAAGTTTAACGACGTTGACAGAACTATTTTAACGAAGTTAATAATTGGAATTGAAGAAGTAGAGAGACTGAATTCTAAATGTACAAAAATTACATGGACTCTCAGCATATTTCAACCTCCATAAAGTCATGGCTAAATGTACGATATTGTGTTCATTGAGTTAGTTTTATGCAAGAAAGAGGAGTGAGATTTCATAAAGAGATCGAGATCTTAACCACAACATCCCTATTAAGTTTCTTGAATTAATAAGTAATTCAAGATTTAATAGTAAATTAAATTCCAATTATATTTTTGGTCAGCTTAAGATTTGTAGATCTGCAGCCAGTTTTGAGATCTTGAGGAAAAACGAGAAAAAAAAGAGAGAGAGAGAGAGAGAAGAGAAACAAAGTCAAATGTTCATCGAGCAATTAACTTGCTGAGATTTGAGAAGGAAAATTATTATGGTGTCGCCCATGCATGCATGGAGCTAAAATGCAGACGTTAGTTTCTTTCATGGGATGTCTGTCATCAATGTCATTGTTCTCTTCCTATTAAAATCTTTTCTAACCATACTTTTTTCCCGGAAAAAATGGAAGAGAAAGAAAATAATTAAAAGACAGCTAGGCTAGGTTTTCTACTTCCTGTTTCCTTCAAGAGCTAGTCAAGCACTGTTTCTGTTTGTTTACACAGAAAAGAAAAAGGTGCTGCAATTAAGGAACAGTGAGGAAGTAGATGAGGGAATGAGAGCAAATAAAGCAGAAGGGAAATACAGAAAGAGGCCTGAGCATGTTTGGCTCTAACGTAAGGAGAATCTCCCTGTGGAAGTTTATGAATAACATGATAAAGATGATCTTTCTTTGAGCTTGAGCTGCTCTTCTTCTTTATCTTCATGGTTAGGTTCATGGCGTACAATCTTTTTCCATTTTTATACATACAGTGAAGAGATGGAGACAAGAAATGGAAATTGAGGAGACCCGGCCCCCATGTATCCAGACGAATTTGCGTCTTTGTTCTCAGCTCATCAGCACACACACATACTGTCTGCCACGAAAAAGTAAGCCCTTTCCGCGCCCTACTAAAAAAAATATTAAAAAAATTAAATTATAAACTCTAACCTTAAATTCTAAAAATCTTAAACTTTAAACTCTACCCCATAAAAAAATATACCCTATTCCCAATTTTCTATACCCTAACCCTAAATTTTAACCTTAGACCTTAAACCTAATTTTTAATGTAGAAGTATAGAAAGCACCTATTTAGGGACGTCCCCCATTTGCTTGTCCATGGTAGCCGCCCATTTTACAAAATTAAATAATTCATCCAATCTGTATAATGAAATATACATTTAATATCTATATAATAATGAAGTTATTAAATCATATAATATACATATTTGCAGCTTGCATGATTTAAAGCATCACTTAATCCATAGATGCTTGTTTTTCTTTTTTTTTTAATTTTGTACATTTTGTTGCTCGTTTTTTTGTCTCATTGGCATGTTTTATCTCCTTTATGGCATGTCTCTGCCTTATGATACGCTTCTATGGTTACTTTTGCAGGTTTTTAGTGTTCGTACGGTGACCCTCACATCGCTTATCTCTGATTCGTGTTTGTAAGTGGCCACGCAGAGTTTGATCCCCTTTTGGGTTGTTTGCCGATGTAATCTATAGCGAATCGTCGTTTTTGTAAATAGGCGTGGAATGTTGTTGCTGATTTTGGGGATTTCTTCTAGATTGTGTTTTGACAACTCCCTATGGACCCTTCCTACAATGGATCGTAGAGATTTTCTCTGGTGCAAAGAGAAAGTGTCCGATCTGACTGGTGCAACGCTTATATTTTCTCTTTAGATTTATGATTTTCTTTTTGTTGTTCTTTTGGATGTTCTAAAACCTCTATTATATTTATGTTTTAGTTTTATTTTATTTATCAATAAAGCTACATGATTAATGTGTTAAAAAAGCATCACTTCACCCATATTAATTTATCGAATATCTTTTTATATAAAATATTTTTATTTATTCATGTCATATGTAAAGATATGTTAATAGAGAACAGAGTAAAACTCAAGATCACTTAATTATAGTAGTTCTTATAACAAATAAGTCATTTTTTTAAGTTACAAACATTTATACCACTTAATTAATTATTGTTACAAATATGTCTCCTCTTACAAAAATGTCATTTTTCTTTGGTGTAATAATATTTTTAGTTATAAAACTTACACATTCTATTAATTTTTTCGTAATTTAATAAATTTAATCCTTCAGACTTTAAAATTCCATAAAATTAGTCTTTTTTGATAATGTCAAAACAATCGAGACCATCAGTTCAATTTAGTATTTGTAACACCTCAATCACGATCTGGATCTGAAGTACTACATCCAGGGTCACCCAAAATTAACCCATCAAAATTTCCATTTAAAAACCACAAGTTTAGCCATTTCAAAATATCAAATCATCCATAAATCCATGTAAATTAAATAAGCATTATAAATAAGTTTACAAAACATGAGCTCCAAGTTTAAAATGTCGAATACCGAAATAGTATTTCAAAAAGAGTTTACAGACTCAATAACTTTTAAGGTCCTATGAATACATAAGCCCAAAAATAAATACTAAGCATTGTACTCTGAAGCAAAGCGGTGCTGGGAAATCCCTTCTTGATATGCTCTTCGGCCACGATCCACCTACTAACCTGCGAACGAAAATAACGATTTCGAACGCTGAGCTTACAAAGCTTAGTTGTACATTTCTACTATACCATAATTCGTGATTATCATAAAATAAGCATGCAAGATAAATACAATCTAGAGAGCATAGATAAGGTTCTACTATCTATGAGTTATCATCTAGCCTAAACTAGCTAGAGTTCCTAGATCACCTATCTCAAGGCATCAATATGTCTACAAGGAGTCTTACATATTCCCCAATACTTTGCTATACTCGAGGTCACATAGCCTATCGAGATACTCGAGCTCACTCAGCCCATCGAGTTAATACATTTATAAGCTATCATCCATAACATCCACACAATATACACAAATGAATCCATACATCATCTACATAATGGCCAACGAAGCCTTACTTTACCTGTGCTCACACATTCATCGAGTTACCTGTGTTCACACAACTATTGGGTTAAATGGACCATAACAGGATCGCCATATCCACAGATACGTCCTAGACATACTTGGATCACACTAGCCATAAGTAGTCCTTACCTAAGGTCAATCAGCCTATCAAGTTACTCGAGCTCACTCAGCCTATCGAGTTAATACCTTATCCGGATCACCATAGCCACGGATAGGTTTCTAACCGCCCCAGATCACTCATCCCGTGGGTACATCGGATATACATGTTCACTCAGCCCAAAGTACGCATTCCCTTATATAAGTATTGTAGTACTGACTCTATAACATCTGGATCCTTTACCACAGTCATAAGATAATACATGCTCCTCGAGTATTCATACACCTCACCAAAAGGTAAGTGACATCAAGCCAAGCTATCAAGCAAATGCCCGAGGCATAACACTAACCATCATGGTTATTTCGATTTACCGCTTACCAAACTATTACATGTTACACCCCTCTATAAGGGCTCAGTTTTTTAGTTTTACAATTCATTTTACTACCTTAGAAGAACCTTGGACCATAGTCCTCGAATTATCAACCCCTCAAACTCATTTTTAACTTTTACAGGTAGATTGCCTAGTGGATACCGATACCCACTCAAGAGTATCAATACACCTCTTTCGGTACTGATACTCACCCTATGCATACCGATACTCGGCTTCACACACATAAATGGTTTAACCAATACCCCGTACCAGTACATAAGGGCTGTGTACCAATACCCATTTTGGTATCAAAAAGCTCCCAAGCGTACCGGTACACTTTTTCGCTACTGGAATTCTGAGGAAACAGGGGTACTGATACCCACCCTAAGGGTACCGATACGCCCTTCACAAATTGCATTTTTCATCCTTTAGAACACAGGGTACCTATACAGGCTCCCCATATATCGGTACCAAAGCCTAGAAATGGTTTCCAAGGCTCGAAAAATCACTTCACAAGCCCTCAAAATGTAACCTTTAACCCATTAATTCAATCCTACATCTTATGGGAGTTGTTTATAGTGATTTACTACCATTTTTACACATTGCTAACATTAAATATGGGGTTTACCATTGATAAAACTTCAAGCTACCTTAACACCAAAACTAGCAATCTCAAACCATAAATCAAGCAAAGCAATCACTTGACCCAAGCTTGAAAAACCCCTTTAACCTCTTTCACATGCCATACAAACATGAAAATCGAATCAAAGCTTGAACTAACCATCATTGTGAGCTTAGCTACAAAAATACAACTTCAAAATCATAAGAAAGCTCCATGAGAACCCCCAAAGCTTAAACCTTCCAAAAACCCATAAATATAGACTTACCCATTTTCCCACAAAATTATACTTTTCATGAAGCTCTTGAATAGGAAATTAAAATACTTCAATCTTGAGTCTTGGATGGAAGAATTGGGTAGGAAAGTTGGTTCCTTTCTTTAAGAATGACTATGGGTTCTTGGAGAGAAAAAGGATGAAGAAAGATGATGAAGAAAGGTAGAGGATGGTGATCTCACCAAAAGTCTTCTTGTCTCCCTTTCTTAACCCACGTGAAGACAAGCAAATTAAAAGGGGTCATTAGCCCACTTTTCTCTAGACGATAAAACCACTTCATAAAACCCGCAAGATTCTCCCTTAATGCAAAATGGTCACTTTCCAAGCTTAAATAATCCAATTCCCATCCAATAAGCCCAAACTTAGCCCAACGAGTCCAATTACCCCAACCAACATGAAGGTTCATAACCCGGGTGAACGCCCAATCGTTGACTCGAAAATTTATGTCGTTACAGTAGTTCGATAACTGCATTTTTCTATAAAACAATAACAAATTACTGTTAAATGGTTATTATACCAGGAAACTAGTTTAACATTTCTAGGATAAAAAAATAATTTAGGAGAATAATAAATATTAAAATGATGAATTTTTTAAATATTAAGAGTTAAATTTATTGAATTGTTTCTAATTAGGATCAAATTGATAGACTATATAAGTTTAGGGACTAAACTATTATTATACCATCCATATTATAAGAAAAGTGATTTGTTTGTAATATTTTTTAATTAAGTGACTTGTCTGTGAGCGAGATTATCTGTTTGTAATAATTTTTTTAATTGAATGACATGTTTGTAATTTAAAAAATGACTTGTTTATTACTAAACTCATAATTAAGTGACATTGGATATAGTTTACCCAAAATAAAAGCTCCACTACTAGATTTTAAATTATGAAATATGATGTATAATTTACTTGCTTTTTAATTACACTAGAAGGATACATACATACATACATTCCAAATTTAAAGGTAAATATTTCATTTTTCATTGGCAGCGTGTGATATTAATCTTATATTATATATACATACAATGATTAGTCTAACATAGAAGTGTTTATGAATTCATTTAGGTATATAGATAGTATCAACATTATTTATATTTGTTTGAATTTATACTCAATCCAATCATTCAAGTTACAAATTATATTATCTAAATTATTAAACGAAACAAAGCAATATCTTATATTCTTCTCGGGAAAAATAAAGACATTTCCTTTTTTTAATTTTCACAATATACATTTAGTTAAATATTCCTGATTAAATAAAATTGTTGAGTTGGATTGAAAAGTTGACCTGAAATTAGTTCAAATTATTAGTATATCGAGAATAATTGCGAATACAGTTGATTGCATCTGAGCAATTTACATTTTAGATCATTGAATTTAACATCTACTTTCATTTACATCATAAACCTTTAATTTAATCAAATTATATCATTCAACTTGTATTATTAATAAAGTAAGTCACTTATACTAACATCGTTAAATAAATTTAACAAAAAAAAAATAAAGTTAACACTTTTACTATTTTTCACATATTATATCAAATAATTTTTATTTGATAATTCTGATAATTTTCTATAAGAATTTTTTTGAAACATTTAATTTAAATTTATTTAAAGGAAAAATAACTAAATTGCTATAAATCCTAATAAAAAATATGCAAATTTCCAATTAAACATTATTTTATTGATAATGTGTGAAAAAATATGTTATATAAAAGTATTAATTTAGTTTTTTTATAAAATTATTTGATGGTGTCAGTATAAGTGACTTAATTTATAAATAATAAAAGTTAAATAATGTAATTTGATTAAATTAAATGCTTGTGATGTAAATGAAAATGACTGCTAAATTTAGTGATCTGAACTGTAAATTACCCATTGCATCTGAATTGATTTTTGGGTTCAATAATTGAATTGGAACCTAATAATGGAGCCAAAGTCGGCTCAAAATCAAAAGTTAATCGTGAGAACTCTTATAGATGTAGAATTCATGAGTTAAAGAGATTGTCATTAGATTTAAGCATAAAGACAACCTCGAAATTTCTTAGGTTGTGTTT
The DNA here is from genome assembly GCA_019671005.1 of Hibiscus mutabilis. Lineage (NCBI taxonomy): Eukaryota > Viridiplantae > Streptophyta > Magnoliopsida > Malvales > Malvaceae > Hibiscus > Hibiscus mutabilis. The sequence continues at coordinate 50,438,373 of CM033726.1, read as the reverse complement.
GGTTCGTAAAAAAGATGATTACTAAAAATAATAATCTTTTTCAGACTTACATTTCTATATTTAGTTTGGGAGGATTCATATTATGACCCCTAATGGTGGGAATTTTATTTTTCTCATTTTCTTAGGTATTATACAATTCCTTCCTCTTTGGACAATATTACCCTTAAGATAAAGAATTGTGTTCATGTTGATCCTTTATTGCATTTTTAATTAGGTGACTAATTATTTATGGTGTAAATTTATTAAATATTTTTATTTAATATTAGTTTAATATATAAAAGGTGTTGCATATATTTAAATAATGTTGTAATATTTAACATATTTTAATAATATTATATTTATGACGTTTCTAGGGTTATAGGATGAGATTGCATGTTGCGTGAGAGTGAATCAGTTAAGAGTTGATGTTATTAATTTTATTATTTAATTTATAAGATATTTTTTATCTTAAAATAATTAGTAAGTTAATTTATTTTTATCACTATTTTATTAATTTTAGATTTGTTTTATTATTCACTTTAATTTATTTGACAAATTGTCAAAAGTAATACAAAAAATTAAGTATATTAAAAGTTTATCATTTTAACGTTCAAAAAAGAATTAAAAGGGAATAATGGTATATAAATATAAAATATATTTTTAAAATAATTTAATATGTTAATTATATTATGTAAATTTTACAAATTTTAAATAATGTATCGAAAATAGTTCTATAAATTTTTATGTAAATATTTTTAATTTAATAATTGAACGTTTAACTTTTTAAAATTTATAAAAGTGTTGCTCTTAAAATAGTTTTATAAATTTTAAATAGTGTAACAAAAATATATCTATAAATATTTTTACAGCTATCCGCTATCAGTTAATTTTACCAAATACTTTTATACAATAACTAATATAATCTGCTAGTCAAATCAATTAATGTAATTAACCATTAGTTAATGTAATCCGCTATTAGTTATTAGCTATCAGTTATCCGTTAATCCATATAGAATACAAAGAAAAAGAAAAGAAAGGAATTGAGATGATATACAGCAACAAGTGACAATTCCAAAATGGGAAGGGATAGAGAAGAAAAGAAATACTAAAATACAACGTGGCAAATTCGTAATATTTTAGACAATAATGATATTTTGTAATTAAATATATTTTAGTCTAAATAGATTTTTTACTCTAAACTCAACACTAACATAAATTTAATTATCACTTACAAAATCTAACCCAAAAGGTCGAAACCATATATAAATGAAATGTTCATCTCCAATTAAGAAAATTCTACAACGCTAGACGAGCACCGTTAAACACCACTAATGATACACTGTTGAAACTATTAAATTAATTAATAAAAATTTAAAATAAGGACTAAACATATAATTATAAATTATTTAAATATATAATTATAAATTATTTAAAATAAAATATTAGTTAAATTATTTTCCATATATATATTTTTTGTTAATTTTTTTTAAAAAATAATTAGATCAAATACTAATCACTAAACCCTAAACACTAAACCCTAACGCCAATATTCAAATTTAGGGTTTAGCTTTATGGTTTATGGTTTAGTGTTTTGGGTTTTGATATTAGGGTTTAGAGTTTATATTTTAGGGTTTAGGGGTTAGGGTTTTTATTTTTTAAATTGACTAAGGTTGGTATTTGATCCAATTATTTTTAAAAAAGATTAAAAAATATTATATATATGGAAAAAAATAATTAATATTTTATTTTAAATATTTGTAATTATATGTTGAGTCCTTTAAATTTTTAATTTTTATTAATTAATTTAATCGTGTCCAGCGGTGTTTATCGAGCGTGGTGTTCAGCGATGCTCGTCGAGCGTGGTGTTCAGCGATGCTTGTTAAGTGATTCGGGTTCGAGGCTTCGAGCAGTTTTATTAGGAAGATGTTTTTGAATTTTATCCGGTGCTAAAAATAGAATAAATACTATCATGAGATCATATTAAAAACGCTAAAAAGAGTTACAATAACCTTATATATATTAAAATGGCGCAACAATTGAATTTAGTGAATCAAAAGCCTAAGTGAAAAATAAATAGTTAAATTATATCTCTTTTTCATTTAATTACCTCAATTTTTTTTTGGGGGGGGGGTCAAAATGGATACTTAAAAGATTATTTCATTACTATTTTAGCTCCAATTGTTAATTTTGTTAAAAAAAAAATCTTTAACTAATAACACGACAACATATTTATTACACTTAATATTAAAATTAAATTTAATTATTTTAAAATTTATAAGTAGAGGTAAACGAAATTGTTTCATGCAACATGCACCTTCATCTAAAAGAAAGCTAGCAAATTGTTCCTTGGAATCATTTGTCTTTGTTACAGGTAGCAGTTATGACATAATAGATTGGCTGGGCAAAGAGGCAAGAAAGATATAGTTCAAAGGAATAAAGAAATCATATATTTATATATAAACATGATAGGGGAGGTAAACTTCAAATACAGCCCAAATCATAAACCCATCCTCTTGGCCTTGGCTATAAAAAAAAAAAGATTTCCCTCATCCATGTAATGCCAGACAGAAACACAAAACCACTGCTTAATAATGCTCGAGATTGTAACCCTCAATCTCACACTATTTATAACCACACCTACTTCCATAAATTTCCCACTGGCCAAGCAAGCATAAAGGGGACAAAACAAAACAAGCTTTATGCCTTCCTTTGATTCTGCTTTAGTAGCCACCACCCCTGGAGCGACCACCACCCATCCTTCCACGCCCACGGCTATAGCCTCTGCCACCACCACCTCTACCTCTCTCATAACCAGCACCTGTCAGAATAAAACAGCCAAACAAAATATTGGTAAGTAATAGTCAACGATATGAGATACATTTTAATGGATTCTACTCTCGAATTTGAGCTACTTTGATAGATGTAACTGTCATGGCTCATAACTATCTTATAACAAGCAAAAGCTGTCGGTCCAAATTAAAACATCATCGGTATGATCGTTGTGTACTTCTTTTGAACTCTACTTCATCACAACTAGCATTTTAAACTAGATAATTTTTTGTTTGATCTACTCTGAAAACTATGTTTGTTCTACATTACTTGTAGAGTCAAAATTGGCAAAAAGGGTTGGTTGATGAGTACTGATGAGGAGCAAGGAAACCCAAGACAAATGTTTGCAATTTCAAGACAAAGGATATTCATCGATGAACTGTTTCTTGTTTAGCTACTTAGCATGCATGAAGATTTTAACAATGGCTACTTACATAGATGCACAAACATAAAACTTTTCAGAGTGATAAAATACCACTCCTTCAATAAGCTGTGAATAAAGTATACTTACCACGATAACCCCAACCTCTTCCTCGCCCACCACCTCTGCCCCAGTTTGAGTATCCACCATTATCTATAAGAAATAAGTGAAGCATGAAGTATGGTCCAACTAAAATGCAAACTTATACTTGGTAAATGTAAAAGTACAAAGAAAAATGTCAATAATTACCATAACAATATTCAAAATCCATATACTATACCTTGATAATCTCCATAATTTGAGTATCCACCCCTGCCCCAACTCCGCCCTCTCCCTCTGCCTCTACCACGACCCCTTCCTTGGCCATATGAATCTAAATATAAAACACAGGAAAAGAGTTTGAGATTAAAAGAACAAACTTCTTAGGAAACAGTTGCAGAACTTCTAGTTCCTGAAAACACCTTCATTAACAGCATTATATGGGACACGAGCTTGTTTGGGTGGTTGCTGCTGCTGATAATGATATTGTGGCTTGGGTTGTTTGGCATAATGTGGAGCTTGATACCTGGAGTGAAACGATTCAAGTCATTTCGGCATAGAATTATTTCAATCAATGAGCAACATAATAATAATTTATGTATCGTCATATCGGCAGTTGAACCATTTGAGAACTGGCATCTAGTGCATTATCAGACCCCAGCTAAGCATAATATTAAAAATCTAAGCTTTCATAGCTTCATGTCCCTGAAAAAAGTAATAACTAGCTCTCTCTTCAATTTACTTCCTCATTGTTGAAAAAGAAAATCAAATAAAATACAAGACAAATTAGCTTACCCGACAGAGTTATTGTTTAGCTCATTGGTTGACAAGGTGATAGATATCATTGAGACCTGGCGAGTCATCTCCACACTGAACAAAACAAGAATATTAAATACTCATACGTACAACTATAAACTCAACACATTATAAATGCGGGTAGGAAAGTCAGATACTTACGGAACAAGGCCCTCTTCAATAGGTTCCCAAACATCAGTTATCCTCACTGAGCTAATCGCAGTATCTTGATGCAAGCGAGGAACCCTTTTCTGTTTTACGGAGCAAGATTCATTAATCATGTGAAGTGGAAAACACAATGCAAGGATGATCAATAAGGACACCAACCTTTAAAATCTCCGCAACGGCTACCGTCTTACTGATAGCCTGCCCCATTGCTTTCAAGACAATTTCCTTCACATGCTTGTCCTAAAAAACATAATGAGAACACTTCACTACAGAAGACTAATGGTTTCCAATGTCATTACCAAGACAAAAATGAATACCGAAAAGGTGCACCATTCCCAGGAGAGGCTGTAGCAAACTTTATAATTCAGTGTCAATCAACATAAGAATAGAATAGGCAAAAGGAAGAGAAACCGGCGAATCGCATAAAAAGAAAATTCCATGTTCGAATTTGATTCCTTCCATATTTAGCTAAGCATATGGAAACTAATACCAACTCATCAAATAGCAAACAATCTCTGCATTAACACAAATAAAATACAGTTTAAAAAATTAAGAAAATCCCAAAGATTATATGACTAAAAATAGCACAAGAATAAAGCAGCCATTACCATAATAACAGGAAAGGACCCAACGGGAAGTGAAAACAAACAAATCTAGTAAACAAAGAAACCTAATGCAATCATTTTTCTAAAATAAAATCCACCAAAACTATCAAGTACCCAACACTACAAAACCGTAAACCCTGGAACAAATATACATACTTCAAATCTCTAAACCAAAAACTCAGTAAAGAAAAAGGAAACCCAAAAATAATCCCATAGAAGAAAGCTACCCAGAACAAGAAAAGAGACCCAAAAGCACGAAATGCACAAGAATAAAAAATGGCAACATGAATGAGTGCAACTGATAAAAGGGGATGAAGGAGAAGAGGGATGGGACCTGAAGAAGTGCAATAGCATAGTTGATGTAGTTTCGAATAGCGCCTTGAGAAGTGATTCGGATCTCATTCTCGTTGATGGGTGATTCAGGCTTTGGCTTCTCTACTTTCTGGTATCTATCCATTGGCTGTTGATGGTGGAAAAAACCCTGATCTAAACCCTAGCCAGTAGCAGAACGAAACAAAACGTTGGTTGTTAAGCGAAACCCTTTTCCTCCTTGGCCTTTGCTTGTGCTTTCGCCCATTTCTTTACCTTCTCGGGTTTTTATTGGGGTTTGGGGTTTGCTCTGGTTTTCGGGAAGAATAACTTTTCTTTTCCACACTCGCAGCAGAAAAGCGCGTTTTATACACGAACAGCTAAGATTGGATGATTTGGGCCCAAGTTTTTATTTTCGCTTTTTTTTCTTAGTCTGAATATTTTTTCCTGGAAATCAAGAAATGAGGAGTAAAGTACCAACAGAAAAAGAAAGGTAACCTATATTCCGGAATTTTTGATAAATATTGTTGTTTAAAAAAATAGAAAAATAGAATATGTTGTAAAAATTTTAGGAATTTATGATATTTTTTACAATACTAGGGAAGAACTCTCTTGCAGGAGACGTTTTTTGTTTTTTTAATATTTTATATTTAAAAAATATTAAAAAATAGAGAACGCCTATTGCATAAGGCGTTTTTGGTCTAAAAATATTTAAAAAATAGAAAACGCCTCCTGCAAAAGGCGTTCTCAACTGGCACTGTAAAAAATATCGTAAATTCCCAAATATCTCTTAGCATACTCTATATTCCAAAAATTATCCTTAAACACCCTATTTACCCAACAAAACCCCTATATTCACTAAAGTATGATTATTTAATTCATTTTAATCAATGAATTCTTATTTAAAAAACAACGAATTCTTTAAAAGTTTATGAATTATTAAAATTTATCAAAATATTATAAAATGATCATTCCAGTATAATATAAAGATGACATAACATTTTAATTTAATGGTTAATATATTATTTGGATATTCAATTGATATTAAATTTTTTTATATTTTTAATTTTTTTAAACAATAAATTCGAAAGAAATTAAAAAAAAGATTTTTTATAATATATATAAATCCATAATATACTTTTTGAAACAATAAAAAAATTTAAATGACATTAGCATTTAAAAATTGTGATTTTTAAATAATTTTTACATGAGTTATAATTTTTTTGAAAAATACTTTTATAATTTCAAAATTAAATAATGATTTTTCATATATTTTAAAGAAATCTAAGATTTTTATATTTCTTTTGGATTTATTATTTAAAAATATTGAAAAGCATCAAAATAAAATTTTAGTAAGAGTTGAGGGACCAATATCGAAACAATTCAATAAATTTAACCTTTCATATTTAAAAACTTTCATCAGTTTAGTCATTTTTTCTGATATTGTCAATTAAACGAGTCTATCAAATCAAAGCAACAGTCAGATAACTGCATTCTACCATAAAACAACAGGTTATTATTAAACTTTTATCATACCAAGAAAGTAATATAACATTTCTAGGAGAAGAACAAACAATTTAGGACAATCAAAGAGTAAATTGATAGAATTTTTAAATACAAAACGTTAAATTTATTGATTTGTTTTGAATTAGAACCAAATTGATAGCTTGTATAAATTTTGATACTAATTGAGAGGTGTTTAGTTCATGTACTAATTTGTGACAAAAAAAATTTAAGTATCAACTTAAAAAAATGTGCGTAGTTCAAGTACCAGTTTAAGAGCAAAACTTCTTTATATATAAACTTAAGATAAGTATTTAATTTAAGTACTAAATGCATATTTAAACTAATCAAAATTGAATTTAATTTAGATAATTCGACTGAGATTTTTATATTTACATGTAAAAGAAATTCATTAACAATTAATTATTGAAAATGACTTCAATATACAAATGGTTTTTTTAATTGTTATCGGATAATAGTACATTTAATTCACCCTTAATTTTAAATTTTAAAGTTTCACTTTAATTTTCTCTCTAGTTATTTTATTAAAATATTCTTTTATTATTTCTTCTTTATTTTTTTATCAAAATTATTTCTTTTTTGTTAGTGTTGTCTACGACGACAATCTTCATGTCATTTATTGGTTTGATTGTATATAGATAAGCATTTTTTATGAGCGTTCTTATGTTTTTATTCTATTTTACTTTTATTTTTTGTGATTTGCTTTGCCTTAGCCCATAAGTCACATTTTATTTGCTTTTATGGTAATAGTTTGTCTTTCCTTATGATTTATTATTTTTGTCGCAGTTTTTTTGTTTGAGAAAGTTAATAGTTTCTTCCGATTTTGATGATCTTTTGTGATTATTTATTGACGTGTCAAGACTTTGTAGTAAACAAATTTGCATAAATCGTGAACCGTTCTAATTGAAGCTTATGGTTGTTAGTTTTTAATTTGGGTAATATTTTAATATACAGGCTGCGTAAAATTAATTTTACACAAGTCTAAATGTTTACACTATAAAACACAAATCTTAAATTTTTAACCCTAATCTAAAAAACTAAACCCTAAATCTTAAACTCTATATCCTAAATTCTAAACATTAACCTTAAATTTTAAACCTTACAATCTAAACCCCTAAACTTTAAAACCTAAACTAAAATCATAACATATAAAACTAAAAGACACGTGTAAACTTTAATTTACACGACATGTGTATCAAAACTTTTTCCTTTCAATTTATAGACAAGACAAATTATTCTAGAAAGTGATGAATTTTACTTTTCTTACTTCCATACTCTTTAATATATATTATTTTTATATTTTATCATTATTTATGATTTAAGGCGTATCGTATTTATAATGTCTCTTACCCTTTTAATGAAATCAGTTTATGTTATTGTTAAAAAAAACACCTAAACACTATTATAATTAGATTTTCTATTATAATTAGATTTCCCCCGCCCTCGTAGACCATTAATGTTACCTCAATTTTATCCAACAATAATAATTTATCTTTAAAATCAGTCACAAAATTATAAGTAAAAAATTGGCCAAATCAAACCCAAAATTTAATATCGTCAGAACTAAAATAAAATCTCTTAATGGTAATTTGTATTTTAGATCATTAAATTTAACATCCATTTTTATTTACATTACAAACTATTAATTTAATCAAATTTTATTATTTATAAATAAAGTCATTTATATTGAAATCAATAAACAATTTTAATGGAAAAAAAATTAAAATTGACACTTTTATTTAACATAATTTTCACATATTATCATCAAATAAAGTTTAATTGACAATGTTAATAGTTTTCTGAAACATTTCATTTAAATAAATTCAAAGAAAAAATAACTAAATTTCTTATAAATCTAACAAAATAATTAAATTACTAATTAAACATTATTTGAATAATGATATATGAAAACATGTTATATAAAAGTGTGTATTTCGGTTTTTTCATTAGAATTATATAATGGTTTCAATATGCGTGACTTATTTTATAAAAAAATAAAAGTTGAATGATGCAATTTGATTAAATTAAATGCTTGTGATGTAAATGAAAGTAGATGCTAAGTTCAGTGATTAAAAACGTAAATTTCCCCTCCTAATAATATACCTCAGATTTGATCCACAACCATCTAAAGTTATTTGTATTAATTTCATGTAATTGAAAATTGGTTGAAGTCAGCTTGTACATTTATGCCAATGATCAATGTTAACACTTAAATTCCAGATCCTTATATTGCTCCATTTAAAGAAGCATTATATCTAAAATATCTCAATAAACAACAAATCAAACAATTAATTAATCAAATCTACACCAATGGAGTATTTTCTTTTTACATTCCAACCCAGAAAATATCAGCTTCAGCCTCAGATCATCCTCTCTTCATCTCATCATCATAGCTCCAATACCACAACTGTATCCAGAACAACATACACATAAATCAATACAAGTGAGCTGAAGATCAGAATTCAGAGGACTGTATACACACACACACACACACATGTATATTAAGGAGTCTTACATTCAGAGTCTGTAGTTATCCAATTTCCTCTCCGGCTAGAACAACGATTCAGGCCGTGTATCGGAGTCGAATTCATCGATACTATATTGCAACTTTGATCATTTCTCAACGAAGAGGTAACCGAGATTGCGGAAAAGGCCGAGGAAGTAGTGGTGCAGCTATCAACATCCCATCTAAAGCTTATCTTAGGAGACTCATAGCTAAATTGATCATCATTTGCTGCTGCTGCTGCTGCTGCTTTCAGTGCTTCACGGCTCCTGAATTGGAGAACCTGTGAAAAGATTCAACTTCTTTATGTGCATACAGTTCTTAATTAAACAATCGAATATTTTCAAAGACGAACTTTTCGTTACCTTCCTGCTGATGAACTTCCCACCTAATTTCTCTGATTTTGTAGCAGCAGCCCATCTCAACAGCTCCTTCATCCTAGACATGGTTTTGGTTTTATCCCCTTTAAGCTTTTCTTTCTTTTCATTGGTGTTACATTGCTCATTTTTGCTTGCTGCAGCACTTGGTGGTAAAACTAAGCTATTCCCTGCAGGAATCCCCGAATTCGACTTCGGACTAACAACGAACCCTCGAGCGATATCTTCTCTCTTCATCGATCGAGCCCAATGCTGCTGCTGTTGTCCTCTATGAGAGCTCCTCACTCTACTCAAATAGATAGTACTAAAGAAGCAGGCCCTTGCAACATCTCCATCGCACGGGAACACAAATGACTTCAACTTAAACTTCTTACTTTTCGATCTTCTAGGCTTAGAAGAAAAAAACTATGTCTTTGGATTTATCTTCTCGATCTGAAAACAACCGAAATAAAACATTAGACTCATTTCAGACAACTTACAAGGTTATAGTTGAAAGAAATTTTTCTTACCTTTAGTGTTTTGTCCTCTTCGTTCATGTGCTACCTTAAATAGATCTGCTACATATATATATAGGAGTATAAGCTAAAAGACAATGCTATATACTCATATATGGTTTTGAATTACAAATATCTATATCTCACCTGCATTTGTGTTGGTCAAAATGAGTGAACTCTACTTTTTCAGTGAATCTTGGTCAAAATGGACAGCTCTGTCCGAGAGATGTATATGTGTTGTCAGTGTGGTTTAAGATTCCCGCTCTAAAAAATAAGGCACTTGGGGCGATGAAGACAGAAATTTGGGAGGGGTGAGTCTTGAGGAAGATGATGAGACAACCGAGCAGTGAGTGGGGAAGGGTTGGCCTTGAGATCCATAGTAACATGGGGAATATTGTATATATATAACAAATGCTCATATGGTGGTTTTAAGAAGGAGATTTAGTATTAATTTAAGAACCAGAATGTGCTTGCCCTGGTGGCTTGTCCTTTCTCCATACACTTGTTCGTCTGTCGTTGGACGGTCCGGGTGGTCCTCATTGGTTGGATTGAAATGGATCATCAGCTATATACTTACAATTGTATGCCTCAGATAAGGTTATATATATAAGATCAGAAACTCAGATTGATCATTTGGGAGGAAATGGTTAGGCCAATAATGCAGATAAGAGCCAATTAACACAAATAGCATTTTAAGTTTAATGAAGCTTTAAAAATGTTTGTGCGCCAAAGAAACATGTCAGGTCAGAACAATGTAATATGTTTATTTCGGAAACACAATGGTAGCATGTGAGCAAACAGATAATTTTTTAGGACATTGAATCTGATGGGATGAAAGACAATGACCAGTTTCGTCTCACATGGCAAAGTAAAGAGGTAAAGCCAGGAAGGGCCCACGGTAGTTAGACAAGAAATTTGAGGTAAGGAATCTAAATTTTTTATGCATGAAGATAATTAATTCCGTCGTTATGGTCGGACTCTATTATGAATTTCTAACCATATTATCCATAGGTCCTTCTTATATTCTCCTTCTACGAGCTCGAGTTATGGAAGAAGGAACCCATAACAAGGTACAACAACAACTGAGTTTTTGCAGAACAGTTCATGATGTTCGTATCAATCTACTATGTACCTCTGCATTTAGTATTGGGTAGACCTCATACAATAGTTGTCCTAGTTCTACCGTAACTTTTATTTCATTTCTTCCGGAACAATCACAAAGACTTTTTTTTATTATGGACGTACTACCAGAAATTCAATGTGTAATCTTAGCATTCAATGTGTATTCTTAAATAATTTAACTATTCAATTATTCAACTATTTCATTTTATCGAATTCAATATTAATCAGATTAGTCAACATTAATATGTTTCGATATATTTGCAGAGCTGAAGCATATGTGTTTCGAGCTCTTACCCCTTTTTTGAGGTTTCACTAAAGGTTCGTCTGTTGGCTAGTAGTAGTGCGTAGTGCGAGGAGATTAACTAATCTCTTTGAACAAAGTTATTTGGTTAAGAAAAATAATATTGCAAACAATTGGCGGTGACTGGTAAGGTGAAAAATTGATGGTGTGGGTCGGGAAGAATGAGTAGAGTAAGGTTGAGTGTGATTGAGAACAAAGCTAAACGAACGAAAAAGTTTAGAGAAAACTTTAGTGAGAATTTGAGGAATAGGAATCCTATGTTTTTTGTGTGTTGTTGTGTATGTTAACGCTAAAAATTAAATTTAAAGTTTAGTAAGAGGATAAATCACTGTTATAGACGGTGAATACCTTGGCTCAAACAAAAAAAATAAATTTAAAATTTAGAGATAAAGTTTAGAGTTTATGATTTAAATTTTAGGGTGTAAGATTTAATTTTTAAAATTTAAGATTAAAGTGTATGGTTCAGATTTGTAGTATTAAAGTATACATTAGAAACACTTGATTTTTGTTCGAATTGGAGAGAGCTTAAGTTTTAGTGAGGATTTGAGATAGTTATAAAAAATAGTGTAAAATACATCCATGTCACTAAGCGTGTCATTTGTTTTAGTTTAAAGGTGTGAGAAGTTCTTGAACTTTTGAGAAAAAAATTAATTAAGCCCCTGAGTTTTTTTCTTAATTAAATTCATGAACCAAGAAATCAAATCAATAAAGCCCTTGAACTAAGAAATTATCAATTAGGTCATTTGATTAATTTTGACCATTAGATCATGATAGTTTTTTTCTTTAGATATTACTGACACATGATACACTACAGTTTATCAGGTTGTATTTACAATTTTTTTAAAAAATATTTTTAATAAATTTTATAAGTTTTTTAGAACTTTTATAGATTTTTTAAATAAAATATAAAAATTCTGAAAATATCAAGCGAAAACACTGTGACACGATGCACTAAGCATGCATATTTAAAAAAGTGTTAAAATTTAATGGTCAAAATTGATCAAATGGTTTAATTTATTCATTTCTTGGTACAAGGGCTTAATCGAGTGCAAAATAAGTTCATGGGGTTAATTGATTTTTTTCAGAAGTCCAAGGGCTTCTTGCACCCTTAAACTTTTTTTCCTAAAAATAATAATTTAGTCGCTCAATTAAATTTTGTTTCAAACATGTGAGTCTTTCATTAAAATTAAATCAAGGTAGGGTATAATAACAATCTTAGTCATAAAACTTATACATTATATCAATTTGGTCCTGTTTGAAAAATAATTCTATAAATTTAATATTCTTATTTAAAAGTTTTGACATTGCACCCTCTTAACACACATTCCGACCACTTATCATGCAATCCATGTCAGCACCAAACTTTTTGGGGCCTTGCTCACATCGGAGGAGAAGTCGCAAGATTTAAACGCTTGTTCCCGAGCTGAGGATCTCAACAATTCGAGTTTTCAAGCCTTGAATATGAGCTTAGAGCCTTGGCCATCTTTCGAACAAACGCAACTTGTTACTTATGCATTTTAATATATGCAAATGATTGCTAGATTAAGAGTCTGTTGCATGTAGTTGCATGAGCATTAATAAATTTGCATGTTTAATTATGCATGATAGTTCATTTATTGCACATGAATAAATATGCATCTTAGTTCATTTAAGCATGATAGTTCATTAAAGCATGCTAGTTCATTAAGTATGATGTTTCATTTAAGTTGCAGTATTTTAACATATGTCTTTTGTGTTACTAGATGCATGAAGGCTTAATAAATTCGGCACTCCAATGGATACCAAGATAAATTAATCACAAGTTTGAAGTCTTTTGAGATTCAAGCACTTAAGAGAGAGTAAATACATTAATTAAAACAACTATTAAGGGACATCACTTAAGGAGGGAATTCGATGGCCATTTAATATATGTTTGAAGTTGTTTCTTTACAAGATCAAAAAGTCAGTCAATTTGTTTGCCATTTTTGAATTGGATCCAGGCTGATCTGAGTCTTGAAGTGCTCTTAAAATTTATTCCTCTATCTCTTAGTTTTCCAACGCACTTTGAATCAAATCAATCTGATATTTGGAGCTTAAGATATGACCAAATCATTGAAGACACGTAGGCTAGAAATTCAATACGAAAATAATCACCACTCAAACAAGAGACCATTCATTTGCTGCCAGATTTGTTCTCTATGCAAGGGTCATTCGGCTTCCCCTTTTAAGAGCATTTAAAGGCTTCATAATCATCTAATTCAGCCATTAAAGAAGAGTGAATGACATTAATCAAAGCTGTGAGAGCTCAAAAATCTTTTTTTGTAGACAAATGGATGTCTGCATTCATCTTGAAAATGTCTACATTCATCCTATATATTCTACAAAACCATCCAGCTACCAAAGGAGATAAAAGGACACAAGCGTTAATTCCTTACAAGCGTTAATGTCATGTTTCTTTGTTAGACCTTTCGGTTTCCATCTTGTGAAGCTTATAATAGGAGCTGTTATTTTCATTTGCAAAAGATTATATCATTTGAATAGAAATTGTTAGAGTTCAATCTTTTTGTTCTTCATTGAACTTATCTCACTTATCAAGGAATTCTCCTTGTGGCGTCATTCTCATATTTTCGTATACCAAGGTTCTTAATTTTATAACTAGAGGGTCGTTGTCTTTTCGTTTATTAACATTATAGAAAATGAGTCTTCACTTTTCCATAGCGTTGGTTCCTTCTTCGTTCCCTAAACATCCAATAGGATTCAGGTCGGCATTCTCTATAGTGTCACTTCTTTCCTCGTTACTTACATTCTTATCATCTTCAATATCCACATATCTTTTCACCGTCATTTCAATTCGTCCTATTACATTCCATCATCTCATTTAATCATCTTCCGCAATCATACCAAATTTCACCATCATTTTCCTTAGACAATAACTCTTATAGAGCCATTTCAACATCTTACAAAATACTTATTGCGTTCACAATTGGGCAACTAGTGAATTTTGGAAACTCACGTAACCGAGATTGCATCATTTGATATCAAAGCTAAGACAAACAAGTAAGTATCATTTTTCTCTTTCTCGATAGTAAAAAAAGAAAAAAGAGAAATTAAAAAAATAAAAAAAAAGATTCCATAACAAAGTGCAAAAGAAAGGTGAAAAAAAGAAAAAGTTTGACATCAAAAATAAAAAATAGAGAGAGATAACCCGATTTGATTTTTGATTTGAGCATCATTTGTGTTCGCCACCACCATAATTTTCCTTAGCCTACCATATTACCCTACATCTACTACCATACCCAATTTTATTTGCAGCCGATTCCAGAAGGCAAATATCTTTGATCAAGTCAACCTAGTTCATTTAAGAACTTAGAGAGAGAACGAGAGGTAAAGGCAAAGAGCGAACATCAACGGGATAAAAGCCAGACCTCAAGTGCAAACATAAGTGGAGTGAATTTTCTTTCTGAGTGACTTAGTGAGGATTTTTGTTGAGTGAAAAAGTGATTTTTTTGAGTGAAAAGTTATTTTTTGTAAGTGGGGATTTTTTTATTCTTTAGATACTAATATTCATCATGTCTTAAATATTCACAAAGAATCGAATCTTTGATATTGAGCCAAGTTTGAGCATCCAAGACATGCCAGATGAACATCAACATTCAAACATATTGCAGACACGTTGCCACGTCCAAGGCAAAGTATGTAGTGTTGTTATAGATGATGGAAGTTGAACTAATATTGTTAGCACGTTGATGATAGAAAAACTCTGTCTAACCACCACCAGGCATCCACAACCCTATAAGATTCATTGGCTCAATGATGATGACGAGATCGATATCACCGAACAAGTTGTCATCTAATTTTCTATTGGAAGGTACAAAGATGAAGTTCTTTGTGACGTAGTACCCATGCATACCAGTCATCTATTGTTGGGACGACCATGACAATTTGAACGACGAGTATTACACGATTTCTTAATCAACCGATATTCCTTCGCCCATGAAGGGAGGAAAATTATCTTAGTACCACTCTCTCCAACACAAGTCCAGGAAGACCGAAATTGCTTGAAAGAAAGCTATAAATTTTTTGAAAAAGAACAAAAAGCTAAGAGAAAAGCCAAAATTTTTGAAAAGGAAAAAAGCAAGTAAGAGTGAAACTGAGATTGAAAATAAAGAGATAGAAAAAGAATTTTAAAAAATGAAAAGAAGAGAGTTTTACGTGTGAAAAATAACAATCAAAAGTAAATATGATTGAAAAAGAGAGTTTTGAGAGTGAGGTAAAAAAAGAGCATGAGCAATTTCAAGAGAAAAAGAGAGTGAGAAACACGAGCTTAAGGTAAAACAAAAGAATTTGAGAGGCAAGAAATGAGTATGAGTAAAAATATAATTGTTTGTGCAAGAAAGAGGGAGGGCATGAAATCATTTTGCACTAACAACTTTGACAACTCTTTGCCATCTCCAACTTTGTTTTTTGTTGCAGGATTGTGTAAAAGAGTAATCGAAAAACATTCTGAAAGGATTGTCATTAGTCAAAGATATCCAACAACATTCTTAGTCTGATATTTCTAATGAATTTGTGATAAAATTCCCTAGTTCTAACATTGATTTATTTTTCAAGGAAGAAGTTCGACCA
The DNA here is from genome assembly GCA_019671005.1 of Hibiscus mutabilis. Classification (NCBI taxonomy): domain Eukaryota; kingdom Viridiplantae; phylum Streptophyta; class Magnoliopsida; order Malvales; family Malvaceae; genus Hibiscus; species Hibiscus mutabilis. The sequence goes on along the minus strand of CM033726.1, from coordinate 50,422,302 downwards.
CGTGAAATACTAAGGCCAATTGTAACCAATCGAGATGACAAGTGGAAAGACTTTAAAGATTCATCTATCAGATGCATCGATTACCGTAGTCAAGCATGAGAAAATTTGTGGAGTAAAAAAGTTATTGTTTTCCACCATATACCATCCACCATTTAAAGAAGTCAACAGGTTCAATCCTTCCTTGATTTATTTGCCTATTAATCATTTTGTGTTTGTAGGTAGCAAAACGATATGTGAATTTATGAAAGATCTACACCGAAAGATGCGCATAAATGAAAAAGAAAGGAATTATGCAATGTGAACAAAAGCATCGACGACCGATCATTTTTGCACCAATCAAGCAGCATGCAAGCAAAGATCACCGAAAGCACAAGCGAACAGTCTTTGAAGCCGAATATTGGATTTAGTTCAAAAATAATTGAGGAGAAATTCCCAACCCTACAAAATTCGAAGTTGTTCCCTTTTATAACAAGCGTCGATTTGGGGACAAATCGCTTTCAAGAAAGGGGGAATAATGTGATCCAGGCTAGCACCAAACTTTCTGGGGCTTTGCTCACATCGGAGGAGAAGTTGCAAGATTTAAACACTTATTTTCGAGCTAAGGATCTCAACAATTCGAGTTTTCAAGCCTTAAATCTGAGCTTGGAGCCTTGGCCATCTTTTGAACAAATGCAGCATGTTACTTATGCATTTTAATATATGCATTTGAGTGCTAGATTAGGAGTATGTTGCATGTAGTTGCATAAGCATTAATAAATTTGCATGTTTAATTATGCATGGTAGTTCATTTATTGCATATGAATAAATTTGCATCTTAGTTCATTTAAACATGATAGTTTATTAAAGCATGCTAGTTCATTAAGTATGATATTTCATTTAAGTTGTATTATTTTAACATATGTCTTTTGTGTTACTAGATGCATGAAGGCTAAATAAATTTAGCACTCCAATGGACACCAAGATAGATTAATCACATGTTTGAAGTCTTTTAAGATTCAAGCACTTAAGGGAGAGTAAAGGCGTGAATTAAAACAACAATTAAGGGACATCACTTAAGGAGGGAATTCAATGACCACTTAATACATGTTTGAAGCTGTTTCTTTACAATATCAAAAAATCAGTCAACTTGTTTGCCATTTTTGAATTGGATCCAAGCCGATCTGAGCCTTGAAGTGTTCTTGAAACTTGTTCCTCTATCTCTTAGCTTTCCAAAACATTTTGAATCACATCAATCCGATATCAGAAGCTTAAGATATGACCAGATTATTAAAGACAGTGCAAGCTAGAAATTCAATATGGGAATAATTACCACTCAAACAAGAGACCGTTTATTTGTTGTCAGATTCATTCTTCATGCAAGGGTCATTCGGGTTCCCTTTTAAAGAGCATTTAAAGGATCCATAATCATCTAATTCAGCCATTAAAGAAGAGTGAATGACATTAATCAAAGTCGTGAGAGCTCAAAAGCCTTTTCATTGTAGACAAATGGATGTCTACATTCATCCTACAGATTCTAAACAACCACCCAACTACCAAGGAAGATAAAAAGGACACAAGCCTTAATGCCTAGCCATCATTGTCATGTTTCTTTGTTAGACCTTTCGGTTTTTATCTTGTAAAACCTATAAATAGGAGCTGTTATTTTCATTTACAATAGATCATATCATTTGAATACACGTTGTTAGAGTTTAGTATCTTTGTTCTTCATTGAACTTATCTGACTTATCAAGAAATTCTCTTTGTGGCGTCATCCCCATATTTTCATATACCAAGGTTTTTAGTTTTCTAACTAAAGGGTCGCGGTCTTTTCGTTTATGAATATTATAAGAAACGTGTATTCACTTTTTTATAGTGTTGGTTCTTTCTTCGTTCTCTAAACATCCAATAGGATTCGGATCAACATTTTCTATCGTGTCGCTTCTTTCCTCGTTACTTTTTATTCTTATCATTTTTAATATCCACATATCCTTTCACCATCATTTCAATTCGTCTTATTACATTCCATTATCTTATTTAATCAACTTCTGCAATCATACTAAATTTCACCATTATTTTTCTTAGATAATAACCCTTTTGAAGTCATTTTAACATTCTACAAAATACTTACCGTGTTTACGGTTGGACAACTAGTAAATTTTAAAAACTCACATAACCGGGATCGCATCAACTTATCACACTGCATAATATTGTTCATCAATTCGGTATTGACTCCTCATCTCGGCCAAGAACAACTTTACCGGTGCTTGGTCGGAGGGTTGAAGTCTGTTGGGCCAACCGAGCCTGTTTGATCTGTAGTCTTTTTCACTAGGATATTTTGGTCCTAAAAAGGATTGTTGTAGCCCTTTAAAGATAGAAACAATTTCGATAACAAGTTGAATCCAAAACTGGAGCTTTTCGTGTTCTTTTCAGTGTAAACTCCCTTAAAACTTAAAAGCAATGGCAAACAATCCCTCGCAGCTTCTTCCGTCAGGTGACAGCCCCCCCCCCCCCAAGCACCCTGTTTTTTTCCCTTCACTTTCCCGAGAAAATCAGATAAAATACCAATTTGGTTTATTTTCCTTGCAGAGTTGATAGACAGGTGCATAGGGTCCAAAATATGGGTGATAATGAAAGGGGACAAGGAGCTCGTGGGTACTCTAAGAGGCTTCGACGTCTACGTCAATATGGTCCTCTAAGATGTCACCGAATAGTAAATTTCTTCCCTTTTTTTCTTTTAATGTTTAGATTTAGATATATCAGCTCAAACTTTCCCTGCAATCTTCTGTTCTGTTCTGTGTTTTAGGATTTTATTCTTTGGTCACTAGTAAATAGGGCTAGGAAATTGATGACAAAGATATGAAGTTTTCTGGGTATAGTTACTTTGTTTGAATTTAACAAATGCCATATTTTGGGTAGCCTTTGTTTCCCCCGTTAAATTTCTTCGAAGTCTCTAACTTTAAGTTCAGGGTTTTCTGCAACCATTTTCATTATTGTTTATCTTGTGTTAGTTAGAATCCTCATTACTAAAGGGAAAAGTTGAGAACCAGTTGTCCGTGTAGAGAAAAAATGTTTTGGGGCTGGAAATCCTCTCACTCTATCAGCTATCGGCTTTTACATTCTGTCTGAATCGAACACCATTGCCTGTCTCGATATCTGCATTTCGTCTACTATGTGGTGATGGTTATTTCTTTTGAGATGACGAGATGTTTGATTTGTTTTTCTCACATGAACTCAAAAACAGTAGTGTTGTACAAGAACATGTATATATACAACATGTCTGCCTTTTGCTCGACTGCATGCTTAAGTGATTTCTGAATGTTTGGCCCCTTAAATAGAACATCCCTTATCAGCTTGTGATGATCTTGGTCGCTTATCCGCTTCTCCTTTGCATATTACAGTTAGATCACTGCTGAAGGAAGACGGATCACAAAGCTTGATCAAATTCTGCTTAATGGAAACAACATTGCCATTGTAAGATTAATTGATTCCTTTTTCCTGATTTAGTGAATGCATTTCTTGTCAGAAGTTAAAACCCTAATTTACTTAGGATTGGTATATGTATGAGTTATTTCTGCTAGAATAACGAAATGGTAGAATAATTTACTTAGAAGTTAAAATTTCTTATGCCATTTATTTATTTTATTGCAATGCAGTTGGTCCCGGGAGGCTCACCCGATCAGGAATGAGAGTGTCTGCTCCTCCATGTTTCTTTAATGATATTAGTTCCAGGCTATATCCTCTGTTTTAATGAGAAATCTGACGCAGAAAGAAATTTGGTAGTACAGTTCGCCTCAGTTACTGTAATGGTTAATGATCGATTATGCTCATCATAAAATTTCAAATGCTTTTAGTTCTAATGTCACTTTTTATGCATCATCATTGTTAACATATGATGCGGTTCAAACAAGTGACTAAGATCAATTACGCCCCGAGAAGGTATGCCACCAGTTTGCAAGTACCTGTTTCACAGGTGACAGGCTACTGAGCACAGTCTTCATGATGCACTGGAATCCTATTTGCCTCGACTGGTTCAGGGCTAAAGAGTTGAGCATAGCCAGGGTTTGTATTGTTTGCAGTTTAGATCATCTCGAAACTATTGTGCCTCTTGAAGGGGTTAAAAGTTCGAAACAACCTGGTTTTCCTTAAGAATGGGTCTCAAAGCTTCTGCATTCTTACGGATAAACTTTGGCTAAAAAAAGAAAGATGTAATTCCAATCACCACTCTTGAGGTGTTGCAAATAATGTTATTTTGATTTTCACGCATACAGCTTTGACAACTCAGAATTATGGGGATATGCTAAGTAATAGACCCAATACAAATTGTATAATAAGATACCAACAAACACCATGTATGGAGCATGATAGAAGCTCGTTAGTTTTAGGTAGCTCGAGATTTGCAGACTTGATCAACAGTCCTCCCTTTCAAAGACGGCTGCTGCGCCCATTCCAGTGCCTATGCACATTGAGATCACTCCGAAGCGACAGTCCTTACCACGACGCTTCATCTCATACAACAATGTACTAACACAGCGAGCCCCTGACACACAAAAACAATAGATGTCTTAAATTAATACCCAGACCACCCTCAAGATCAAAGCATGTCCTCTGGAAAAGTTAGAACATGTAATATATTATTTTAGACAGTGAAGTATATTGGCAGAATATCATACATACACAAACTGGTGAATGTTTGTGTCCTGAATTGTTTGCACTTTTCATTATTTATCATGGGATCAGGTTTTAACTTGCTAAAATTTGTCAAAATTCTGCAACATAAGTACCTGTACAGCCCAAAGGATGCCCGAGGGCCATTGCACCTCCATTAACGTTAACCTTTTCACGATCAAGCCCCAGTTTCTTACAAGAGTATACGAACTGAGATGCAAATGCCTGAGGGAAAAAATCATATTCATATTGTATGTTTAGAAAAGAAAGTAAAATTCAAATGAAATTAATTGTCAACATAAAATCAACTAAAGAAATCCATTACCTCATTGATCTCAAACAAGTCGATATCATCAATCTTAAGACCTGCAGACTTGACTGCAACTGGTATAGCGACGGCAGGACCGATGCCCATCACAGCAGGATCCACACCAACAGCAGCAAAACTTCTGCAAAATGGAGCATATGAAAGCAATGTGAGGAACTCAACCATATGAGTAGAAAAAATAATTGATTATCTAATGCAGCAAATATTCCTTTCGTTTGCTTAAAAGGCTTTTAACCTCTAAATTTGTAAAGCCATAAGCTTGATAAACATGATAGCCATTGCTGTACATATTTACTTAATGTCTACTATTTTCTCTCAAAGCCCTAGCTTCTTCGACCGTTCTTTTGTGACAGAAGTCCGACATCATATCGTCAGTGATCCTACTAATATTTCGGTAAACTACAAAAATGAATGCAAAATGGAACCATCATTTATCTCGACACCAAAAGATGATTTAGCATAGCCAAGATAGATGAGCAAAACTCAACTTGTAGCATTTTTCATTACCTGAAAACACCAAGGATTGGAAGTCCTTTCTGCAAAGCCAAACTTCGCTTCATGAGGAGGACTGCTCCTGCGCCATCGCTCACTTGGCTAGCATTTCCTAAGAAAATTGAAACACAATTTTCATTCAAATTAGATTTTGTTATTTTCAGAGGAAAAACTTTTCACAAATTTGATTAGTATATATATATATATATATATATATATATATATATATATATATATATACCAGCAGTTGTGGTTCCATCCTTCCTAAATGCAGGCTTCAACTTGGCTAGACCTGCCATGTTTGTGTCTGGGCGAATACCATCATCCACCGAAATTACGATTGGCTTCTCTTCTCTGGTTTTAGGATTCACAATCTTTGAATAGCAACAATGTAAGTTAATAAAATATCATAAAAATTCTAAACCGGAATCATTTACTACCCGAAATTACCTTTGTGGCTACAGGGATAATTTCTTCTTTGAATTTACCAGATGCTGTTGCAGCAGCAGCACGCCTATGTGATTCAACCTATGTTTACAATGGCGTTTCAGACTAACAAGGATGAAGTTTACATTAGTAGGTAAAGGTAAATTGAAAAAGAAGGATCTTACAGCGGCCTGGTCTTGCTCTTGCCGTGTCACACCATAGCGTTGTGCAACATTTTCGGAAGTAATGCCCATAGGAAGAAGACAATCTCGGGCTTGGGCAAAGCTATCTGTCTGTAAAAATAAATGCAGTTACATATCAAGCTGCTAATTAAAAACATATCCTAAATAGTGAAAACAAACTGTGTTTGACATACCTTTGGGTTAACTTTCTCTAACCCAGCAGCTAAACCATCAGTTGTCATGCTCTCCAATCCAGCACCAATGCCTACATTCGAAAGCAAGAAAGTTAATACCGGATCCAAGGTGGAGGTTGCTCAGATATCCGAAAAATCTTTCTCAGAATTCGAATATATAGATAAGATAAAACATCCTCACCGATATCATAAAATCCTGCTTTTATGCAAGCAGCAACATCGGCAACTGCTTGTAGGCCCGATGAACATTGCCTGTTGACAGTTCTAATAGGCACCGTATCTGGTTGAAACAGGTAACTATATTAGCAACATGTATATACGAAACACATTGCTAAGTGCTAACGAATAAAATTCGATGCAAAATTAAGAACAAAATAGCTAAAATCTCTGAAAAGACTATGGAATCACAAAGGGTGAAAGAAAAACCGTACCCGGGAATCCGGCATAGAATGCCGCCATCCTACACTCCGTTGCTCTGTTTGAACCAGGTGCCAACACTGTACCGACAACTATATCTCCGACTTCACTTGGATTCACCTTTGTTCTATCAATCAAAGCCTGCATTGAGAATTAACTTAAGATGGGAAGCAAAATGAAACTGAATTCAAAGACAACTGAACTTAAAAAACCAAAAGTAAAGCCTTTAAACCTTCAACACAGGGGCAAGCAAATCATCTGCTGGTGTATCCTTGAAGCCTCCACGTTTTGACTTACAAATCGGAGTGCGGCATGCCCTGCGAGACAACAATTCCCCTTATTAATAGAACAAAGAAACACATAACAAATGAAATGAAATAAATGTTTTTGCTATGAATTCCTTCGGATTCAAACGACTTACGCCACAATCACAATATCATCCCCAAAAGCAGTTGTCCGGGGATAAGCAGCGGTATCCGCCGCCGCACAAATCGAAGGCTGAACAATTGAAAACAAACCCACTTTCAGAAAAGAGGATAAAAAAGGAGAGAAATCAAAACAAAGAAGAAGATTAAACGAACCAAGAGAGCAGCAGCAGAAGATTGATGGGATTGTGAGGAGGGTCGTAAGTGATGAAGCAAAACTTTTTGCCTGTTGATTGCCTTCTCCATTTTCTATATAAAAATATCTATTTTTTTTCTTTCTCTCGAAAGTCGAATCCTTTAACTTGGTTGCTCTCCGACTCCAATGGAAATGCAGAAATAGGTTAAACATATATATAGCGCTAATAACTTAACCACCGTCTGCAGTGTTTTCGGTCTGTTTTAGGTACTTGGGGCAGTAGGGCCAACTTTTCAGGCAGCCATTACAAAATCGCACGTCATCAGATTCTTTTAACACATTTTTTTATGACCGTCTTCATTTTTGTTTGAATATTTGTTTATTACAAAATCACACGTCTTCCACGTTTTGTTTGAAACGTATCTGTACACGATAGTTATTTTCTATAAAAAAAAATACGGGAAAATATTTTATACGCTTATAGTGGAAACTTAGTTTTACGTTTGTGCAAGTATATTTGGCCGGTTGGTCAAACTGTTTATTTTTATTTTTTTATATTCTCATAAATTATGAGTTCGAAATTCACTATGAGCACTCTCCTTCTTCCCTTAGAGTCTCCTTCCCCTCCTCTTTAAGTAGGATTAGTATTAGATCTAGAATTTGTCAAAAAGAAGTTTTAATGTTTGTATTATATTTTAATATTTGAGAATAGATTTATGGTTTAAAGTTTTAAGTTTAGGAGTCTTAAAAAGGACATGTGACAGCTTAAAAAGTGCATTTGTGAAGAAAAAATCCAGTCACAGCGCATAAAATAATTAACCAAAATAGATTATAGGAAAGATAAAGTAGATATAATGTCAAAAAATGCCCCTAAAGTTGAATTGAATTGTCATTTTGGCCCTAATCTTTTTTGAACCAATTTAGCCTCTAATGTTTCATTTTGGGTCAAAAAGGCTCATCTGCAGATAAAAATTGTTAGTCAACTAACGATAAACAACTTGAAATGACTTGACAGAATGACATGTCAACATAAAAAATAATTTTATATTTTATATAATTTGTAAAATATTTTTAACTAATGCGACATTCTTTTAAGTCAACACCTTTGTCTATATGACACTATCATGTTAGCGTGCACTGTCATGTAGGTTTGTCACGTCATTTGAAGTTATTTACTGTTAGCTAACTAACAGTTTTCATCCGCAGATAGGTCATTTTGACTCAAATGAAATGATGAGGGTTAAATTGGTTCAAAAAAAGAATATGGGCTAAAATGACTATTCAGTCAAACGTGAGGGGCATTTTTTTGACTTTATACCTGCATAAAATCATACCGATTATTTATTAATGTCGTCTTCTCTCTTTTATAGAATGAATTATTTTTTAAAAGAATTTTATGTTAAAGAGGTGTCTTAATTGATTGAGTAGTTAAAATATTTATTTATTTTAACAAATTTTATTTTTAATTCTAATTTTACTTAGAGGAAAGAAAATAAAGATTTCAAGGGAAGAAAGAGAGTACTCCTAATAGTATAAAATCATGACCTAAAAAAATTATTTATAATTATTTTGTATAAATTCAATTGACATTTATAAAAATGAATTTTATGCTGAAATTGAGTAACGGATTCAAATATATTGTGATATTTTAATAAACAGTGGTGGATTTGGCGTTTTATATTTACATATAAAAAAGAAAGGCTTAATTATAAAATAGGTGTCTACACTTTGCCATTTTTTTGCAATAGGTGCTTAAACTATTTTTTTGCTGAAATAGGTGCTTAACGCTTCTTTTTGTCTAAAATAAATGTCTAAAATTTTATTCTGTTACTGTTTTAAGGTAACGTCGTTAAAAAAATTTAACACCCAGTCAAAAATTGACATTTGTTTTTTATTTCATTTTTTATTTTTTTCAAAAAATGAAAAAATAAAACATTTTAAAAAAATAAAATTCTCAAAATTTTCAAAACAGTCCCAAATCCAAATTTCAAAATTGGTGTCATTGTCGTCATCAATAGCCTCGCTGAACCTCACCATCGCCTTCTCCAGAATCCCACGCCCATTTCCTCCAACAACCCATTATCGGTAAATGGAGGGAGGCGTGCCAATCGAACATCGAATGGTTAGAGCCTTTCATGTTCGTCGTTCGTCGTCTGATTAACGTGCCTTCTGTCGGTTATAGGCGATGGGTGGTTGGGGAAAATGGACACGAGACTCCGGTGGTGAGGTCCAGCTAGGCTATCGGCGGCGAAAATGATGCTAATTTTGGATTTTGGGGTTTGTGGTTTTAGGGATTTAGGACTATTTTATAATTTTTTTAAATTTTTGGGATATTTTTAAATTATTTTATTTTCAGTTTGTTTTTTAAAATAAAAATAAAAGTCACATGTCGAGTTATAATTGACTGATAATTTTTTTTTACATATTTACTTTAAAATATACAAAAATAAAATATTAGACATTTATTTTAGTCAAAAAAATAATTTAAACACTTATTATAAAAAAGTGACAAAGTTTAAACATCTGTTTTATAGTTAAGAAAAAAAACGCGGCGGCGTTTTTTTTTCAATTGGACAGAGTTCTCATTTTTGTTGTTATTTGCTGCATACTTTTATGTTTAATTTATTCTGGGTTGATGTGATGGTATTTTCTTTTCCTTTATGAACATTTTAACAACTCATACTCATTAATAAATGAAAGATTCAAAAAATATCTCCTCCACTCTCACATATTATTTTAAAAAATATATATTTATATTTCCATTCAAAATCTTATTATTATCTCTATTTATTTTGTTCCTAAAAAATTGGTCGGAGAAGATTCTGTGTAACAAAAACGTGACCAAAAAAAATATTTTTTTATCAAATATAAAATCATTAATTCTAAAAATTATTTTATATATTTGTTGATGTTTAATATTACATAATGATTTTACGACGGTTATGAGTAATTTATCTCTTTTGATTTAAGTGAAAAGTCAAAGATATTTATCGGAGAGTAAAAAAGGTAAATTGTTATAATTTAGGAATAAAATTTAAAAAAATACTCCTAACGTTTGATTAGATAGTCATTTTGGTCCATATTTTGTTGAACCAATTTAACCTAACGTTGCACTTTGGGTAAAAATGACCCATCTGCGAATGAAAACTGTTAGTCAATTGGTGATGAACAACTTGAAATGACTTGACAGAATGACAAGTTAGAAGAAAAAATATTTTATATTTCATACAATTTTATAAAAATATTTTTGACTAATGTGTCATTATGTAAAGTCATCATATTTGTCTATATGGCACTGCTATCGCAGTGTGCATTGTCATGTAGGTTTGTCACGTTATTTTAAGCTGTTTATTATCAATTGATTGACAGTTTCATCCGCATGTGGGCTATTTTAACCCAAAATAAAACGTAAGGGGTTAAATTGGTTCAAAGAAAATAGTGGCCAAAATGACTATTCAATCAAACGTTAGAGGTATTTTTTTGACATTATACCTATAATTTATAACTAAATATTAGCTTTGGCTCAATGGTAAGTAGTACCTCAGGTTTGAGTCCCTTGTTCCTTCTCTTCTTTTCTATATTTTTCCTTCAACAAGATGGTGACACACTTTCTAGTTGGAGGAAAATTTATTAAATTGAGTTTTGTAAAGTTCATTATGGGACGACTCTCTCAACCCAGATTTTTTTCATTTACAACATCATACTCTGAATCACTGATCTTGCTTAAAGGACCTAACGTCTCATCCTGCTAGACAAATTGCTTGTTGATGGTATATTGATAATTTTAACCCTCAATATTTATTACTTTTATCTATTTCATTCTTATTTCTTTGAACTAATTTTTCCCTTTAACCTTACTTTTTAAATTAAATCGTTGTATTTAACAAATATACTAATCAAACATTAAATTTTTTGCTATGCTAACGAGACGATTCGTATATATTTCATCGTTGATGTTGGACTATTTTATTGACATGAAAGTTTATATCATCCTACACTATTTTATAATAAATTAATTTTTTAAAAAATATATTTTCATAATGTTAAAATTATTTGTTGATGTGATACTATGTTTGAAATAAAATACATACATTTACCATGCGGGTTACCATATTAGCACAATAAAAAAATGCAACACTAACCATTATTTCTATTAGAATAACATTATTTTGATTAAAAGTAAAATTTATAATCAAATTTAACTTAAAAGAAAGAATTAAAGTAAAATTAATAAAATACATAAATATTAAGATAAATTTATCATTATGCCTAAAATAAAAACGTATTTTATGAAAAAGGTCGATGGAGTTTTAATTCGGCTGACATCTTTATTATTGTAATAATTAGAGGTAGAGGTATTATTTTCGGATATCGGATCGGGTCGGATCCAAAAAATTAGATATTTAAATTTTATATTGGTAAAATAGTGATTCATATCTAATTCGAAAAAACAGATATCCGAATATAAAATTTGGTTTAAATATATTTTTTTAATTTGATAGTTTTATCTATGAAAATTTCGAATTTTCGAATATAACAAGCAACAAATTATCAAATATAACAAGATTCGCATCTATGAAATTTTTGATTTTTTATTTTTCGGATATAACAAGCATCAAATTACTAAACATAACAAGATTTATATCCATAAAAATTTGAATTTTCGGATAATCCGAAACTTAAAATATTATGATCTGAAAAAATAAAAAATTAGATCAGATATCTGATCCAAAAATAAAAATTTAAATCATATATTCAAATTTTCAAATTGAATCAATGAATAACCAGATCAGATCAGTTGTATCATATATTTTTGCACACCCTTAATTAGAGGGTTGTGAGTGTGAACATGCTTAAATGTGTAATTGCTTCTAATTTGTTAGAACTTGTGGGTGAAAATATAACCAACACAATACGAAGACAAATAAAGAGAAAGAGCCATACTCAATAAAGACAACATTTAACATGATTCAGTTTCTTTAACATATTTTTTTTCATAAATTCTAATTTTAATCATAATTATATCTAAAAGGGAGGGAAAGGGGAGATTCTAAAGAAAGAAAAATAGTGTTCTTAGTGCGTTTAGAATCCATGACCTAAGAGAATATGAAAAAACAATGATAAACAGCTTGACAAATCGACTAAATGTACTTACTCTTAAATAATAAAATATTATTTCACCAAAGTTATAACTTTTGCACAGAAAAAACTACCGACACTCACAACTATATGTAAGTTTTGCACGGAGGAAATTGCAAACACTCTTCATAAAAAAATCACCAAGAGTATACATCTCTCTCAACTTCCTCAATTCTAAAGGTTAAACTCTACTCCCTATTTATAAGACGTATTGTTTGATTATATATAAAAAAACTTAATGATTAAAAATTCTTCTTCACTTATATTTCTTAGTATTTATGAATATTTATTATATTAAATATACTTAATAAGCAAGAAATATTCAACCAATATAATTAAAGATAAAGTACACATATATCACTAAACTAAACAAAAATGACTTTTGTGATCATTAAAGTTTCAAAAATTATAAAATGATCATTAAACTTATGGAAATCTTACAAAATAGTCATTGGGCTTTATCAAATTATTATAAAATGGTCCTTGAACTTATAAAAATTTTCATTATTTTATAACATTTGGTGACCATTTTGTATAGTTCAATAAGTTTAATGACCATTTTATAATTTTTTAAAGCTTCAGTAGCAAAAGAATTATTTTTGTTTAATGTAGTGATTGTTTGTGTGCTTTACCTTAAAGTTATTTAAAATCTCAACTGAATATTACGATTATAATTTAAGTTAATTAACCCAATTTAAGATTTAGAGAATTAATGATTGTTTAGATATGGAGACTTGTGTAAAATAAATTTTGCATAATATGTGTATCAAAATTAAACCTTTTTTATTAAGTAGAGAGATATTACATTTTCTACTTAAAAAATAGATATTATATTTTCAAAGTAAATGAATTTAAACTCATATAAAATGGATCAACATAAATATCCTTAACAACTCAGTCAATTAATAATTTTTTTGATAATGAAAGGGGTAAACTACACGCCTCATTAAAAAACCCTAAACTTAAATGGGAAAAAAGAGTACCATAGAATACTTTACAAAGCTAGCAAAACTATCAAACTATTCCAAAGTACATCAAAAAAACCAACGAATATTATTATATCATATCATATCATGTTATATCATTATATCATATCATTATCATGTTATACTTAATTGCTTTTAATTATAATTACCTTTCATTTCCTTGATATTTTATATAATTAAGATTCTTATTATAAAATATTACCTATATCATATTGTATCATGTTTTATTCGTTTTGGGTTCACATATCTTTATTCAAGGATGGAAAGCTGCTCCCAAGCCCCAAAGTGGGTTAGAAAATGAAACCCAATTCGACATATATTAAGCTCTAAATGCATGGGATCATGGCTAAATGGGCTACGGTCTATCTATGCCCTGCTTTAATCCCCTTCTCACTAAAGAGGAAATTGTGAGTTTTTATAAAAAGGTTACACGTATAAGATATAATCACAATTAAAATTAGGGTAAAACTTTGATACGCAGTCTATGTAAAACTAATTTTACACAAGCATGTGTATTTACACTATAGAAACTCAAATTTTAAATTCTTAATCCTAACTTAAAAAACTAAACCCCAAACCTTAAACTATATACACTAAAATCTAAACCATACAACCTAAACCCCTAAACTAAAACCCTAACCCCTAAAATTAAAAGGTACATGTAAACTAAAGTTTACACGGCCTGTGTATCAAAGTTTTTTTTCCTTAAAACTAATATATTTTTGAAAAGAGGATTATGCTTATCCTAAGAGATCTAGGTTCAAACATGTGTGTACAATGCGTTTATGTTGTCAAAGTATTAAGAAAAAGTATGAACATATGCTACATTATAGTCGCACCAATTTATTAAAAAAATAATACATTAGAATCAAAATTAATTGTTATTACGGTTGGAACTAGGAACAAAAACCGGGAGAATCAAAATATTTAACTTTGAAAAAATGACTAATTAAATATTTAAATTTAAAAATGAGAAACAAAGCTAAATTATCTTATTTTTAAATTTACAGTAACTTAAATTGTCATTATACACAAAAGTTTAGGAATAAATACCTCCTATTTTCCATCGGTTCCATCTTTGATTGTTTACAAAGTACAATAAAAATATATTGGAAGAAAGACCTGCATAAGCATGGGATTTAAAGCTCAAATCATAATAATATCCAAAGATAACAAACATATGATTATCACAGTATAAGTAAAATTTGAGTACTCAATGGCTCACAGTCTTAGCCTTTATACCAACTCTGCCAAGATCTTGTAGACATTTTTATGTAAAATTAAATTAGAATAAATTTGGGGTTTGGGTTGCTTGTTGAAATTTTAGGTTTGTTTTTATATTGTTTTTATCGTAAATTCGTGTACTTAGTTTGATAAAGTTTTAAAAAGTTTTTAACGAGGTCCACTTTAACTTTAAAAATAAAATAAAATGAAAATAAAGCAAACTCACAATACAAATTAATTTATATAATTTTCTTTTAAAAAGATAAGTGTTTTTTTTTTCTTTAGTTTCAATTTTTAAATTACGATATTTAAAAAAATGTAAAAATGTATTGTTTGGTCATGATGAATAGGTGTTCATAGAATAAGTTAGGTTGAAGGTTAAAACCATAAGATTGATAATGTGATATAATTTTTTTTGAAAAAAAAAACCGAAAATATTATTTAACCATTAATAGCATCATGCAATACATCTGCCGAGATAAACTCTGGATGATCTAAACTAAAATTGGCTTGTGTATCGTTTTCTAACGCCCAATGTGCTAACCTATGGGCTATCTTTTTAGCTACTCTACTAACATAAAAAAATTTAAAACCCGAGTATAGATTATTCCACAGTTTCGGTTTATTTAGGTTATTTTAGACAGCAGCTTAGTGATATAAGAATTATATAAAAAGGTAAAAAAATGATTTGATCAATTTTGATAATTACATTATACAAGCGTTTGTGAAAATTTTGTTTACACAAGTGCATTAATTTTAGGGTTTAGAGATGTCATTTAAGGTTTAAGATTTAGAGCTTTAAGTATAGTAATTTTGAATTTAGGCGCCATTGATAGAATTTTGAAATTTAGGGTTTATAGGTTAAAACCTAATTTCCTATCCATATTACCTTAAAACTTAAACCCTAACCATAAACCCTAAATTCTAACCATAGACCCTAAATTTTAAACTCATACACTAAAGCCCTAAACCCTAAAATTAAGGGGCTTATAGAAATAAAAAGTTTTCACTGCTTGTGTATGGGATAATAATCTTTACATTATTATTGCTAATAATAGAAACCCTAGATTTGGTATGTTATCATCGTGATTCATAAACAATATAAATATGGGTAAACTATGCTTTTTTGTGTTCAATTTTGACCTTGTTTATGTATTGGTTATTCACCTTTAAAAAATTTCAATTTGATCATCGGACTATATATTATAAAAAAGGGTAAACTACATCAGTGGTACCGAACTATTGTTTCTTCTTACTTTAGTCACTGAACTAATTTCTTTAGCAAAACCGTCACTAACGTTACATATTTTTTCTATTACGGTCACCAATCGATAAAATTCCGTTAAATTTCAACGAAAATTATGACATTGCATGGTATAATAACAATTTTAGTCCCAATACATATACATTTCATTAACTTGGTCCTTATTTTCTAAAGTTTAACTCATTTTTTTAAATTTTTTTATAATTTATTCCTCTCACTTTTAGTTCCTTAAAAAACAACCATCTTCTTCATGGAACTACACCGCCACCGTAAATACATTTCAGTCTGTTAGATACTAAAAAAAGGTTGAATAAGAGGTCGAGTATGATAAGTCGACACCAATCACACCGTATCTGAAAACTTGGTGTGAATTCCTACTATGAGTTTCGCATCAGCTTTTCATGGCAGAAATTTTCCCACAAAAGGGAGAGAGAGAGAGAGAAAAACACCAACTAGTCACTTAAAATACAAAAGTTTCTTCAATCCATATACCAAGCACTCAAAGTCATCTGCTTTTCCATTTTCAGAAAACAAACACAAACCAAAATGAAAATGAAAACTCAGAAACATATATTAAGAATTTAATTCAAATAAAGCAAAACATCAGCAAAAAAACAACTTTAACTCAAAATCTGAAAGTTTACCTTGAAATTCTTGTTTCCGAGGAATCAAAATCAAAACTCAAAGATCCAAATTAATAAAATAAATAAATAACTAAAATTCCTATTATTTCAGTAAGACTTTGAATTTGTTTTTAAATCTTTTTTCAAATTTTGAAAATGTGAAGCAATGAAGAGGGTGAGTGAGTCATCTATTTACGACAACGGTATGGTTTCTAACGAAGAAAATGATTGTTTTTTAAGGGGAGAGAAAGTGAGAGAATCAAAGTATAAAAAAAATTAAAAATAAATTAACTGTAAAACATGAGGACCAAGTTAATAAAATGTACGTATTTTGAGACAAATTATTATTAAACCATACAATATCACTATTTTTGTTAAAACTTAACGGATATTTAACAACAGGTGGTCAAGATAAAAAAAATTATGTAGCGTTAGTTACGATTTTACCAGAAAAATTAGTTTAATGATAAAATAAAAAATTTAATAATACGATGATTACTGGTATAATTTAACTTAAAAATTTAATAAAATGTTAGCAAATTTATCAAACTAAGACTTAAGCTAGCCGAGCTCGAGCTGGTTTGTAGCCCTAAAAACTTATACCCTATGCATACAAAACAAATGTTTGGCATACGGGGGGAATCATGTAGTATGGGCGATGTAAGATCTATAGTACACGTGTCTGCGTATAAGTCACTTGGCTACAGCAGGGGTACTCAATTAGCTGGTGCCACTTCTCAGCTTACAACAAATTCGGAACACATGTGAACATGCCAGATTCTCCCCCAACCCTATCCAAGTCTAAAGCTCAATTATGTATAACAGGTCAGCCATGGAACAACCAAGGGGTGCTTAAAAGACTTGACAAAAATGTTGCTTTTTTCCAATTTTTAACACCACAATCTTATCCCACATCTTAATATTTAAATCTTAAATCCGAAATTTAACTACAAATTTATTTATATGTCAATCGAATTTATTGTATAGTAATAAAAATGTTTTTATTAAATAAAATTTTAATTAATATCCAATCATAATCTTAATAATATATAAATAAAGAATATTGTTAGTAAGGGTGATAACGAGTCGAGCTGAACTCGAACCTGGACAGACTTGGCTCGAAAATAATACAAGTGAATTTGGCTTGAGCTCGAAATTTTAGACTCGAGCTCAAAGTGAACAATTTGAGCTCAACTTGTGGCTCGAGTTCGGCTCAGCTTGGCTCGTGACTCCTCTAAAGTGGCAAGCCGACAACAACATTATATTGTTTAATTTGCTTCAGTGCTTCACTTTGTTGCTTAATTCGCTTTAGTGTTTTTTTTATAAGCATACTGCTTTAGTACATGTGGAGTATATATATTATTTTGAGCTTGTTCACGAGCTTTTCGAGTTGAATTTGAATCAATTCGGCTCAACTTATTACGGTCTTGAGCCTAATACGAGTTCAAATAGCTTGTGAGTCGATAGACTCATTATCACCCCTAAATGATGGTGTGCTGGATGCCATAACTTGATTTTTTGCCGACCTAAAATTTTGAAGCTGCAAACCTATGATGAATACAATATATATGGATGCATAGATAGTTAGATACCCCATTATCCCCCACCGCAAACCTTTTTTAAGTAGTACTGGCTACGTGCTGGGATGAAATATAATCTCTGCATTTGGATAAGATTATTGCAGTATTTTATGAATCGTATAATAGAGATAGATCCACCTGTCACTCCCCCTTATGTCGGTTGGTTCATTTAATCGACAATGTTATGTTATATTTATATTGTTTGGGGGAAAACATAATCCTCCTTCACATGTTTGGCACAAAGTGTTTTTGGTGGCTCATATTTGTTGATGAATCTACCGAACGCAACAAGCCAAACCCCAAGTTTTGAGTTGATAATCAAAGATCATAGGTGCTCATTACGTGCCGACGATGACTAACATATTGGATGCATGGCTTAATCATTTTGCATGGTTTGGGCTTAAAAGCACATGGGGGTGGTGAATGGCATCTAACCTTTTCATGTGTTCTTTTTTTTGCTCAATGTTTTTTTTTTTAAACACGTCATTATTGGAGGAAATGATTGAGTATTTCATCTAGTTGTAATTGCTGTATTTTTTTAAAGAATTTGACTTCTTTTTGGACATTAATTTTCTCCTAAATCATGCAGTGCATCGTCTTCTTTTTCAATATATAGTAAAGAAACCCAAATCAAAGATGTATCTACCATGGAGGGTTTACACTCACCAACATTTCATTATCAGTACCCACCATTGGAGTTGGCAAAACATCATATGGTTTGAAAAGACAAGGCCTGGCTCTATTAGGTTAGAGATTAACTTTGGAGATTTTGGAGGGCTTAAATGAAAAATAAGTGTCCAAAGTATGTCTTTTTGAATTTTAGGTGCCTAAAGTATATTTTTATAAAAATAGGTGCCCAAAGTTTCAAAAGTTATAATTTTAGGTACCCCAAATATGCCACGTGTCAAGCATTGATTGGTTAAAAAAAATTTAACACCTATTAACGGTCAGACACCTAAAATTATATCTTTTGAAACTTTTACAAAAAAAATACTTTAGGCACTTAAAGTTCAAAAAAATCATACTTTAGGCATCTATTTTTTATTTAAGCCATTTTGGAGCTACCCTGCTCCTCCTCCTTCCTTTTTTGGGCTATTACCAACCCCAATGATTTGTTAAAAGATTTTTTACTACGGGTTTCAAATTTCGGTTTTAATCGAATTAACTGATTGAATCGAAGTTTTTTCGGTTAACCGGTCGGTTAATTTTAGGTATGATCGGTTAACGATTAATATTTTCTCAAACTTCGGTTATCGGTTAATTTGGTTAGAAATCGGTTAATTAAGCGAAATTATTATATATTAAAGGCTTAAATGAAAAATAGGTGCCCAAAGTATGCTTTTTTGAACTTTAGGTGCCTAAAGTATTTTTTTATAAAAATAGGTGCCCAAAGTTTCAAAAGTTAAAATTTTAGGTACCCCAAATATGCAACGTGTCAAGCATTGATTGGTTAAAAAAATTTAACACCCATTAACGGGCAGACACCTAAAATTATAACTTTTGAAACTTTGGGTACCTATTTTTACAAAAAAAATACTTTAAGCACCTAAACTTCAAAAAAGGCATACTTTGGGCACCTACTTTTCATTTAAGCCTATATTAAATATTATTTATTACATATATACTTTTTGCCACTGAATTTTTAGAAGTTATAAAATGATCATTAGACTTTTTGATATGTTATATAATGGTCATTAAACTTTATCAAATTAGCACAAAATGATCATTACATTTATTGAATTATTACAAAATGGTCATTAAACTTTTCAAATTTATCACTAATTTATAACGTGCAACGATCATTTTGTAATAGTTCGATAACTTTAATGATTGTTTTATAACTTTTGAAAGTTCAGTTACTAAAAATATCATTTTAGCATTGTTTCGTGACCATTTGTGTACTTTACCCAAAACTTATAACAAATTTCGCTTAATTCAAAAACCAATTGAATTAACCGAACTTTGTTCAATTCGGTTAAAATTTTTCAAATAAAGTTCAGTTCGATTAACAATTGAATTAACCGGACTTTGTTCAATTCGGTTAAAAATTTTCAAATAAAGTTCAGTTCAATTAACAGTTAAAGCCTAAAAAATTCGGTTAATAGATTTGAGCTAATATGGTTCGGTCGGTTAACCGAACCGACCAATTGAACACCCTTACTTTTTGACTATAAATATATATATATATATATATATATATATGATGCAATAATGGTTAACCGGCCAATTGAACACCCTTACTTTTTGACTATAAATATATATATATATATGATGCAATAATAGTTTAAATTTATATCATGTTCTTGAAATACAAGTAGACATGTCTATGGGTAGGGTAACTCGCCTTACTTGAATCTGCGCAAAGGTTTTCAATGTGGGTTAGGCTGATCTGGCTTGAATTTCAATTTAATAATTCAACATATATTTTTATTTATATATAATTATAAAATATACAAATGTTAATCTAAGATTGTATATTTTAAATTAAAAATAAATAATTTAGACGGACTAGGTTGAGTTTGAAACTTTTTGAAACTGAACATGGGGTCGGCCGATAATCACCTCTATTTCCGAGACACAGTCAATTAGCAAATATAATAATTATATTTATTTTTAATTACTTTTAAAAATATTTATTATTATATTGAGACATATATAAATATGATTCATTGAAAATATATGGATTTATATACATAGTTAATAAATCGAAACAAAAGAATGTTAAAAAAAGATAAACCCAACTACAATGAACTTAATTGTCAATTTCAAGAGGATTATGATTGTTGGTAATGAATAATACAATTATCTAACATAGTGGTTCTCCCATAACCTTGACTTATTATCGAGTGATCATCTTTTATCTCTGTTTTTATAATCTTTTTGATTTTCAGCGCTTTGCGCTGATTAATTCAGATCGACATGCGTCGTAGGTTTGGTTTCGATGGGTAAGTCTCCCAACGAGAATTTCTACAAACACAAGACTTGAAACTCTATATATACTTAAACGATATTAAATTACTTACCAATTGGATCAACCCATTGGTCTATTTTTATCTCTTATTAATCTCACTAAAAACAACATGGACAAAGTGGAACCCTTTGGTTGGGAGACTATGAACCACTTTGGTAATGCCTGCCTAAATGCTTCTTGAAAACAACTCCTCACTGATAGATATCTTTGCCCAAAATAGGCTCAACCAAGGGTGTTTTTCCTCTTCAATTCACTTTCTTTCTTACCAAACAAATTCAACTCAGAGTTAGTGTCGTTTCTATTTAATCTTTCTTAATGTTTTGAATGTCAAAACAGAACATGTGAGAAATCATGTCTTCCCCTTAATGCAACCTTTATTGCTCATTTATTGCGGAAAACTAGCATTTTTTTATCATCTTTGATATGATGTGTCAAGTGTGAACTTGTTTATTTAAGAACATGATGGCAACATTCTTATCAAGATACATTGAGCAATAACTGAAACATGTATTTATTTTCTCTTGAAATGTTTCATATGTTCAATTAAAGCAAAATATTTCATTACTAGTGGGTTAGTCCAAGCAGAGACGAACGCAAAACTTTATGTTAGGGGGCGAAATTATAGAATTTTAAGGAGGGCAAAAATAGATTTTCAATCGAAAATATTTACAAAATTTTAAAAGATTTCTAAATCATATAGGAATTTCAAATTTTTAAGTGGACAACCGCCCCTCCAACCCCTCTCTCGGTCCATCCCTGGGTCCAAGTAGTAAGTAGCTTAGTATCGTTTAAACATGTTTCGAGTTAGAGTCTTTGTGATCAAGATTTCATTTATTTATTTTGTTGTCCTCCCGGTTTTCCAGTACTTTGTCCTGACTAATCTGGACTGACCCGCATCGCACACCTACCTTTGCTGGTGAGTCTCCCAGTGATTTTTTTTTTTGCATACACAAGGCCTCGAACTCGATGCATGCTTAAGTGATACCAAACTGCTTTTGGCATGTGCGGAGCCACATGTATAGGTGGGGTGTCTGTTGATACCCCAAAATTTTTGGAAAATTATATTTTTTTTATATAATTTGTATATAAAAAAATTAAAATATATATATAATTGACACCTCGTTATATATAAATTGACACCCTTTTATAAATAATTAACTCTTCTTAAATATCGTTCAAAAAAATGATACCCCTTAAATAAATTTCTATCTGCGCCCCTGATTTTTGGTAAAAAAATCATTTATTGGGTCGCTTTTGTTAACTATTCACTTTATTTAATATCAAAATTGAATACTGGGGAATGGAAATTTGATAAACAAAAGACATGTTTATGCTGTTTTGCCTAAACTTGGCATTTCTACCTCAAAGTTTGCAAGAAACCCTAATATTTTCCTTCTTTTTGCCTTAAATCGTAATTTGAGATTTTGAAGCGATGGTTTCAACTTTGTATTTGGATATAGATAGGCAGTAGGGATAGCAAAATTACCGAAATCGACGGGTTTCGACGTGCTCTGAAAAAAAATGAAATTTGGGTTTGGATTGGGTTAGTCGGATTATATTTGGATTTGGGGTGAAAAATCTTCGTTTTGATAGGAATAATCATATAATTAGCCTCTATATATTTACAGATAATTATTATAACACCCTTTTTCTCATTTTTTTCAATATTTTTATTTTACCGAATAAAAATGAATTTTTTTTACTTCCGTTGGTCAAGTGAAAGATTTTACCCAAAATTTAGATTAAGTTCATGTCCAAATTAGAGTTAGACGGCTAAAAATCCGACTCAACTCGTGCACATCCTAATCGGCAACGTTTCAATTATTTTTTTTTGATAAAAAAGTTTCAATTACTTTGTTTTGCTAATTAATCAAAATCTTCTACAAAAATAATAAAATCCCATTGTTATTAATTATGTGCAAAATTTAATCATGCAGACCTCTTCCAATGGATGAAATCAAGCAAATCTTTAAGCCTATAATTATGGTTTTCATATTGGACGTACGTACGTACGTACACACAAAATTATAAATATAAATAACAAATGTAAGCTTTTCTGTGTTTCTTGTGTGTTGGGCACAAAACATTAATACAATAAATTAAAATCCGACTCCTAACTGCTTGTCAATAAATAAAATTTAGTTATTTTAATTTTGCACATACTTATTTTTATTGATTTTAGAATTAAAAATTCGATGATAAATAAAAAAAAAACAATACTTACATGAAGGGATGTCTCATACAAGTTAGGACAGATAGATGTGTCTCCCACTCAGTTTTTGCATTATCTTTGTTTTTTATCTTCTTTGATCCATTTTAATAAATGGATTCTATATTCTTCTGAATAATTAAATATTTTATTTTAAAATCTACAACCAATTAATTTAGTGGGATGAAACACTAAAAAATTCTATTACATAAAGTGCTATAGGGGAAAACAAAAAAAAATGATATTAGATTAAATAAAAATGGTTTAAATAAAAGTTTATTGTGGGGGTGGTTATTCCGGTCTAGTTTACTCTTTTCATAATGTTAGATTTAAATCTCTAATCATGATTAAGAGATATAATGACTCATCTGTTAGACCAACTACTAATTACGAATTATTCATAAAAAAATAATTGAGAAATTAAAATTTATTGTGCATATGGTTAATTGTTCAAGCAAAAGTCTCATTTGTATGTTATTTTATATTGCCCAATATTTACAATATCATAAGATTAGTTTTTGTCATAAGTAAATGAAATTGTATAAATTTAAGACTTAAATGATAAATGAACTTTGTTTCAAAAAATGATAAATTGATATCTGAAATAATATTTTTTTTTCTCATCTTGATATTCTTTTTTTGTTGTCAGAAATGGTATTTAAACTTCGTTTGTATTACTTAACACTTTCTTTGAGTTTGTCAAAAATTTTCGATTCAGTCAGAAATGATAAATTGATACTCGATTGAGTTAGTCAAAAAATTTCGAGTTAAATGAGTTGTATAGTCTTATTTTATGACTCAAACTTTATTTGAAATATTTTTGACTCGAGGTTATGAAATTCGAGTTTTTGTTCAAATTTAAATGTGAACATTTATAATATTACGGTACTAATTAGTTCTAATTTAAACGATTTTCTATAACCATAAACAATACACACACATATATATATATCTTCATATTTTCCACACGTGATATATATATATATATATATATATATATATATATATATATATATATATATATATATATATATATATATTGGGCATAATTGAGAGATTCAACTCAAACGGTAAAAATTGATCCACTAATTATTAAAAATTTTGATTTATTCGAATTTTCATTTTATAACTCAAATTTTATTTAAATTTTTTTGGAATCGAAACAAGTTTATGAAATTACGAATTGAATCAAGACGAATTAAATATTTTTACATCGATTCGAGTTTTGTACACCCAAGCTTTCGTCAATCAGCCTTTAGTCAACAATGATGAATGATAACATTGTTCAATAATTGAGCAACATATGACATTACCTAGGTAACTTTTTGTGTCATATGAAAGTTATTTTTTAATTGAAGTAATGTTTTAGACGATTTAGAGAGAAGACATAGTTTAGTACCATTTCTAACATAATATATATTATAGTTTAGGGGATAAATATGATTCAAACTACTCAAAAATATTAAAAATGGAAATAATAATAGTGTTTGACTTGGATCGTCTTACAAGACATGCTGTGGGTTCATTAGCATGTTCTCTTTTGAAGTCTACAACTAAGATAACGTGTACACTTCTTTGTACCATGTGCTTTTTTTTCTCTCTCTTATTGTCATTATTCTTAACAAGTGTGTATGCTTTTGTCAGAAAATCTCATATTGAAACAAATAAATAAAAATGCTTCAGCAGATGGGATCTTCACATTTTTGGCTCTTTCAGTATCTTAAACCAATAATTAGTAGTTGAATTTGGGGAAGATTTTGGAGGGACTATTTTTTTTTAAACAATTTGAAACCAATTTAATTTTTTTGGCTTTTTCAGTCTTTTAACTAAAACTTTTAATAATTTTAAGAGATTTAATAATAACTTTTAAAAATTATGAGAGAAGACATAATTAAAATATTCAAAATTTTGAAGTTTAATATAAAAATTTAAAATTTTGAGAGAATCAAATTAATTTTTTTTAAATTAGGGGTCAAAATCTAATTTCCCAAAATTTTTGGAGCCATGACCACCCCTAGTCCCTTATACCTTCTGCCCCGCCAATGATACATACATACATACATATATAACAATTCAAAGCTATGTAAGTTAACGGAAATGTTAATACTTTGAGAAATATTTTAAAAAAAATAGGGATGAAATTAAGATCTAACATTAAGAGAATTATATTGTTAATTTTTTTAAAGAAAATAAAGGTCTATTAGTTATTTAACTTCAAATTTAAAAGATAAAAGCTTAATTTAACTAATGTTTAAATTTAGGACTTAAAATACCATTAAACCAAAAATTTTGGGTGGTACCGTACAAAGACCCCTCCCATTTTCTATTTGACTCTGTCATTGTTCACAAACAACAAAATTAATAATGTATAAAAAATATATTGTTTAATATATTTAGAAATGAATTTTTTTTTGGGATTTTTATTAGAAATCCGCCCCCTTTAAACTTTATTTGGAAAAATACCTCCAATTGGGCCACGTAATGCAAACTTACGTTTTGTGAAACGTAATTTTACAACTAGAGCTGTACTGGACGCGAGTTCAATGTTGATATGGCACCACTTATCCATTGGACTATTATTTTAATATGATTAAATAATTCGCGGTTACCAGGACGCGAGTTTGCCGATAATTTGAACCGAAACGACGCCAATTTGTCGCGTTATCCGGACGGAACTCGCGTCTTGTGCAACGTGAGTTTCATTCAATCATGTTCTTAAAACAAGCTTCGATAGGCATGTTGTAGGTGAAATTACGGGGTGTTGGGGGATATCATTTCGTATTTTTGAACTTTCACGTTGTAGTACTAAACATCTCTTGAAAATGGTGTAAGATCGGCGCGTATAAGGCATCTTAGGTTATGTAAAAATCGCGTTAAAAACGCTATCTAACTATATTTTTTTGCATGAAGCACAAACAAACATGTGTCCGTAGGCATGCTTAAATGTATTTTGTGGTATGTTGGGAGATTTTTTGTTGATGTTTAACTTTCACGTCGTAATACTGAAACCTATGTTTACAATGGTGCTAAAATTGGCGCGTATATGGCATCATAAAGGATGTAGAAATCGCGTTAAAAATACTATCTAGCCATGTTATTTCCCATGAAGAACAAGCAACCATGGGGCGATAAACATGTTTAAGTTGATTTTGTGGTATGTTGGGGGATATTTTTTTGTTGTTGTTTGAGTTTCACGTCATAGTAGTGAAGCATATGTTTGCAATGGTGCTAAAATTGGCATGTATATGGCATCCTATAGGGTGTAGAAATCGCGTTAAAAATGCTATTTAGTCATATTTTTTCCCATGAAGAAGAAGCAAACATAGGGCAATAGCCATGTTTAAGTTGATTTTGTGGTATGTTGGGGGATATTTTTGTTGTTGTTGTTTGAGTTTCACGTTATAGTAGTGAAGCACATGTTTGCAATAGTTGGGAATAAAACAATACACTTAGAAGTACAATTAGTTGAATCGAGGGCCGGTCCTATAAGGACATTTTCTGATGTCGTGTCCAGGGTTCCTACAATTATTGCACAGCCTAGGTTGTCCGGTCCATTCTCGAGGAACCATATCCTCGGCACAGTGAATCCTAGTTCACTTTGGGTGACCTTTTTTGTTGCATCGCAGGGATTTATCTGGTCGTATCTTAGGTTCATCGTCAACCATATCACGATCACGTTCATTTCTGATTGGAGGAAACTCGAATCGATATACCTTGAATACGTTTTCAAGTCGGTATACAGGATCAACGAGTGTCATTGCGTCAAAATGAACGAATGCACATGTAGCAAAGACATGCACACACGGGTATTTGAATGTCTGGATGACGCCGCAATCGCATTTTTTCTCTTCTAGATTAACAACGCAATTGTTTTGCGATATTCCTTCAAGCGATCGGGAAAATTCAGTAACCGTAAAGAGTTGTTTGTGATGAGAGAAGCATGTCGCACCCATCGCATTTGCATGCACACGATATATTTGAAATTTTCACTGGAGATCTGGATGGAATGTGTGGCCACCTGCCATCCAATTCGTTGCTTGCTTTCTGAGGTTTACAAATAGTGTAGCGAGTCGATAATATGTCGCATTGACAACAGATGTGATAGGTAAATGACGCGTTCCCTTCAGAGACAAATTAATCGCCTTAGCCAAATTTGTTGTCATGTGACCATATCAACGACCCTCATCATAATATTGCAGCCATTTCTCTCTCGGGATATCAACAAGATAGTCATATCCATATGACTTTCTTACGCGCAACTCTTTCAACAGCTCCTCAAATTGATCTATCTGGTGTGCGTTGCCTATTCAATAAAAGACGGAATAATTAACGAGAAATAATAGTAAAAGCCATATTAATTAATAATTTTGAGAGTGAAAGGCATACTCATGCGAAGAACCATTATACGTTCATCATTATTCTTATATCTCTGGTAGTAATTGGCAGCAATGTGTCGTAGATATTACCGGTGATGAATATACGAAGGTTCCCATAACTGGCCCAAACGTTGGGTTGATCCCCATATCCCTACACATCTTTCTGAAATAATACATATCCCATGAGTGGCAGCAATGTGTTGTAGACAGTACCGATGATGAACCGCAGACATTCTACAAACATACAAGATACTCCAAAGTTATTGAAATAATACTCTATAGTATTTGAGGCTGATATCGGCTTAATTCCAGAGCTGAATAGTCCAGCAAGTTTAAATCCTTGAGGTAGGCTTTACTCTTAGTCTTCCTTGTTAACATACCTCAGTTCATCAACCAGGGCTCAGTAGAGAACCGATGCTCTTCTTCTGTAGGTCTGAGTAGTCCAGCAAGTTTAAAACCTTGGGGTACACATTTTACGAAGTCAAGTGTTAACATACCCTCGGCTTAATTCTTGAGCTGAGTAGAGAACCGGTCCTCGTCTTTAAGCTCATAGGTCTATTGGAGCCTAGTATTGTACCCATAAACATGCTTTCATAAAGTGGGTAGATGACCAAGCTTCGTGGATTTCGTGAGCCCAGTCAGACGGCCAATGGTACCCACTGATCGTGTTCTACGACTATGGTTGGGGTTTTGACTCCGGTTACAAAGGGTTCTTAACCTAGCCTCCAATATTGAGGTGTAAAAAAATGTAACTGGCAGCCTCGAACAAAAGATTAAAACCCATGCCTGCCATTCTAAAAGACCTCAAATTCCCGGATATTGTGATTTGTTGTTGTCGTTCCTCGTGAACAAAAACATCGAACAATCATCTCACCAAAACTAATAACCCACCAACATCTACTCATCATATAGATGCAACTACAAATACCAACAAACCACAATATCCGAGAAATTTCTTTTTAAAAAATTTTCTAGATACGTGGTTTGTTGCCATTAGTGGTTACAATAAAATAGAAAACTTTAATTTTTTTTGGTTCGACTGCGTTGCGTGGCTGAACAAGCCAAGCCCGGGCTGGGTATTTAAAAGCCAAACTCGTGTTCATCTAGATGCGAGTTCAGTCAGAATTTAAACTGAACTCGCATTCCTCTAGATGCGAGTTCGATGAGATATTGTTAATTGTTTCCATTAGAAACAAGTAACAACAACTTAAAATTGTATATGGTCTTCTAACTTAAAATTATTTCCATTCGAAACAAGTAACAACAACTTAAAATTATATATGGTCTTCTAACTTAAAATTGTTTCCATTCGAAACAAGTAACAAAAACTTAAATATATTACAAAATATACAATCAATTATATACTAATTTAAAATATTTAACTGAATTTAAAGTAATAACAAAAAATAAACTTTTATATATTATTGAAATATATTCAAATATGTTTCAATATTTTCGTACAAAAAAATAAACTAATGGTGCCTATGTCCACTGGTACCACAATGCGGTGGATGACGAGTTCGATTGGGATTACGTCGGGCACGTAGGGGAGCAATTGGTGGATCATCATCATCATCGTCCTTATTCTCGGTTCCATCTCTAATAGTACCACTTGTTCCACCTGGCCCACTTGTGAAGAACATGGACTGGGGCGGTGTTTGCTGAACAAACCCGGGCCCAAAATCGGTTGCCATCAGTTGAAATGGATACAAAGAAATAAAAGCTATAGGAAAACTTGATGTCCCACTCAACAGGGCCAAAAATGAATCGTAGGGGTTGCCCACAACCGGCATGAAAAAATCTTCTGTCGGACTAGGCGGCGGATGAAATGATGAGTGCATCGAGTGGGTAAAAGCCTGTGGTCGGATCGGTTGGGTAACCTGCGATGGTATCGGTGCTGAGGAGGCAGAAACATTTCTTCTGCTCGACGACGAAGCATCACCAGAAGTCGTACGTGCTCTCCTCGTATGTTCAATCCGAGGACGGTTGCGTTGCACACGTTGAATGAAGACTGCTTGCTCCTTTGGAGTCAAAAGATTTGGCTTCCCATTCACTAAGTACCACGCAAAGTAATCATGGCTGACCATCGTATCAAACATTACGTAATCACGAATGGCTACCGTCGCAGAAGATCACTTTCCCTCCATTGAGAAATCCACTCTATGTGCCTCACCGATCAATCCACCTAACACGCAAAATCAAAATTTTTATTTTTCTTTATAAATATAAACTACGTTCAAATTGATACAACATTAAACCAATTAAAATTATTTTACCTTGAGCTTCCCTTGTCGAGTGAGCCTATGTAATTCGTCAAAATTTGGAGGGTTCTCTGGGATTCTTTGGACACAACCAAATAGCCTTAAGACCCGATCGCTTGGATGCCACTCAACTATAGCGTAAAAGATGAGCAGTACATTCACTGTCCAAGCAATCTTCATCCCCTCTGAAAATTTCGGTAGACATTCATGAATACTCAGTTCTACGTACGGAGTCCACAAAAACTATACAATATACAATTATAACTAAAATTAATAAACTTTATTTTAAATAAATACATCAAATTCAATATCAAATTTAAACTCCTTATATTTACCTGATTCCCGGATTAATTCTCAATATCCTGTCTGATAGTCTTTAGACATTTGGCCAGACCAACATGACTTAAATTCCCGCCCCACCTACATAACAACAAACATAACTTTGATATTAAAAAAATGGCTATTAAAAATATTTACTTTTTAAAAAAATATATAGTGACTTTTTTTGCTTACATGTGGCATAGTGGAAAATATATGGACTCGACACACTTAGTTCAGGGCGTAAAAATGACATTCTGAACCATGCCCAAGACTACAGCAACAGAAGACAATTTCCAATGTCGTGATTCTCTGGATTTATGGTCTCACACATCTCCCTAAAGAGAAATGCCAGTACCGCCGATCCCCAGCTCAATCTAACGACATCATCAAAATCCCACAAATGTCGCAACCACAACATGTGTACTTTATTGCGTGATTTGTCAGGTACCAATATCCCGCTGATTATTTGTAGAATATGAGCGCGATCATATGCCTCCAACATAAAAAATATATATTAACATATGGAAATTTAATTATTTCATTAATTTTCACAAAAAACAATATTCTTTGCCATCTTTACTTCTTCGTTCGCGTCCTCTGGAAAATGGCTTTAATTTTCCCGCAGCCACCTCAAAAACAAACAGCCACCATCAATCCTGTCTGGCGCAGCTCCTAGCAACTCAAAACACAAGCCACGCCAGTCACCACTGCTGTGACCAGTAATAGCCTCTTCGTCAACTGGCAGACCGAGAATATGCGACACGTCTTCAAAGGTTATAGTCATCTCACCGTACGGAAGGTGGAATGTGTGTCTCTGGCTTCCAACTCTCTACTAGCTCGTTGATCAAATCAACATATAATTTCTGTAACCCCCTCGACCCGGCCTAGTCGCAAGACCAAAGTAAATCGCGAGGAAAACTTTGGAAATGCAACCATTTTTTTCCTTTTCTTTTATCATATCTAGATGCTGGTTATTACCCTACATGTATATTCATACCACAGAAGAAAACCCAACTTAATCGGGCTTCGAATTGATATCTAATTGACCACGCTTACAAGAATAGGGACCAAATTGTAAATCCACAAATCTATAAGTGCTTACTTAAAATTGCTTTACCAATTCTCAATTAGTCATGTAACAAGCATACATGCCAAATTTCAACTTAAAACGATCATCCGAACTCATCCAATTGTATACATAACACCCATTGACCAAAAATGTAAATTCCATTATTTCGAAGGGCCAAATCTGTAATTTAAGTTTCCAATCCTCAATTAAACCAATTAATGCATGCTAGTGAAATTTTGGGTCAAACCAATCATTCAAACTCATTTAATTGCAAGTAAAACAACTAGGGACTAAAACGGGAGAAAACAGAAACCTTAAAACATACCTTTAACTAACTTAACCACTGACTGTATCGATACGTGGACAAGTGTATCGATACGCCTGAGCTTTCTCAAAAATCCAGATTCCAGTAGCTCAAAACCATATCGATACACATTCACGTGTATAAATACACTATGCCTGAAACTGTAGACCCGTATCGATACGATCACCCGTGTACCGATACGATAAGCCTGAAAATGTGCTTACCCGTATCGATACGGTCACCCGTGTATCGATACGCTGTGCCTGGAAACACTTACATGTATGGATACGGGCACAGACGTATCGATACGCCCTGACCTTAATGTCAAAATTTACTGGTTTTTAGCCTCGTTTTGGAATTCTAACACTTAAGCATGCTTCTAACAATCAAATAACATCATCATTGGTCATTTACCATCAACTACCATAAACCAAACATCAAGAAACAATCATCATGCTTCAAAGGTAAACTATAGGCATGCTTCCTAATACTCAAGCAACCAAAGCATGAACCATATGCAAAATCCAACAAACCAAGCTTATCACAAGTCCAAACCAACAATATAAACTTGCTCAAATGGAGAAGTAACCACTCAAACCCTCCCAACAACATTTAAGCCACATTGCCTTTATTACTACTTAAAACTCAACATACTTTGGTAATTCAAGTCTTGGAATTCCCTCCTTGCTTGCTAGGCCACTTGCACTCAATCAATCTACATTGATGATAAAAGAGAGCGTAAGCAATCATTGCTTAGTGAAGAACGCTCGAGAATATAAAACATCATCTAATGCAATATATAACCATTTCAAACCATCATGCCATTCTTTCAAAACATGCACTTAATCTTTATAAAATCAGCATATTAAACTATATGCAACATGTATCATGGATTCCACAGCATAATCTCATATGCAATTCCCTCTACTTAAGCTTTCCCAAGCATAACATCCCATATGCAAAGCTTAAGGAGTATAACACGTATAAATCACGTCATTCAAACCAATCCATCAACATGATACAATTTAAAACATTATATTGGTTTTCAAGTGATCCATTTCAATATTCATCCTTTCCATAAATCATCATTAACATCAGATACACAGATTTCCCAAGAGATTTCGCAATCTTTTGCAGCTCAATGGCATGGAGTTTTGCAACATATACACCACCTCTACACTACCAAGGCTAATCCTCCAACTTGGAGTACACACATTCGACGTATCAACCTCTACAGCTCATGGCTGGAGTAAAAGCCATCTAAGTGTTACCTAAACAACATTGGGGTTCACATGATCAGAGTAAGTACCTCTCGTACTACCTCTACAACCACAGACGACTTATTCTAGTGCACTTTAAATCCTATGGCCGGCCAATTATATCCGATAACATTTCAATATTATTTCCAATTCATCATTTGCCAATATAATCCACTTTTATAAACATACCTCACTGTTTTCATATGCATCATTCAAAACATTTCATCGTACAATAAACCACGCATAGCCATGTTCATAAACATTCTCTAAAACCATGTATTACTTTCCAAATGCATCTAACACCATTTCATATCAATTTCCAGCATTAAACCATGTTTATTTCATGCATAAAACAGGAGGTAAACAATCATTTAACAAGTGCATTCGTAAATCATTAGCCAACCGAAATCAAGAGAGAAATCCATTTTACTTACTTCTTAGACCAGCATATCAAGCCTAGTCTAGACTCCCATTAAACCTTTTCAAATCTTTGAAAAGCCATTCTTATCTGTTTCACTCACCGACAAAGCAACGCCTCTCTTACTGATGCCAAATTAAGCTTCCGGTGACTCCTCAACACCAAGGTTCACTTCCGGATTAACTTCCCCCGTTTCAAACACATCACAACAGAGGATCCAATGCATTATAATGCATCCAAACTCACAGCAACCATCAATTAACATTTATCTAACTACAATCCCCCACAACACCACAGCCTACAAACCGAAAATATCATCGATTCACCAAAAACCTCAACTCAGCCCACAACTATGAATCTCAACCTTCAGATAACATTAATTAACATCAAAACAACAACATAAAACAACCTTATACCTCCAGCAACCAATAATTAACCTCAACACCTCAAAATCTCTTAACCACCAAACTAACAAACTAGAGATTCAATAGATTCCGGGATTCTATCATCAAAACTCACTTCATTATCATATTAAACATCAAAATCAAGGTATAAACCAATCCTTAACTCAAAAAATAGATCACCACGAATTTCTTCAATTTTCAACGTAAACCATCAATTAAACCATAAATCCGAGTTTAATTAATCAAAACCCAATGAAAATCATATAAAATGGATCAAGAACATAGGAATTTTAATAAATAACCTTTCATTAGAGGAGAAGAACGAATCCTTACCTCCAATGTTGATTTCTCCCCTCAATTGTTGAAGAAATTAATGCTGGAAATGTGTTTGGCTGGAGAGAATTTGAGAGAAAGAAGTTACAAAGTTAGTTACGTGAAATTCTTTTAAAAAGCTTAATTGTGTTTAATTAATTCTCTCCACTATTTATACTTCTTAAAAACTTAATTAAAAATAATTAATTAAAGGGAGAAATCTGATGAAACCCTTTTGGATTATTAGCTCCTTAAAGATTCAAAGTTTTGACCCATTTTCAAAACAGTTACTAAAACGGTTTTGCAAACTTTGCATTTTGGTCACTAACCCAAAATGTCCCATTTTAGAATTTCATTTTCCAAAATTGTTTTAACCAAAATATTTTATATATTTAATAATGATCTTATACTATTTTCCATATTTTTATCTTTAATAAAAATATTTAATCTAATTTAAATCCCGAATTCGACTCGAATCTCTAATTCCGGACCGACTAAACCATCCCAAAACCCCTAGGCCCAAAATCGGGGTGTTACAAATCTCCCCCACTTAAGAAATTTCGTCTGTGAAATTTACCTGGAGGAAAAAGATGCAAAAATTGCTCTTTCATGTCAGACTTACTCTCCCATGTAGCATCCTCAACTCCCCGATACCACCACAATACATTAACAAGCTCTATCGTCTTCCCACGTAGAACCTTACTACTGGTATCAAGAATCTCTACCGGTTCCTCATCATAGGACAAATCCGACCTCAACTCAACATCCTTCACCCGCATAACGTGCGAAGGATCAGATCAATATCTCCTCAACATCGAAACATGGAACACATTATGAATTTTCTCCAACTCATGAGGCAATCTCAACCGATATGTTACAGGACCCACACGTCCAATAACCTCGTATGGTCCAATAAACCTCGGACTAAGCTTACCCTTACGTCCGAATCTCATCACCTTTTTCATGGTGACACTTTCAAGAATATGCGATCACCCACCTCATATTCAACCTCCTTACGCTTTAGATTCGCGTAAGATTTATGCTGATCCGCACCCGCTTTTAACCGATCGCATACAAGCCTAACCTTCTTATCTGTATCTTTCAATACATCCGGCAGGGTAAGACGCTTTTCCCATACCTCAGCCCAACATAAGGGAGTACGACACCTCCGGCCATATAACGCCTCACAAGGTGTCATCTTTATACTCGCCTGATAACTGTTGTTGTAGGCAAACTCAACTAAAGGTAATTGCTTCTCCCAGGTTCATTGGAACTCAATAATGCAACATCTAAGAATATCCTCCAAAACCTGGATAACCCGCTCAAACGCCCATCCGATTGAGGATGATACGCAATGCTAAAACTCAACCTCAAACCCAAAGCCTGGTGCAGACTTCTCCAAAACCTTGACGTAAACCCCGGATCCCTATCTGAAACAATAGATTTAGGTACAGCATGCAAGCGCACAATCTCAGCTATATAGAAATCCGCCAGCTTGTCCAAGGTATACGTTGTATGCACTGGCATGAAATGTGCACACTTTGTGAACCGGTCAACAATCACCCAAACAGAATCTTTTTTAGCCAGTGTCAACAGTAAACCTGCTACAAAATCCATGGTGATCCTCTCTCATTTCCACTATAGAATTTTCAGCGGTTGCAACAACCCGGACGGAAATTGATGTTCAGCCTTGACCCGCTGACATACATGCACTTGGAAACAAACTCGACCACATCCTTTTTCAGCCCAACCCAGAAGTATGCCTCCTTCAAATCACAAAACATTTTAACACTACCAGGATGCATAGTAAAAGGACTAGAGTGTGTCTCTGCCAAGATAGTGTGCCTCAACTCCGAATCATTCGGCACCACCATCCGACCCTTGAAATACAAAACTCTGTCATCATCAAAATGAAAAATTGACAGATTTCCATCCGCTGTGTCCTTAACATGCCCAACTAACGAATCATCGTACAGTTGCTTAGCTTTAATCAACTGTGATAACGTAGGCTTAACTTGCAACTCGGCTAACAAGCCCCCATCATGAGTTACACTCAACCGAGCGAATATAGCTCTCAACTCAACCACAACTTTTCTACTCAAAGTATCCGCCACCACATTTGCTTTACCCGGATGATACTCAATGGTCAAATCGTAATCCTTAAGCAACTTCAACCATCTTCGTTGCCTAAGGTTCAACTCCTTCTGTGACATCAGATACTTCAGGCTCTTATGATCCGTAAAAACCACACACTTCTCACCATAGAGGTAATGACGCCAAATTTTCAAAGTAAACACTACAGCCGAACGCTCCAAATCGTGAGTTGGATAATTACGCTCATGAACTTTTAACTGCCTCGATGTATAGGCCACAACTTTCCCGCCCTGCATCAACACATGAGCTTGTGTCAAAACATCTTTCAACTTTTCAAAACCCTTTTGTTGCTTCTCCATCCACACAAAAGGAACATTCTTTTGCAACAACTTGGTCAACGGTGCTGCAATACTCTAGAACCCCTCAACAAAACGGCGATAATAACCAACTAACCCAAGAAAACTACGCACCTCCGATACAGACTTAGGTTACTTCCAATTGAGAATAGCCTCAATTTTCTGTGGATCAACGCGAATACCCTCTGCAAAAACCACATGACCAAGGAACATCACCTCTTTAAGCCAAAACTCACACTTGCTCAACTTAGCATATAACTGATTATCCTTCAGCACTTGCAACACTATCTGCAAATGCCGATCATGCTCTTCCTCGGTCTGAGAGTACACAAGAATATAATCTATGAACACTACCACGGACTGATCAAGGTACTCATGAAACACTCGATTCATCATGTCCATAAACGCATCTGGGGTATTTGTCAAACCGAAAGGCATAACCAGAAACTCATAATGCCCATATCGTGTACGAAAGACAGTCTTTGGCACATTCACATCTTTCACTTTCAACTGCTAGTACCCAGACCTCAAATCTATCTTAGAGAACACTGAAGCACCCCTAAACTGATCAAACAAATCATCAATCTGCGGCAAGGGATATTTATTCTTAATTGTCAACTTATGCAGTTACCGATAATCGATGCACATCCTCATCGTGCTATCATTCTTCTTCACAAATAACACCGGTGCACCACAGGGTAAAACACTAGGTCTAATAAAACCTCGATCAAGCAGCTCTTGCAGCCGCATCTTCATCTCCTTCAATTCCTTAGGTGCCATGCGATAAGACGCAATGGACACCGGAGCCGCATCAACATATGTCTCAATTTTAAACTCTACCTCCCTATCTGGCGGCAACCCTAGCAACTATTCAGGAAAAGCTTCTGAAAAATCACAAATTGTACGGATGTCCTGCACGCGCACATCTTAGATACAAGATTCATAACATAGGCCAAATACGCCTAACATCTGAGTTTCAACATTCGACTTGTTCCCAAAGCTGAAACAACATTGGCCAGGAACTTTGCATTCTCACCAACCACCACAACTTCATAATCATCGATAAGACACAAGGATATTCGTTTGGTTTCAAAATCCACAGCCGCCCTATGCTCGGATAACCGATCTATCCCCAAAATTACATCAAAACCTTGGAATGACAACTCCATCAAATCCACAGCAAGCACATGATCTTGCACTATTAAAGGACACCTTAGATATAACTTCCTAACCACAACCGTTTCGCCTAAAGAACTAGTTACTCGAACACCAACATTCAAAATCTCAACAGGTATATCAAGTAACTGTGCATACTCACTCAGAATATATGAATGAGCGGAACTAGAATCAACCAATTAAAACAACTGCAAAAATTACAAAGTAAAGGTACCTACAATCACATCAGTATCGTTGCATTCCTCACGACGCGCATACACCCTCGTGGGACCTCCACCCTCTGCTGGATAGCAATAGTGTGTGCCACAGTCCTACGCCCACCATTTCTAGATTGAAAATGTTTTTGTCCATGCCCTCGACATTTCGGGGCAACCACAACAGATGCAGGAGCCTGCGCACCTCTAGCTAACATAGGGCAATCACGCCTCACAAGATCAGTAGACCCACAACTCCAACAAGCATCTGCAACCAGTGCATGAACTGGACCAACTCTAACTATCTGTAGACAGTCGCGTCTAACATGGTCTCGAGATCCACAACCCCATTAAACCTTATCCGACCTTCAACAAACCCCGAAATGGCTCTTCCTACACTAAGCACATTCAGGTATTCCACCTCTAGAACTCTACCCTAGCTGACCTCTCCGCCCAAGCTCAGGTCGATATATCCAGTCTCGATGCCTCTTATACCGACCACCTCCAATATTAAAATTAACGGCTATCTTACCATGACTAGATCCTCCAGCACGAGATGTCAAGCCCAAACTCTGCTCAATATCCTTGGCTCTCAAAACCAACACATCAAAATCAACATAATCAGCAGCCAACATATATGGCTTAACCTCTTGAGCCAAACCATAACGGAAGCGGTCGCAACGGCTCTTCTCATCAGGCATCAACTTAGAAGCATACTGGCTCAGCCTCACAAACTGTATCTCATACTCAGATACCGACATATCCCCATGTACCAAAGCCATGAACTCGCATTTCTTCTCATCTTGGTATCTAGGTCCAAGATACTTCTTTCTAAAGGTAGATTGGAAGGTTTCCCATATCACATTGCCAGCCTCCATACTCACAATCATCGTAGTCCACCAGCTATATGTATCTCCCTACAGTAGAGATACAGCACATCCCAATTTACGGGCATCAAAACAACCCATCTGATCCAATATACGATCTGTGCTGGCAAATCACTCCTCAAAAACCTCAGGGGTCAACCCTCTAAACTTGACCTCTCTCAGGCCACGTAAACGCTCTAAAGGTAATCCCGGATTAGCAGCAGCAACCGGTGCTGGTGCAGGTACATGTACTTCAGCCATCACGGCCTAAAACGCTCCCGTCATTACCTGCATCAAATGCGTCATATCATCCAACGCTGGCCCAGCCGGCACAGGTGGTACTTGTTCCACACCCGCAGGTGGATTCGGCAGAGGAGGTGGCAACCCCTCAATAGGCATAATGTTATCCTCACCCTCCTACCTTCCCGCATTCATATTAAAATTTAATTCTCTCATCGGTGGCATCGTAAACAAAGAATCTATGGCATCATAATACACCAAAACAAAAACGATTAGGCCATCTCTAAGCAAGGGTCCAAGACTTCCATTTCAAATCAAAAATATTTTACATTAGTAGTAATAAGGCAATGTGTCCCAAATCATACCCCAACATGGAATATAACACACAATCAATCATTGTGTATAGCAATCAACTCAATTCAATCTACATACATATCAAACAACTTCCCAACATGCATAAACCAACCATAACCCACTCCCAACAATCATAACATGGCTCTGATACCACCAAATGTAACCTCCTCGACCCGATCTAGTCGCAAGACCGAACTGAACGAGCTATATTAAGTTTACCGAAGTAAACCGTGAAGAAAACTTTGGAAATGTGACCATTTTCCCCTTTCTTTTATCTTATCTAGATGCTGGTTATTACCCTACATGTACATACATACCACGAAAGAAAACCTAACTCAATCGGGCATCGAACTATATCCGATTGACCACGCTTATAAGAATATGGACCAAAATGTAAATCCACAAATCTATAAGGGATTACTTAAAATTTGCTTTACCAATCTGCAATTAGTCAGGTAACAAGCATACATGCCAAATTTCAACTTAAAACGATCATCCGAACTCATCCAATTACATACATAACACCCAGGGACCAAAGTGTAAATTCCATTATTTTGAAGGGAAAAATCTATAATTTAAGTTGCCAATCCTCAATTAAACCAATTACATGCATACTGGTGAAATTTCGGGTCAAAACGATCATTCAAACTTATTTAATTGCAAGTAAAACAAATAGGGACTAAAACAGGAGAAAACAGAAACCTTAAAACATACCTTTAACTAACTTAACCACTGACCGTATCGATACGCCTGAGCTTTCTAAAAAATCCAGATTCCAGTAGCTCAAAACCGTATCAATACACCTTAACGTGTATCGATACACTATGCCTGAAACCGTAGACCCGTATCAATACGGTCACCCGTGTACCGATACGCTAAACCTAAAAATATGCTTACCCGTATTGATATGGTCACCTGTGTATCGATACACTGTGCCTGGAAACACTTACCTGTATCGATACGAGCACAAGCGTATCGATACGCCCTGACCTGTAATGTCAAAATTTGCTATTTTTTTAGCCTCGTTTTGGAATTCTAACACTTAAGCATGCTTCTAACAATCAAATAACACCATCATTGGTCATTTACCATCAACTACCATAAATCAAACATCAAGAAACAATCATCATGCTTCAAAGGTAAACTATAGGCATGTTTCCTAATACTCAAACAACCAAAGCATGAACCATATGCAAAATGCAACAAACCAAGCTTATCACAAGTCCAAACCAACAATATAAACTTGCTCAAATGGAGATGTAACCACTCAAACCCTCCCAACAACATTTAAGCCACATTGCCTTTATTACTACTTAAAACTCAACATACTTTGGTAATTCAAGTCTTGGAATTCCCCCTTGCTTGCTAGGCCACTTGCACTCAATCAATCTACATTAATGATAAAAGAGAGCGTAAGCAAAAATTGCTCAGTGAGGAACGCTCGAGAATATAAAACATCATCCAATGCAATATAGAACCATTTCAAACCATCATGCCATTCTTTCAAAACATGCACTTAATCTTTATAAAATCAGCATATTAAACTATATGCAACATGTATCATGGATTCCACAGCATAATCCCATATTGGCTTTCAAGTGATCCATTTCAATATTCATCCTTTCCATAAATCATCATTAACATCGGATACACGGATTTCCCAAGAGATTTCGCAATCTCTTACAGCTCAATGGCATAGAGGTGTGCAACACATGCACCACATCTACACTACCAAGGCTAATCTTTTAACTTGGAGCACACACATCCTACGCATCAACCTCTACAGCTCATGGCTGGAGTAAAAGCCATCTAAGTGTTACCTCAACAACATTGGGGTTCACATTATCGGAGTAAGTACCTCTCGTACTACCTCTACAACCACATGTGACTTATTATAGTGCATTTTAAATTCTATGACCGGCCAATTATATCCGATAACATTTCCATAACATTTTCAATTCATCACTTGCCAATATAATCCACTTTTATAAACATACCTCATTATTTTCATATGCATCATTCAAAACATTTCATCGTGCAATAAACCGCGCATAGACATATTCATAAACATTCTCTAAAACCATGCATTACTTTCCAAATTCATCTAACACCATTTCATATCAATTTCCAACATTAAACCATGCTCATTTCATGCATAAAACAGGATGTAAACAATCATTTAACAAGTGCATTCGTAAATCATTTGCCAACCGAAATCAAAAGAGAAATCCACTTTACTTACTTTCGAATCTTAGACCAGCGTATCAAGCCTAGTCTAGACTCTCATTAAACCTTTTCAAATCTTTGTGAATACATTCTTATTTGTTTCACTCACCGACAAAGCAACGCCTCTCTTGCTGATGCCAAATTAAGCTTCCAACGACTCCTCAACACCAAGGTTCACTTCCGGATTAACTTCCTATATTTCAAACACATCACAACAGAGGATCCAATGCATTATAATGCATCCAAACTCACAGAAACCATCAGTTAACATTTATCTAACTATAATCCCCCACAACACCATAACCTATAAACCGAAAACATCATCGATTCACCAAAAACCTCAACCCAGCCCACAAGTACGAATCTCAACCTTCAAATAACATCAATTAACATCAAAACAACAACATAAAACAACCTTATACCTCCAGCAACCAATAATTAACCTCAACACCTCAAAATCTCTTAACCACCAAACTAACAAAGTAGAGATTCACTAGATTCCAGGATTCTATCATCAAAACTCACTTCATTATCATATTAAACATCAAAATCAAGGTATAAACCAATCCTTAACTCAACAAAAACATATCACCACGAATTTATTCAATTTTTCATCATAAACCATCAATTAAACCATAAATCCGAGTTTAATTAATCAAAACCCAATGAAAATCATATAAAATGTATCAAGAACTTAGGAATTTCAATAAAGAACCTTTCATTAGAGGAGAAGAACGAATCCTTACCTCCAATGTTAATTTCTCCCCTCAATTGCTGAAGAAATTGAAGCTAGAAATGTGTTTGGCTAGAGAGAATTTGAGAGAAAGAAGTTACAAAGTTAGTTACGTGAAATTCTTTTAAAAAGCTTAATTGTGTTTAATTAATTCTCTCCACTATTTATACTTCTTAAAAACTTAATTAAAAATAATTAATTAAAGGGAGAAATATGATGAAACCCTTTTAGATTATTAGCTCCTTAAAGATTCAAAGTTTTGACCCATTTTCAAAACAGTCACTAAAACAGTTTTGCAAACTTTGTATTTTGGTCACTAACCCAAAATGTCCCATTTCTGAATTCCATTTTCCATTTTTTTACCAAAATCTTTTATATATTTAATAATGATTTTAGAATATTTTTCCATATTTTTATCTTCAATAAAAATATTCAATCCAATTTAAATCCCGAATCCGACTCGAATCTCAAATTCCGGTCCACCGGACTTACTAAACCATCCCAAAACCCCTAGGCCCGAAACCGAGGTGTTACAATTTCGCACCTCCAATTATTTTCGATATGTGCAAAAATCCGGCCCTCGAGATATAATCTTCTAGACGCGAGTCGGGTCCATTCATCATCCGATTGATAAAAACTTCCGACGACTTTCCATCACACCCTAAAAAAAATTAAACAACCACAACTTAATTTCAATTTCAAACTAACATAGTATTATTTTATAAAATACAACTAAATAAAAAATGAAAATACAAATTTAAAATAAATAAGTAAATAAAAGTTACATTTCTCAGCCAAAAATCGAAGACGTGTTTATGATCCAATCTTATAAGGGGCCCCTCCATTACTTCAAACTCGAGATATTAACCGAGATATTTTCACGAATGAGAAAGATTATAAAGGTAGTTGAGAGAGTGTTTTTGTTTGGTGTGAATAAAGTGGTGGGGTAGTGGGCTATTTATAGCAGAATTAGCACCGGTTCAAATGCGAGTATTGAAGGAAACTCGCGTCCTGTAAGACACGAGTTCAGTGATTACCCAGTAACCCGCATTTCGTGTAGCGTGAGTTCTTTGTATTTTCAACCCAGCCATTTATTTTTCAATCGTTCGTATTTACTGCGATAAAACCCCGACGTTTCGTCTGATAATCTCGTCGAACTCGCGTCCTGTCAGGCGTGAGTTCTTTTTATTGAATATTTAAAATACGCCAACGGATAAGACACGGCACATCATATGAACTTGTGTCCGGCATAAAGCGAGTTTCGATTTCGCCCTTGGAATAACGCGAGTCGTGCCCATGTGTATCGAATGAGGGTATTTTTCCAAATGAAGTTTAAAGGGGTGAATTTCCAATAAAAATCCCAAAAAGGGAATATCCATCCAATATTCCCAATATTATACCCCTAATTATACTTATAAATATTTTGGTTAGAATCAATGTTGTAGTCCTTCAAGCAATCTCCTCTTAAATTATAATAAAAAATAAAATTGCAAATTTATTAAAAATTTAAATAATAAAAAAATATATTCATTATATAATATAATTGAATAACTTTTTCTCTTTTTTTCAGTCACTAAAATGAATGTCTTAATCTAATATATAATGTTAAGCAAAATTCATAAGCACACTTTGAGACAAAACACCAGTGTTTTGTACGGTAATACAGTTGTTCAGTTTAAGCGGTGCCTGTACGGCAATTTACTTATCCTTCCACGTCGACCATGTGTTCACGTGGCTTCGGTCTGAAAGCGAGTATAGTACACCACCGGCCTACTGCGAGTACGTAATGGAAACCTTCTCATCCAATAAAAACTTCAGCAAGATGACGTGGAAAATTTGGACCAAAGGGGAACAGCCAAAGTGCCAGAGGTGAAATGGCAGTGGCACTTGAGCGACCGACACGTCGACTATTGGACATTGGTGGTGGCGTTAAATCTCTTTTCAGTTAGTAGCGGTTCGGGAGATTAAACACATTTAAAAGTGGTTAAGTTCATTGTAATAAGCTCTTGAGCTTTTCGGAGAAAATTAATTAAAATTTTAAATTTTTTATACTCAATTAAAATTTTTAACTAATATATTGAATTAATTAAGTCTTTGAACTAAAAAATTAAATCAATTAAGCATTTTGACCAATTTTAACCACTAAATCTTGACAATTTTTTCTTTAGATATTACTGACACATGATACACTATAATTCTATCATGTTGTATTTATAGATTTTTTTCTTAAAATTTTTTATAAATTTTATAGGTTTTTTTAGAATTCTTAGAACTTTAAAGAATTTTTTATATAAAATAAAAAATGTTAAGTGACAACATTGTGATTCGACGCACTGCACTAACATATCCAAAAACTATCAAGATTTAATAGTCAAATTTGGTCAAAGGGCTTAATTGATTCAATTTCTTAGTTTAAGGGCTTAACTGATTCAATTTTTTTGTTTAAGGGTTTAATTAATTTAATTATTTGATTTAAGAGCTTAATTGGGTGCAAAAAAGTTTAGAAACTTCATTTTTTTTCAAAAATTCAAGGGTTTCTTATGAACAAGAATCTCTAGCCCATTTTCAATGCTACTTTCTATGTCCAACACGAAAAAAAGTCAAATTTTAAATCATATCCTTAAATACTAAATTTTAAACTTTAAACTCTAACATTAAACTTTAACATTAGACCTATTTTTTTTAGGAGGAGACATAGATAATTGCACCGAGGGACATGTGATTTCTATTCAGTTTCTTATACCCTTAAGCCAAATTCGATTAATTTG
The DNA here is from genome assembly GCA_019671005.1 of Hibiscus mutabilis. Lineage (NCBI taxonomy): Eukaryota > Viridiplantae > Streptophyta > Magnoliopsida > Malvales > Malvaceae > Hibiscus > Hibiscus mutabilis. The sequence goes on along the minus strand of CM033726.1, from coordinate 50,377,331 downwards.
ACTTAACCAAGGTTTAACGGTGTTTTTACGATCCAACGTCTTCTCTCTCTCCTATAAAAAGAGATTGCGCCATTGGAGTTTTTCAATTGACTCCACCTTCCATTTTCTTTCCTTTTCCATTCCTTCCAAACAGTGGAATCTAAAAGCATTCAGTATTGTAACATAAAGAGCAAGAGAGAATCAGCAATGGGGATTTCTCAGAGATTCCTCTCTTCGTTTACATTGCTACTCATATTGTTCGTTTCTGTCATTGCTTCAACAGAGGCGAACTCGAGGTACATTTCTCACTTTCTCGGGAAACAATCAGCTCAAAGAAAACATTCATGGTTCGACTGGTTTTTGATTTCTTCGTCGTGTGCAGGCTTGCTGAGGAAAACAAATTGCAGGGCTTGAAGAACTCATCAATGGCAGACGGGTAAGTAAACTATCAATCTGGGGAAGTTTATAATTATAAGCCATTGAGATTGGATCTTACAGATCATGTAAGGAACCAGTTTTGTCTTTGCTGATTTAAACTCTGGTCTATATTTTCAGGTCGGAATTGGAGGATGAGAATTGGAGAAATGAGCATGCAGTGGAGAATCCTGAGGAAATTGCTTCAATGGTTGATATGTGAGTTCTCTTTCTCATTTCAACAACAGATTGGATAAGCTGAAGTTTTAACTCAGTTCAGCATAATTATCAAATTCATTTTCTTTTATCAGTTCATATAATTAATTAATTCTGAAAAGCTTTTAATAGTTAGTTCCTTGAAAAATGATTCCACATGAATAGTTTCCTAATTGGATCCCCACTTGCCAAATCTGTAGTTTGCGACAAAGAGTCATTTTCACCTGTCTTCCCTGGTTATTTTTTCTTACCAGGCTAGTCAAAATGTCCTTTCACCCAAAAGGATCCAGTCAAAACTTAAGCCTCCACTCTTGGTTGTCGGTATTCGTAGAATTCGAACCCTAGATCTTAAAGAGCCTAGCGCCTCATCTAGACCAACATCGTTTAATATTTTATCAAAGAATTTCTATGCTGTAAAAGGTATAAAACATCTTGTTTCATGTTCGAAATAATTATTCTTCCTATAGAATAATTCTACTTTACGATCCTTGAGGAATCCATTGCCATGTTCTTCACTGTTATAAAATTTACCGTCTCGTGCCTACTTTATTATTTTTTGACATGTTGGCCAGCTGAAGCACATGTCCATGTCCCGAGATCCGCGCATCTCGTTCTTGTTTTTTTTATTTGCTGTCCTATTATTCCTTCTTTATCCAAGCATAATTCCAACAGCATGAAAGTTTTATACCAAATTTGCCATTGTTATATATATATATATGATCCGGTTACATAGTATAAAAGTTTTACACATTTTTTTAATCGTTAGATGAATGAAACGGATGACTGAGATTAATAGTAGAATATGTGAAGATTAAAACTTAAAAACTTTTACTGTGTGAGTGTAAAAGTGGATCCTTTCCCATGTATATATATATATGTCTTTCATCCTCCGGTAGTCTGCAATGAACAATTGCAGATGAGTAGATTTAACTCAGCTGAATTAAAAACTGTTTGTTCCACCCTGTGAAAGGAGGCAGGCAATGAGCCCACAAATCATACATTTTCATCTGCCATTTCAATGCATGCGGAAGAAAAAACTGGCCATATTCTTCATTGATCTGGATCTAGCTCAATAACTGACAAAAAAACTAGTTGTATTCACCGACACTGGGATCGTACATTTAATGTTTTTGGTTTTTCTTGTGTCCCACCGACCCAAATAAGGATCAGTCTTGAATTATTAGTAGGAAGATGTGGTCGGGCACGTTTCATTTTGTTACAATAATTAATTGTCAATCGCTAAATCTTATTTGAATGAGGGGATTTTGTTGGGGATTTTTTTTCAGGAGCATAAGAAATAGTACGGAACGGAGAAACTTGGGATATTTCTCGTGTGGAACTGGGAATCCAATCGACGACTGTTGGCGGTGTGACAGGCTGTGGTACCGTAGGCGAAGACGCTTAGCAAACTGTGGCATCGGGTTCGGACGCAATGCCATTGGTGGTCGTGATGGAAGGTACTATGTTGTGAGTGACCCTGGTGATGATGACCCTGTGAACCCCAAACCAGGCACCCTCCGCCATGCTGTTATCCAAGACCGGCCTCTTTGGATCGTGTTCAAGCGTGACATGGTGATCACGTTGAAGCAAGAGCTGATAATGAACAGTTTTAAGACGATTGACGCTCGCGGTGTCAACGTGCACATCGCTTACGGGGCATGCATCACCATCCAGTTTGTCACCAACATTATCATCCACGGACTCCACATTCATGACTGCAAGCCAACGGGGAATGCCATGGTTCGAAGCTCCCCGTCTCATTACGGATGGAGAACCATGGCCGATGGGGATGGCATTTCGATTTTCGGATCCAGCCACATCTGGATCGACCACAATTCACTGTCTAATTGTGCCGATGGACTCATCGATGCTATAATGGGATCCACTGCTATTACGATCACGAACAACTACTTCACTCATCACAATGAGGTCAGAATCAGATGCATATTAGATCTCCTCACATTTTTTTACATTTTAAGGTGAATTTAGGCTTTTGGAAAGACTTGAACTAATTCTTTCAAAGTAATGTGAATACAGGTTATGCTGTTGGGACATAGTGACTCTTATGTAAGAGACAAGCAGATGCAAGTCACCATTGCTTATAATCACTTCGGCGAGGGTCTTATCCAGCGAATGCCGAGGTAAGTACATTCTTAAAAAATGGTGCCTACTGTACTCTCTGCTTTCCTTTTTTCATAAAATCAACTCGATTCATCTTCACCGGAATCTTGCAGGTGTCGACATGGATATTTCCATGTAGTGAACAATGACTATACACACTGGGAAATGTATGCTATAGGTGGAAGTGCCAATCCCACCATTAACAGCCAAGGGAACCGTTTCCTTGCCCCTAATAACCCCTTTGCTAAGGAGGTATGTTTACATAAATCAACTCCCTCCCCCCCCCCCAGAAGTGGTAAATTATGCTGACTGATTTGCTTAAATTCGATACGGTAGGTTACAAAGAGAGAAGGCGGATGGAATGGCGAATGGAAACATTGGAATTGGAGGTCGGAAGGAGATCTGTTGTTAAACGGAGCTTATTTCACTCCATCGGGTGCCGGAGCCGCCGCCAGCTATGCCAGGGCCTCGAGCTTAGGTGCCAAATCGTCTTCCATGGTTGGCATGATTACTTCAAACGCAGGCGCCCTTGCCTGCCGCAATGGCCGCATGTGTTAATTCTCATCGCCCCAACGGAAAATCCAAGCAAAAGTAGCTGAATGACAACTCGTTTTTCTTCCCATATATATATATATATATATATATATATATATATAATTATATCGTTCCATATAGTACGTAGTATTCCCCGAGTTTTCAGCCCTATTATAAATATACATATATATATATATCCCTTAAACCTTTTGACAAGTGTATAATATTTCACTTGTCAAATGCCATTGATCGACCTCGGCCTCTTTAAGGCGCCGTAGTGTTGTTCATTTCTATGTTGCTTCTCTTTGTAATTATGTACTTCCTTTCAACAATTTCCCCTGTTTCTCTCTTGGCCATTGTATACTTTTAAAAGACATTGGATTCTATATAAGTTTCTAAAACGAATAGGAAAGCAGTCGACTCGAAGCCGAGCCTTGTAGGTTCATGCAATCACGAAGGGCATTTCGCGCCTGTTTCAAATTTCTAACTAAAAGAAGAATCCACAGTGAGCCTTTGAGAGATCAAATATAACCTTTCTCAAGAAACATTAAATCATTAATCATTCACCACTAGACAAGCAGATATTAATACCAGTAAAGCAAATTAAAGGTGATAATTTGATGAGAAATACTGAAGACAAACAAAGCTCAAAATGGGGTGCCAACTTCACTCCTTGTTTCTGTAGGGCTATATAGAGCTGATCTGTTCCTTGGTCTATTCTCTTCCAGCTGCTTCACAACTTCATCCATGGAGGGTCTCACCGAAGCTACTGGGGCACAGCATCCCATTGCAAGTTTTAGCGCCTGAACTAATCCGTCTTCCATCGGACTCCGGATACCTTTCAACACTTCTACGTCGAAAACCTCCATTGTTGTCTCTTCCAAAACTGCTACTTTCACTATTGAAGGCAAATCCCCAGCATCGTGGCCTCTCCCATTTTTCCCGGGCTTCTTGCCTATTAAAATCTCCAATAACAGTATCCCAAACGCGTAAACATCTGTTCTGGTGTTGCATTTCTTCATACTTTGAAGTTCTGGAGCCTTGTAACCTTCGGTCTTTGCGACGGCCACCATTTCATCAGCTACAGCCGGGATCATTAGCTTGTCAAGTCCATACTCAGTCAGCCTGGCCACAAAGAAGTCATCTACCAGCACATTTTTGGACCGAACATTCCCATGGGTGATCGGCGTCTCGAGACCTGTATGAAGATGTGCTAGTCCTTTGGCTATTCCCAATGCAATCTTGTGCCGCCGAGCCCAGTTCAGAACTGGCTTTCCTACTCTTGATTCTGCATTTAGTCACAAATGTAGTAATGTACAATAAGAATTCGATGAATTTGCAATCAATGACCATTAATTCACAAGCAGAAAATATTCAAGATACTTACCAATGAATTCATCTACTGATAACACAATTCAGTTCAACGTTTTACAGATAAAGTTTATATCAATATCAAATGACATAAATATCTTTTCAAACCTCAAACAAAGCTTAACATATGCATACCATGTAAAAAATCATGCAGGCTTCTATTTGGCAGATAGTCATAAATAAGAAGCTTCTCCCCTCTCTTCCCCTGATAGAAAGCTCTCAGTGGAACCAAATTCTCATGTCTAACCTTCCCCAGCTGCCGTATAAGCGGCAGACACAAACAGCGGTCCTTGCAACTGCCTTCCCTAAGCAACCTCAATGCTATATTTCCACCATCAGCAAGCTTTGCCTTATAAACAGTCCCATAATTTGTCTTCTCCATGACTTGACCAGTTGCATTCAGTACATCCTCCAATGTCAAATGCTCGCCGCCTTGGAACAAAATAAGCTTGCTCTCACCGCCGGTGACTCCCCCGGCGCCAACACCGTTTTCACCTTCCTCCAGTTCCTCTTCACTATCTCCACCGCTGCTCCTCTTCCTGTTTTGCATATAGCCAATGAACAATGATGCCAAGACTACTACTCCAGTCATTAGACCGATCACGATGCCAGCAATTGCACCTGGACTCAGTTGTGACCTGCCACTACAACTATTTAAAGGCAACCCACATAGCCCTGGATTGTTCCCTTCAAAAGCCTCCGGAACAAACTTTCTTTGACCAAAAACAGGCAACATTCCAGTGAAGTTATTGTGGGAAAGGTTCAATTTTTCCAGGCTTAAAGTGGCTAAACTCTCTGGAATTTGACCAGAAAGCATGTTACCCGAGAGATCAAGCTCTTTAAGAGCTTGAAACCTAGTTATAAACTCTGGGAAAACCCCTAAAAACTTGTTGTTACCCAAATCAAGGGCCTGGAGATTCCTACAGGTGGAATTTGGTAATGCTGGTTCAGGGAGAGACCCAGACAATGAATTACCATGAATCTTAAGAGAAACAAGCCTATCACACAAGTTCCAGATGGAAGGAACTAAAACCCCAGTGAGCAAGTTGTCACTCAAATCAACATCAGACAATGAAGAGCTGTAACCAAGCTCGAGAGGGATAGTCCCACTCAGTGAGTTGATGTTAAGGTAAAGACTTTGAAGCATAGAAAACTCACCCAACTCTCTAGGTAAAGAACCAGTGAGGTTAGCAGAGGGGAGCTGAAGTGAAACAAGGTATAAAGATGGGTCCTTTGAAAGAGAGAGGTTGGTCCATTGTGGTGAAGAAAGGTCACTGCAAAGAAGAGGAGTCCCATTGGAGAAGACCCATTTAAGCCCTCTCCATTGGCAAAGTGGAACCGAGGAGTTCCATGAAGATAACAGTAAGTTCTCAGTGTTACCTTGCAATGAAGCTTTGATCTTTCCCAAGAGAAGCACAACATCTGGTGAAGAAGAAGAAGAAGAAGAAGCTAGTGGATCATTGTGTGTTGAAGATAGGCCTTTGGTCAAGACAAAGGAGGAGAAGAAGAAGAAGAAGAAAATGCAAAGAGAGTAAAGTTTGAACAACTCCATGAAAGTACCACAGAAAAAAGAAGGTGCAAAGTTTAATGTTGTTTAGTGGAGTTTTCAATGAGGGAAAGCAGGGTTTTCTTTTTGGTAAAGTTTACATGAGTATTTGAATATGAATAAACGGCCATGATTCCATTACCCTATCTATATATATAGAAATTCAAACTTGTAGTCGACATTAAAATACTTTTTCCCCTAATTGATCAAAGATTGCATCATAACAAAAATGAAAACGACCATACATTAGAGTTATGAAGGAGAAGCTACACCTCAACAAAAATCACACACATTGAGTTTGCTTTCCCTTGGGAATTTGTCCAAAAACCAACTTTTTATATATTTTAAGCTTCATTTTGCAGTCTTTAAGACACAAGGGAAGGTTTTCAAAGCAGAACGCTGGACACCACTAAGACATGTCCTTGTTTCAAGATGTAGTTTCCATGGCAGGTCCAATTGTTACTTGTTGCTCTCTTTTCATCAGTCAAAGGACATGGATCAGTATGGAAAAGAGGCAAATTGTTGAGAGTGCATTGCTCTTGATGCAAGTGCCCAAGTAGTTTATGTATTTTCGGCGAGCCTTTGTATGATTGCTTGTGGGACACATAGCAAAAGCATGGCATAGGAGAAAGGCACAGCAGGAGTTTAATAGTAGTAATTTGTTGCAGTGGACTAAATGCAATATATACATATATATATATTATTAGAATATATCTCATGAAGGGCGATAGAAATGAAAAGTTTCTACAAGCTCCTTAATTTTAAGGTTTATAGACCTAGTTTAGGAATTTAAGTATAAAAGTTTTCGCAAAATTTCTACAAATGCAAGTGCATGAAATAATTATTATATATATCTCATGTACTGGTGGTGGAAACGAAAAGTTTTCACAAGTATCTTAATTTTAGGGTTTAGGGATTCGATTTAGGGGTTTAGGGTTTAGGTTAGAATTTATAGTTTAAAGTTTAGGGTTTAGTTTTAGAGTAATATAGTTAAGGATTTAAAATTTAACCTATAAACCCTAAATTTTAACCATACAACCTAAATTCTAACCACACCCCCTAATTCAATATTCATCCACTAAAACCCTAAACATTAGACCCTAAACGAAATCTCTAATCTATAAAACTAAGGTGCTTGTGGAAATGAAATTTCTAAACGCACTTATGCATGTAATAATTATTTATATATATATATATTTCAAACATTATACAAGTAATTAAAGATTTGTTCCTTTCTTTCTTTTTCATTTAATGGGACCTCCAATAATGTCTTTTGTAAATAAAATCCAATAAAAGAGAGGAAAAGTAGCTTTTTTTATTTATGGTGTTGTTACCGTGCAGAAATAGGCAGCTTTATTTGAAATTTGAAGAGGAAGATAACATTTTACAACCATTTTCACCATTCAATTTCACGCCAATTCCATATAAAAATCATTGATTTTGTTCATCATTATTTCCATCTATCATCAATCTTTTCTTTTCTTTGCATTCCCTAAGGGTAAACTACACCATTGACCACCGAACTAATTGAGCGTACCTATTTTGACCACTGAACTATCGAACTCGTCAATCAGACCACCAAACTTATTAAATTGACCTATTTTGACCACCGCCGTTAAAAAATTAACAGATAGATGACGTGGCAATTAACGAAATGTTATAAAATTACACATTTAATCCCTGCTATTTACACTTTTTTTCAATTTAGTCCTAATTTTAAATTAATAAAGAAATCAAGCAAACCTACACTTGGTGGGAGTTGAACCCAGGTGATGCAAGGGTAAAGGCAGTGGCTTAACCACTGCACCAAGCACACCTTTGTGCTTTAAGACACTATATTTAATATATATGTCTTATTATTTTCTATATTTATTCTTTTAATTTAACATATATAATCATCAAATTAATTTCACATATATAACCCTAAACCCCAACCCTAAACACTAATTTCACATATACAATCATCGAATTAATTTCACATATACAATCATCGAATTAATTTCACATATATAATCATCGAATTAATTTCACATATATAACCCTAAATCCCAAATCATCAAATTAATTTCACATATAGAATCATCAAATTAATTTCACATATAGAATCATCAAATTAATTTCACATATATAACCCAAAATCCTAAACCCTAAACACTAAATGCTAAAATCCTAAACACTTAGGGTTTAATGTTTAAGGTTTGGGGTTTAGCATTTAGGTTAGCATTTAGCATTTAGGGTTTAAGGTTATATATGTGAAATTAATTTGATGATTATATGTGTGAAATTAGTGTTTAGGGTTTGGGGTTTGGGTTTGGGGTTATATATGTGAAATTAATTTCATGATTATATATGTGAAATTAGTGTTTGGGGTTTGGGGTTTGGGTTTAGGGTTATATATGTAAAATTAATTTGATGATTATATATGTGAAATTAGTGTTTAGGGTTTGGGGTTTAGGGTTATATATGTGAAATTAATTTGATGATTATATATGTGAAATTATTGTTTAGGGTTATATATGTGAAATTAATTCGATGATTATATATGTTAAATTAAAAGAATAAATATAGAAAACAATAAGACATATTTATTAAATATAGTGTCTTGAAGCACAAAGATGTGCTTGGTGCAGTGGCTAAGCCATTGGCTTTACCCATGCATCACCCGAGTTTGACTCCCACCAAGTGCAGGTTTACTTGATTTCCATTGTAGTCACCACCTGATTGGAGGAGTAAAATAAATTAATAAAATCAAATATATAAATAATTAAAGTCTCATAATAAGGTATTGACACGTGTTACCACTTAATTAAATAATTTATTTATTTTATTAATTTAAAATTAAGACTAAATTGAAAGAATGTGTAAATATCATGGATTATATGTGTAATTTTATAACATTTAGTTAACTGCCACGTCACCCTCCGTCACCTATTGTTAGTTTTTTTAACGACGGTGGTCAAAATAGGTCAATTTAATAAGTTTGATGGTCTGATTGACGAGTTCGATAGTTCAGTGGTCAAAATAGGTACGCCCAATTAGTTCGGTGGTCACTGGTGTAGTTTACCCTTCTTTTAATTAAAACCGAAATGGGTATATGGAAGTGGAATTATTCCTTTTCCCTCTCCATTATTCCTCAAACTATTATTTCTTGAATATTAAAATGTGTCTTTAAGGTTATCTTAATTCTAATGGTGTAAATGAACAAATCATTTATGAATTGGTCGTAAATCTTTTGTTTATTAAATTAAATAAACGAGTATGAACAAATAAAGACGAATAAAAGTGTGTTCGGAACAAACAAAGACGAACAAAGGCGTATTTGGTTTATTTACGTTCACGAACAAGCTCGTTTATATGTTGATTTACCCGGATCCCATTTTCCTTTTATTTTTATATTTTAAATACTAATGAAAGTAGTGACTGAACTATAAACACATGGTGAACTTTGAAGTTTAAACTGTGAAGCCTGAGAAGCTTAGGGACTAATGGTGTGACTTCACCATTTTGGCGAATATGTTCACGAACACTAAAGGAACCGAACACGAACACCTTAAAAATAAATAAAAGAGTATAAACACAGTCATGTCCGTTCAAGTTCGATTCATTTACACCCATACTTACGAGTGTAGAGAGATGTATTAATTCCTGCTGCTTTCATACCCTTCGGTCAGTGAAAAAGAACGATTGAAGTACATCATCAAGGTCTTGACATTTCATTATACTTAATTTAATTCGAAAAATTAAGTTAGATTGATAAAACAAAACTAATCAACTCAATTAATATGATTTTTTTCACTTAGTTTAATCCAATGTTCACCTTTAAGCCTTAAAGAAACCTTAATTCTTTTTAAAATTGGAGAAGATAAATAAATGGGTTTACAAAAATGGTCACTAAACTATCTCTAAAAATACAAATTCGTCGTCAAACTTTCAAATGTTACAAAATGGGCATTAAACTTTAGTTTTTGTTATAAAATGATCATTGAGCCGTTAACTGTCGTTAATTGAGTGACGTGACAATTACAGAAATTTGAATAATATAACATTTAATCTTCCATATTAACATATTTAATCAATTTATTCCTAATTTAACCCTCATTATTGATGTCTAAATTGATTGAATGTGTAAATATTGAGTATTAAATATGTTATTATACAAATTTTCGTAACTGCCACATCTCCCCAGTTAACGACCTAGTGACCATTTTGTAATAAAAACTGAAGTTTAATGACCGTTATGTAATTTTTGAAAGTTTGGTGACCATTTTGTATTTATAGGAATAGTTTAATGACCATTTGTGTACTTTACCCTAAATAAATAAATCATTAGGACCTCAACATTTTCCCCTAAAATTAGGGAGTGTCGAGTTCCATTTTACCCCAAATTAAATGTGATGAATAGTTAATATCTGAAAGTCTTAAAATCCAGGGGTGTGCAAAAAATTGAAAAACCAAAACCAATCCCGAAACCCAAAAAAATGAACTGGAAAATTGGTTAACCGAACCAAAAAATTTAGTTTCGGTTTGGGTTTTTATTTTCTAAAAAGAAATCGGTTCGTTTACAGTTTACGATTTTGAAAAAACTGGGTAATCGAACGGACCAGTTATATAATATATATTTTTATATTATATGTCCTTTTAATATTTTATATTAAAAAATATGATTTTTTTTCTTATTCTCATTCTCCAAGAGTAAAACCTTAATTTTATTTTACAAATCTATTTCTCGAAGAATTGTGCTGGGGATAGACGTCAGTTGATAGCAGGCATGTTTAGGGTTGAAATTGTGGATGTTCTTGGCATGTATTTAGGCGTGCCTCTTTTGCATCAACGAGTTTCATGATGTTGAGCTCGAATTCCTTCAACTGTTTGTGATGCCAAGTGGTGGAGAAGATGTATTTTGGGTGTTGGTGGTGGAAGCAAAAAGATAGAAAATTGACACAAGGATTTAGAGTGGTTCGGCTTTCTAACCAAAACCTACATCCACTGCCTTAGCTTCCCCACTAAGGATTTCAACCAATTCACTAAGAATTCTTCCCCTTTTCAAGGTTTAGGAGGAGGCAACTTTTTACAACCTAGACTCACTCACAAAGCCTAGTATCCAAAACTAAAAAACGGAGCTTTGGGAACACTCTTAAACAAGAGAATTGATAGCAAACTGAAATCCCTCTCTAAAGGTTGATGTTTGCACTCTAAAGCTCTCACCCAAAACCTAAAACACTTGAGCATACATTGACAATTTAAGCTCACAAGTGTTGTCTATACATTGACAATTTAAGCTCACAAGTGTTGTCTATACAATTTAAGCTCATAATGTTGTTGACTTGAAGATCATTAGTTGTTGTTGAAGCTTGAATGGTCTTTTTATAGTCCCAATTGATTTTCTAGCCGTTGGAGACCATTGGGATTGAATTAGAGCCATTGGAGACTTAATTTTCCGCAATAAATGCAGTTTTGTAGCTTTCCGTATTGGTACACGTGTACCCGTATTGGTACCGGTACTAGCCGTTATGCCCATTCTGGCTACACGTATCAGAATGCCTTGGACCGTATCGGTACGCCTTACCGCGTTTCGATACGCCCTGCAATTTAAAAGACCGTTGAGAAATAGCCGTTGGGGTGGTTGAAATCAGGATCGATATGCGTACAAGCGTATCGAAACGATCATATCCGTATCGGTATGCCTAGGGGCGTATCAATATGGTTTTTCAGTTCTGGAATTTTCCTGTAGTAAAAACCCTTATTTGTATCGACACGGGGTATAACCGTATCGGTACGGACGTGCTAAAAACATAAGTTTGGCTACTTAAAAACATTTAAAACACCTCCAAAACCTCTCAAAAACTTCTCAAACTAATTTTCAAATTGTTTGGACTTAAAAACATTTTTGAAATCTTTTCAATCTAGTCCAAAACTATTTTTTAATTATTATATCAAAATAAATATCCTAACAATCACCCCTTTTTGATATAATAAAACCAACTTAAAAAATTATTTTTGAGATTCCCCCCTTAGTAAAAATAAAATTTGAATAAGAGATTAATTGTTGAAAATCGTATAAGCTCCCCCTTATTCATTTGAAATTTCAATTTTTCAAAACATTCTCCCCTTTTTGTTATATCAAAAATGGTTCAAACTTTGAAGACCAATAACAATGGAGAGTTAAAAATTTTGATAAAATTAAGTTTTGTTTTAAATTGGCTTCCCCTTACTCAAGCATCTTTCAAATGTTAGTCTAGTTATTATGATAAACTAGTTGAATTAAAAAAATAAATAAATCAAATAAAATAAATAAAATTCAACTAATTTTTAGCACACTTGAACCAAAGGTAAGATGTGAAGCCTCTCTTCTTCAAGTGTTCTTCCCTATGTGTCAAGAGCTTCCATTGTAACCCCTAAACCCGACTAAAAAGAAAAGGTCGAATTTAGGAAGTCGCTATTAAAAACTTTACCCTCAAGAAACCAATTTTATCTTTATTAAATTGTTTAACTCTTTTGAACAAAATACTCTAAAAATAATTATCATTCATCATATTATTAATTACCAAAAATTATAATAAAATATCCGAATTTAAAATAAAACATGCATACGAAAAATATTCCCAAATCCCAAATAGTCTCTAGTCTAAATTACAATCTGAATCTGATAAAATATAATGAAAATAATAATAATAACTTGAAAACTGTAGTCCGAACTGATGTAGAAATAAACTGAATATGCAAGAGGTCCTCCGAGTACCAGATCGCCTAGAGTTAAATATCTGAAAGATAAACTATATGGGAGTGAGCTATTGAGCCCAATGTGTCTCTAAGTGCAACAATAAAAAACACAGTCTTTCTCAAAAATATCACAAGGTAAAACATGTCATGTTAAAAATACAGTGCACGAGATGATGTTAATATATAGTCATAATACCCAACTACAAACGCCAATCACAGTGGTGGCAAAGCCAACCGGTCACAGTGGAGGTAGTTCCCCTAAACTCATCACCCCTTATTTCTCCATTCACAGTGTAGTCAAACCACTATTCCTCCGTACAACCAACCTCATGCATGATAAAATAATATTTATGAACACAATATCAACACAGTATATCATACTAAATACGAGGAACACAGTTCAAAAGTTATGATAATCTCATAAATTACAGTATCACAGTATGCATGACATCTCAAATCACGGTAAAATCTCAACACATAAAATATTCATACAAAGTTTGTAAAACATTTCACAGAATATAGCACAGACAGAGAATATACCTCTAACGGCCAAAGCTCTAACGTCGGTGCTGACGCCTCCCACGATCTGAACTAGAGCTAGGTCTAGCTGAGTCAGAACCTACGAGGTAAAGTTCTGGGTTAAATTCACATTCTATCGAATTATTACTATGCCACCTAACTGAACGATGCTAAGAACTCATGTGTATTTCTCGCAGAAGGTACAGGGGCTGGCTGAACAGGTCAGCGTTGACTTGGACCGGTCAAGTCAACGTCAACGTCATCTTTTGAGTCAACGCTGACGTCATCCTACAGGTCAACGCTGATGTCATCGCCTGGGTTAACGCTGACATCATCTCCCTCTGGTTCATGCTGATATCGTCATGAGTCAAGTCTGGTCAACCATACGATTCGGTCTAGCCTCACTCTTTCACGGTCCAGTTCACATGCTAGACCGATTTTTACTCTGGATTGATCCAGTTCGTATTTGACCCGGTTCACTGGCCCACTCAGGTTTGAGTTATCTCCCTCACTCCCATCATGCGACCCACTCTATACACCCACCTTAGCCCACTCCTGGGCATGCCACACTGCTGCTAGGGTTTCCATAACCCTAACTGAGCAGCCGCATAATGAATCAGGGAAGCAACAGCAACGGTGCGGTGGCGACTCCTCGACGCACAACAATAACATTATAACGCGGCGATGACAACAGAACCAACATCCGACAACGAGGGACCTTACCGGTTCGAAAATCCCAACAACCACAACCTCAAAACACGAAACAAAGCTTTTCCCCCACTTACCCAACTTTGAACAGAGAGAAAGACCAACGACGGTGTTCACGACAGCGAAGAGGAATGAAGGGTCTTTGGATGCGTTACTCACGATCGACGGTAAGATACGCAAGGATAGGGTACAGGGTTTGGATTGAAAAAACAAGGGGAAGCAGTGAGGGAGCCGTGTGACACATATACGACGGCAACTCCTTCGTCGGAGGGTTGTCGGAAGACGAACTGGAGGGGGTTTTAGAATTTAAAACGGAGAGTGAGAGTTTAGGGGAAACGACTGAGAGGCAAGGGTTGTCAGAATAGACCTTTAGGGTTCACAATGGGATTTTAATTCCCTAACAAAAAAGGGTAAATTACAGGAGAGGTCCCCGCAATTAGCCTGAGTTTTTTAGAAAGAGCCACAAGATTTAAAAGTTTTCAATTTGGTCACAAGAATTAACTGAACTCATCTTAATCCCTAAATTATTTAATTAGGGTTTTAGATTCCAAATTCTCAAATTCTAGGGTTTCGATTTAGAAGTTTTTAAACTAGGGTTAGGGTTTTTTTTAATTTGATTTCTAGGGTGTTACATCCATAAGTTTGACTTTGATCATCAATGGCTCAAGCACACCTACAAAAAGAAAATCAAGTAATTTTATGTATCCAAATTGCTTTGGATCTATCGGCATTAGTAGCACAAAGTTTTGTCCCCTTAGGAATCCATTTTTCAATTTCATCCTTTTTAGTTGAAGTAATTAGTCCTTTTGGGACACAAATACTTCTAAAATGTTTTCCTTTAATACATCTAGGGGCACTAGATTATCTCACATAAAAATTTGATTTTCCCAAATTGTTTTTCTTTTGTAATTCGTTGGAAATCAAATCTTTTTCCTTTTTAAGATCATCCAACTCCTTTTGATGATCTTTTTCCAAACTTTGAAGCAAATTTTGTAAGTTTAAAACTTTAAGCTCAAAATCTTTAATTTTTGCTTTAAATTCCAAATTAGTTTTCAAAAGCAAATCATTTTCGGTTTTCAATTTTGAAATCATCTTTTTATTTTTTGAAAATAAAGTCTTAAACTCAAAAACTAATTCGTCATAGGCTTCTTGTAACTCATCAAATGTATGTGAATTTGAATTTAAACTAGATGAGTTAGAAGTTACCTTACCCTCTTGGAGGGCCATAAAGCATTGGTGGGCTACATCATCTTGATCGGTGGAGTCTTCATCACTTCATGTTGCCACATATGCTTTCTTTAAAGATGATCCCTTTTTGTTGAAGTAAGGGCAATTGTATTTGGTGTGTCTCGTCTTCTTGTATTCGAAGCACTTGGGGGGATTCTTCATCTTCTTCTTCGATTCATGCTTGGATTCTTCTATTTCACTCTTCATGAATTGGGTAAATTCTTTGAAGAGATGGGTCATCTCTTCATCTTTACTTTCTTCCTCACTTGATTCTTCTTGGTGGCTTGTGGAGGATTGAAGAGCAATGATGTTGACATCAACTCCTTGCTCTTTGCTTTTCTTCTCATTCTCCATTCTCAAGGGTTGAGATGCCATTTCATGGATAAGAAAAGATTCTACAAACTCTTCAAGCTTGAGCTTCTTCAAGTCTTTGGTTTCAATGATGGTCGTCTTCTTGCTCTCCCATGATTCGAGAAGTGAATAGATCAACTTTCGAACGAGTTTGTCATCCGAAATCTCCTCTCTAAGACCTTTTAGTTCATTGACAATTATGGAGAACTGATCGAACATCCTCTTGATGTCTTCATCCGGGTCCATTTTGAAGTTTTCATAGTTGAGGTTGAGTAGACCAAGCTTTGTCTTCATCACCTCGTTTGTGCCTTCATGGATTACTTCAAGTTTGTCCCATACTTCCTTGGCATCCTTACAAGAAGAGACATTTACGTATTCATTGGGGCCTAATGCACAAAGTAGGATGTGCAAGGCTTTACAATTTAGCTCCATCATCTTCTTGTCGTTGGCATTCCATTCCGCCTTGCTTCTTGTTGGCATGAACGATCCATATTCAACAAAATCTCATAGATGATAATCTTTGGCCTTGATGAAGTACATCATCCTATTCTTTCAATAGGCATAATGTTCACCGTTGAAAAATGGTGGCTTGTCAATGGATAGTGCCATAGAGACCGGTTAACTTCTTGGTTGGTCAAACTTGTCGGGATCGCCTTAATAGGATGTTAATCCTTCTCGATTGAGCCTCATTCTGATACCAATTATTGAGCTCAAATTCCTTCAACCATTTGTGTTCCCAAGTGGTGAAGAAGATGTATTTTGGGTCTTGGTGGTGGAAGTAAAAAGATACAAAAATTGACACAAAAATTTAGAATAGTTCGGCTTTCTAACCAAAGCTTGCATCCACTACCTTAGCTTCCCCACTAAGGATTTCAACCAATTCACTAAGAATTCTTCCCCTTTTTCAAGGCTTAAGAGGCAACCTTTTACAACCTAGACTCACTCACAAAGTCTAGCATCCAAAGCTCACAAACCGAGCTTTGGGAACACTCTTAAACAAGAGAATTGACAGCAAACTAAAATCCCTCTCTAAAGGTTGATGTTTGCACTCTAAAGCTCTCACCCAAAACCTAAAACACTTGAGCATACATTGACAATTTAAGCTCACAAGTGTTGTCTATAGAAGAATGAGAAACTTAAGCACTAAGACAATTTTTGCATTATAATGTTGTTGACTTGAAGATCATTATTTGTTGCTAAAGCTTGAAGGGTCCTTTTATACTCCCAATTGAGTTCCTAGCCGTTGGAGAACATTGGGATTAAATTGGAGCCGTTGGAGACTTAATTTCCCACAATAAATACAGTTTTGTAGCCTTCTATATCGATACATGTGTACCCGTATCGGTACTGGTACTAGCCATTATGCCTATTCTGGCTGCGCGTATCAGAACGTCTTAGACCATATCGGTACGGTGTATCAGTACACTTTATCCCGTTTCAGAACGCCTTACAATTTAAAAGACCGTTAGGAAATAGCCATTGGGGGTGGTTGAAACCAGGATCGATACGCGTATAAGCGTATCGAAACGATCTTATCTGTATAAGTACGCATAGGGGCGTATCGACACGATTTTTTAAGAATTTTCCTGTAGCAAAAACCCTTATCTGTATTGATATAGGGTATAACCGTATCGGTACGAACGTGTTGAAAACATAAGTTTGGCTACTTAAAAACATTTAAAACACTTTCGAAACCTCTCAAAAACTTCTCAAACTTATTTTCAAGTTGTTTGGACTTAAAAATATATTTGAAATCTTTTCAACCTAGTCTAAAACTATTTTTTAGTTATTATATCAAAATAAATATCCTAACACATAAGTTACATACCAGTTTTTACTTAACAGAATTGAAGGTTGCCTCTCTAGGCTATCTCTTTATCTTTGGCAGGTAGAATCACGCTTGCGATGGCAGTTCTACAAGCGATTCCTACTTATGTAATGCAAACTACTTGGTTACCTAAGGGAATTTGCGATGCGATGAAAAATCTAATCAGAAGGTTTTTGTAGGGGACATTGAATAGTAAATCGTCAATTGCTCTTGTTAAATGGGAAGAGGTGCGGTTACCTTTTGACATAGGCAGATTGGGAGTAAAAGAACTAAGTCGACATAACAATGCTTTGTTAATGAAAATTATGTTTCAATTCGTTACATCTATGGATAAAATTTGGATATGAGTTCTGAAAGAGAAATATAAATGGTCAGAGATTGTACCTATTGATATCTGACGGCCTAATTCCTCGAGGTTATGACAGGGGCTAAGCAATTTGTGGGCATATGTTCACATGAGTGTGTGTCGGCAGATTCGAGATGGTTAAAAGACTATTTTTTAGTGGGATTCATGTCTTGATAATGCCGAACCTTTGGCGATTCAATGTAACTTACCGTCGCCTCTGCCACATATTCCGGTGGCCAGTATACTAGATCCATCAGGGGAATAGGACTGGGCTCGGCTACAGCAACTGTTGACATGAGATATGTTGTTCGCCTTGCATGCGTGGTATCGCTTCGAACGAGTCTTGGGCAGGATCGACCGGCGTAGAGGTAGACCGTGACTTGGTCATTTACTACGACATCGACTTATAAGGCACTTGCACAACTATTGGAGGATAATGGCGTATGATATGGCGAATGAATGTTCCGCAGCGAATAAGAACTTTTTGTGGTTATGTTTACATGGCAAAGTCTTGACTAATCTAGAAAGATGACGTCAGCATCTCACTTTCGATGGACAATGTCAGATTTGCTTAAATGGGGAGAAGGATTATACTATGTTCTTCGGACTTGAGTTCGTGCGAAGGCGGTATAGATTCATTTTATTCGACAAGATATGCAAGTAAGCTTCTTTACGGGCGATTTTACATTGTGGCTTCATGAAAATTTGAGGGGTAGCGGCTAACTTCATCAAGCATATAGTAATTGGAGTAGTCTATTTGCAATTGCTATTTGGGCTATATGGAAGTGACGATGCACGCATGTGTTTAGGGATGATCGTGAGGGCTATGGAGATATTGTCGGATATGTTCGATAAATGTGGGATGAAGTAAATGGCAACCAATCCCACGTTGTGTGTGGTAACAAGCCAGCACAGCCGATGCAAGCTGATGCGGGAGTGGTAGTTTCGATTTGGAGAACCCCGAGTGTTGGTTGGGTACGTGCCAATGTCAATGGGGCGGTAGGTGGTCTGAGTAGCGAGCCTGCTATCGACGAGGTAATTCGAGATGATGTCGGTGCTTGGATTTTTGGTTTTGCTAGGAGTTTGGGCATTTTCTCGGTGCTTGTTGCAGAATTATGGGCGGCATATGATGTTCTTAGTCATGCATGGCGGCTTGGCTATCTCTGGGTGGAGTTGGAACTCGATAATGTGAGTGTGGTCCAAATACTAAAGGGTGAATCAGGCACACTTGTGGGAGATGCGCTCGTTGCTAGCTTGCTTGCGGTCCTTCAAAGGGATTAGGAAGTCCGAATATTTCATATACGTTGGAGTGGCAATGTTGTGGCCGATGTTTTGGCTCGATCGGTTCGAGGGATGGATGTTAGTGAGATTGTGTATGCGCAAACACCGCCGAGAATTCTCTCGCTGCTTACGGCGGATCAGAGTCCAGATTAGTCTTTTTATAGTTTGATTTGAACATTTATGTGATTCCCGTGTAAATATCACCACAAGTACTCTTTTCCTCCAATTAGGTTTAGGGAGGTTTTTAACGAGGCTTGTAGTGATATCCATTTTCTCATAAAAAAACTTGCTAGTATTAAAAAAGATGCTAATATCTTATGTCGAATTTTAAAAGTATATATTTTTTAACATATTATTAAAATTTATAATTTTTAATAAACAAAGTAAAAAAACCGTTACCCGAACCGAACCAAACCGAATATTTTGGTTAACCGATTAAACGGTTAATCAGTTGAATGATTTCGGTTTAGGGTCGAGAATTGAGTAACTCGAACTTACCAGTTAACCGAAATAATTCGCTAATGGTTAACTGAACCCAATTTTGCACACCCCTATTAAAATCCCGCATTTCCTTTATTATTTTAAAACGAATAAGAAAAAGAAAATGATTTTAAAAAGAAAATTTTGAAATAACTTCTGTAATGAAAGTTTGTGTTTCGAAACTTAAAGTGCCATGGGGCTTTGAAAGTTGATTATTTAGATTAATAGAAATTATCTGTCTTTTTATCTCTTATGTATGTTCTAACATTAAAATTTTAGATTTAAAGTTAAAGGTTAGGGTTTGTTAATAATGCTGGTTAAGTTTAGGGATGAAAAATTAGAAATCATCAAAAACTAATTAACAATACTTGTTAAGTTTAGGGATGCAATCAAAATTAAATGTCTGGGGCAATTTTTTTATTGAACTGGGGCAAATATTTATGTACATATTTAATCTACCCATTGAACTTGATGTTTCAACATTTGTCATTTGAAAAATACATCAATCATAGTTGTTTTTTTATTTAAAAAATATACACATAAATTTATTTATTAATTATGAGAAAAAACTTTGTGTAAGGTAATTTTAGTTTATACAAATTTGTCAAATTTATGGTTTAACGGTTTAGTTTATGGTTTAGGGATTTACAGTTAAGAATTTTTTGAACAATAAAAATATATTGAATTATATTCAAAGTGAAAAGGACTATAAAAGGATTACACCACAACTACTGAAAATTCAATGTGAAAAATAAACACTGTAAACTTCAAAGAGTGTGAAAGACATGAGAAGCAAAACACATCACTTTGTAGAAAAACTTGCATAGTGCAATGTCGTCTCCAAGGTTTGAACTCATGTCCTCTCTTTGAAAGTGCAATGTGCCTTATCAATGCACCCAACACTTGTTGGTTTATTTAATTCGATTTTAGGTAGTTCAATTTGGCTATTTTGAAAAAAAAGGTTTGATCAAAAAAATTTAAGGGTTCGTCAACAACCCGTTGGTCTAACATGATGAGGTAACCCCATAATAGATTTCTGCAAAACTCAATCCGAATTAATCGATCATTGAGTCAGATACATGTTAAACAAAAAAAATTCCAAGAGTTCCGTGATCCTCCGCAGAGCCTATCACCCTTATTACAAGCCAATGCTTGTGGTATAGATGTAATTAGAACTTAGTTTCGTTTCTTTACGCCTGCTATTTTATGTGCCAAAATAATAATATCCTCTGCATGTTAACATATTAACGAAATTTTAATCAGATTGGCCATTTTAATAATGCTGCAATGACATCCAACGTAACATATAAAATATTCAAGAATTTTCAATAATGAACACTGATAATAGCATAAGGATGCCAAAGAAACATTTGCATGATAAAACAAGTGTAGTAAATTTGAGAGGTTAAATATTGAAAGATTTAAGGATGTTTTAGGTGGTTAAATATTTCTAAAAACAAATTAAACTCATTTTAAGTAATACATACATTGACAGTGACACTTTGTTCAGCATGATGGGAACATACTAATGGCCAATGAGCTTGTCCACAGAGTACCCCCCAAAAACTGTTGCATAAAATCTTTAAAGGGATACACATAATTATTACGCAGATTTTTTTTTAGATGTTTTGTAGTAATTGTAGAAAACCTTAAAGTTGAAATGTTTTTTGGACTTCAGTTATTACTAGTTTTTACTATTACTGCCCTTCAGCTTTTGCTAAGCTGCGAACTCTTTTACAGTTGCAGTTTTGTTTATCCACTTTAACTCCAATATCGCAACAACAACAAAAATCGCACAGGCACAAGTTTGAATCTCTCTTTATATAAACTTCGAGCATTTGCCTATCGGTCAGTCACATAGTTTTGCTCTTGGAATCAACTACTTGTCGGTAACAAGGCAACGGAATTTGCAGACTCGGAACATATCATTATTCATCCATGTAACAAAAAGGATTCACATTTCTTCAAAAATTTTGATTCAATCATAGATACAGATACAGATACAGATACAGAGATAACTAATTATTTAATGCCAGAAAATAGCTACCACTAAAGAAGTTATTACTTATTAGTATACTTGAACGACATAAATTGGGAATGGAGGGGCTTGTTACCAGTAGTCTTTGCAAGAACATGAGCCATTCTCGAAATGGTGAAAACGCTTCCTGTCCCTAACGATAATTTCTCGTTTGTAAATCTTAGAGATTAGTTTTATCGAAGAGTGACAATCCTCACATACACGGAGGTTCTTGACTATCCGAAGTGGTGTTCCGGGGCTTGTGCTGATTAAGCCGTATGCAATGGCAATCCTTTCACTGTGATAGTATAGTGTGCTTTCTTTTTCTTCCTCGTCGTCGATGTTGAGCAAAACTCGCGAGGTATCCGGTTTATATTCTACCAGCCTCATTTGATCAGCAATTTCCTGTAGCATTGAATGAATCTCTTTAGCTCTGGGGTGGGACTCATCTTCCACGAGAAACTGATGAACAACTCCATCGAGCTCAATCCAGCTGCATCCAGGGTCTTTCCTTACATCCATCTCCTTCATTTTTAGCCTCACCTTTGCAACCGAGTCCCAATCTTTGGAAGCAGCATATATATTTGACAATGCCACATAAGCTCCGCTATCATGAGGAGACATATTCATCAAAATCCGAGCCACACGGTCACCCATCTCAATATTTCCATGCATCTTACAGGCACCTAACAAGGCCTTCCATATCACATCATCTGGTTTTATTGGCATGTTCATTATAAACTCTTCAGCCTCTTTAAGCAGCCCGGCATGGCCTAAAAGATCGACCATACACCCATAGTGCTCAAGCCTGGGCTCAAAGTCAACCTCATTAACAATATGATTGAAAAACAAACGTCCCTCTTCCACTAGCCCGGCATGGCTACAGGCACTGAAGATGCTAATGTAGACAACATCACTCGGAGTTACCCCCTCATGTTCCATCCTCGAAAATAATCAAGAGCATCCTTTGCTCTACCATGGATTGCGAGACCCCCGATTATCGCACTCCAGGTAATCGTATTCGGTTTACTTATCCTGTTAAAGACCTGAACTGCTTTCTCAATGCTCCCACACTTAGCATACATATCAATCAATGCAGAGCCAAGCGCATCATCGATCACAATCTCATTCCTCTCAGCATACAAATTGTAGCGATGCCCCTCTTACTAAAAACCGAGTTTTCGAGGTGTTGGTTGTCTTTCGGGTAAAAATGTTTATTCTGTGGGAGTTTTTTAAAAAACCGCATTTTACTTAGAAAATGGAGTCGCCACCGGCCACTTAGGTAGGCCGGACACCATAAAACCAGAGATTTGAAAACTGTTGGGTTCGGGAGTCGGTTACGGATGGGGAAGGATTAGCACCCCACACCGCCCAAATTTGGTACTTTAATAATTACCGTTTTATTAATATTAGACTTTCCGGATTAAAGTGACGATTAATTTAAAATCTGGTTATAAGTGCGAGTAAATTTTAAAGGCCATGTTATCCGAGAGTAAACGCCCAACCACCATCACTACGCCTGATATTGACCCCGTTTATGCTCAGATAAAAGGGCACCGCATTGACAAATATTATTCCATTGCGCGACCTTAGAAAGCAAGACATAACATACAATTCGTATTGACATGATACTAAAATATAAAAGCATGCATATTACAAAATTAAACAAAAATAATAAAATACATGGGTAAAAAGACAAAGCATGGTAAAAACGAAGCAAATACGAACAAGATAAAAAAAATGCTTACAAAACTAAATTAATTAACCTCAACATGCTTGAACACATTAGGACAACATACAACTAAAATATGGATAACATATACATGGCGTAGTATGGCACTAGAGAAAAACATGCTAGAATAAAAACTAATGCTTGATATTTGACATGCACCATTTATATGCATAGACTAAAAAACATGGCATTTCTATAGCACCAAGAAACACACTAACATATATCCTAAAAAATGAGGATATGAAAATCCATGTGGGTACATAAAAACATGATGTACAAAGAAACTAAAACAGTATCTAAAACAAGCCTACATGCGATGAACGAACGGATTAAAACACGAAAAACATAATATCACAAATAAACGTAGCAAGCAAAAACATACCAACATGTAACCTGAAAATAAAGTGAACAACCCATACATGCCAAAATACGAACATGATAAGTACAAGTCAACTAAACATACCAAACGAACATGTACGTTACGAGCAAACAAAATAAACAACGTAGAAAGCACAACCCAAAATACGCAAATAAACATGACATTAGTACATGTATGAACAAAATTAACTTGTTAACAACATGTGATAAAAATTAAATGACACAAACATTCAAACATGCGAAAGGTCCAAAATGCAACAAAAGGAAAATCGTGAAACAAAAATTAAATAAAAGGAAAAAACACATTCAGGGATTTAATTAAAAGCTGAAACAGACTTGCAGGGACTGGATATGCAATATGACCAAGGGGCAAGCTCAAAGTGCAAAGTTTGAAAACGCGGAGTGGCTAAACAGGTAATTTTACCATTTGAATTTGGAACTCGTTTAATTTAGGGACTAGATGGAGAAATTTCAAAAACAGAGGGGGACCAGGTTTGTAATTTAACCAAGGGGAAGACTCACTTTGAAAAGTGCAGAAACGCGGGAGTATTTATGAATTAATTAGCCCACTTTTAAAACATTAAAACTCTATTTAACAGCCTAAATAGCTCGGTTCTCAGACTTTGGGCATTTAAAATTTTTGGATCTAAAAAAAAACTCTCCCTCTCTTTATTCTCTCAACTGAACCAAATAACCACCCAAAAAAAAACCCCGGCCACCGCGGAGCACCGGTCTCGGGCGAGGCTCTGCCGTAACGGCCGTCTCGAGCCCTCCTCGACCATAACTTCGACAACCAAAACCAACCGTAAAACCCTAAAAACTTTAAAAACCCTTTTTTTAAACCGTAAACCTTTGTTTCAGAACCCCAAATAAAACCCCTTCCCTTTCGAACACCGGATCCTACTCCGGTTCACTCAAGGAGGAGATTATTACCGGAGAGGAAGCCAAACTACTCAGGTAAAAAACCTTCTCTTCTGTTCTCTTTTTATTTTTACATGCATGTATGTAAGAAAGAAAGACAAGAAGTTTTACCACTGGAAATTTCTTCTTTCTCTTTTTTTTCAACTGATCGTTGTTGTTTTTTTTTATTTGATATCTCTGTACAAAAGATTGTAAATCTCCTTACATATATGTTGTTTTCTTCTATTCTTTGTAGAGAAAAAAAACAGTACATATTTGGTAGATTTTTGGTATTGATAATCTCTGTTCTTTGTGATCTTGGCATGTTTGGATGGTATGGCCGGTGAGGGGCAGTGTGTACGGTGGCAGAGGGTGGTTGGAGGCGTGGTGGAAGAATCATGGTGGAGCTGTCATCTTGGCTGGCCTCGTTCTTGGCCGTTGGATCAGATCTGATCCAACGACTGAGATAGTTCGATGACGGATGGCCCAGATGCAATCTTGAAACTGGTGGGATTGCGCGAGATGGTGCCACGTGGTGCACGGCAGTCAAGGGGTAGAGGCATGAGATGCACGCGCACGTGGGAGTTCAACAGCCCGCGCGTGGGCTTCACGCGGCAGATGAACGGTTTCTCTCCTTTCAATCGTAGCCGTTGGATCAAGATTTGATCCAACGGCCCAGGATCAACTGCGCACAATAAAGAGAGAATGTTAGGGTTATTAAATCTGATATGGATTAGGGTTTTAGGCTATTGGGTTAGGATTTGGGCCGAGCGGCCTTGTAAAATTTTTGGGTTTTGTAAATGATGGACTGGACAGTTATTATAAATGGGTTTTATATTTTAGATCTGTTTTTAATTTAAATCCAATAGTAATAGTAATAATAATAATATAATAATAACAATATAATAACATATTCACATATACTTAATGTACATACAATCATACATGCAAATTAACGTATATATCATATAACATTCAAACACACATATACATATATTTGCTCACACACCTAATTAATATAAGTATACACACATTATACATACTACAAACATACATAGTACATGCACATGCAAACCACATATATATCACATACACACAAGCACATATATACATGCATCTTATACACACAAAATAAATATAAGCAAGTACACCCTAGTACATATATAAACTATTAAAACATACGTGACATGTGACACACATACACCGTACATAGTATGTATAATATGCATGCGTTTACACATATTACACACATATTTTATACACATTAATCACATATATAGTAAACATATAATATAACATGTATACATGCAATAATAATACCTTATTAATTATTATACTAATATGTTAACAATATTTACAAACCGGATAAAAATGAAAGATTACAGTTGCCCCTCTTTGCTTGTTCTCGTGAAACGAGAACAAAGCAAAGACCAAAAAAACTCATTTTCATCCGACTTCCCTGCTCACGACTTCGGAATCACGTGTTCTTCTGGAACTCTCCGCTCTTGCTCGGCTGAATCTTCAGGCTCGTAAGTTCTCCCTATATAGAACTTTTTCACCTTTGGTTCTTCTTTAGAATTCCGAAGTTAGGGCTCTTCCTATATGGAGCCTTTCATTGGGAGTTCGAAAATGTAGGCTTCTCCTTTATATAACCTTTGTCTTCGATTTTTCTTTCCTCTTTCTCTATTCTTTTTCTTTTTCTCTTTTTCTTCCCTTTCTATTCTTTTTCTGTTTTTTCCTTTTTTTCTTTCTTCTTTTTCTCTTCTTTTTCTACTTTTTCCTTTTTCTTTTTTTTCCTCTTCTTTTTCTCTTTTTTTTTTCATTTTCTTCTTTCTCTATTCTTTTTGTCTTTTAGTTTTCTCTTTCTCTCTTTTTCTTTTTTCTTTTTTTGTTAGTTTCTTCTTCTTTCTGGGGTAAACATCCTTATGCAATGATCTGACTAAAGAAGTCAATTTTGAGACAACCATCCTTATACAAGGATCCAACTAAAGAAGTTGGTTTTAAGAAAAGTATTCTTATGAAAGGATCCAACTAAAGAAGTTGCTTTTATGAAAATTATCCTTATGAAAGGATCCAATTAAAGAAGTTGGTTTTAAGAAAAGCATCATTATGAAAGGATCAAACTAAAGAAGTTGGTTTTAAGAAACTTATCCTTATGAAAGGATCCAACTAAAGAAGTTGATTTTAAGAAAAGTATCATTTTGCAAGGATCCAACTAAAGAAGTTGATTTTAAGAAAAGTAACATTATGAAAGGATCCAACTAAAGAAGTTGATTTTTTAAGAAAAATATCCTTATGAAAGGATCCAACTAAAAAAGTTGGTTTTAAGAAAATTATCCTTATGCAAGGATCCAACTAAAGAATATGATTTTAAGAAAAGTATCCTTATGAAAGGATCCAACTAAAGAAGTTGATTTTAAGAAAAGTATCCTTATGAAAGGATCCAACTAAAGAAGTTGATTTTTAAGAAAAGTATCCTTATGAAAGGATCCAACTAACAAAGTTGGTTTTAAGAAAATTATCCTTATGCAAGGATCCAACTAAGAAAGTTGGTTTTAAGAAAAATATCCTTATGAAAGGATCCAACTAAAGAAGTTGATTTTTAAGAAAAACATCCTTATGCAAGGATCCAACTAAAGAAGTTGGTTTTAAGAAAAGTATCCTTATGAAAGGATCCAACTAAAGAAGTTGATTTTAAGAAAAGCATCCTTATGCAAGAATCCAACTAAAGAAGTTGGTTTTAAGAACGTCATTAAAAATTTTGGTTTTTAAGAAAAACCTTAAGTGATACCTTGGTTTTATTCGTCTAGAAATTCGTCAGAGTGGCGGCTTAAAAATGTTGACATTTTCTCTGGTCAACCGATCTCCTTTCTTTTCTCTTTTTTCTTTTTTTTTTCTTCTTTATCTTTTTTCTTTCTTTTATTTTCTCTCTTTCTTTCTTCTTTCTTTTTCTCTCTTTTTTCTTCTTTCTTTTTCTCTCTTTTTTGTTTTTGTTTTTGTTTGTTTTTTTAGGGAAAGTGACACTCAAGCGCGTCTTCTGGATCGGTGCAGAGGTGCATGAAGTCTTTGTTGGAGTCATCTTCTTGGAAACTATCTGTCTGTCTTCCTGTATGAATACTAAGGATGATGCATGAGCATACCTTATGATGTAAAGATGCATATGTTCATGTAAAATGCTATTCTCATGATTGTTGGGGATGCAAAGGTGCAACCTATTCATGTAGACTTATAATAATGCCATGATGTATGACTCACTGTCGCAATCTTCTTGGACACCTTAATACTCAAGTCGCCACTTGCTGGTTAGGTAGGCTTCGTCATGTGACTACAATCATTAATCATTCTGACGTTCCAGCAGCTTTCGCCCCCAAAACTTGGTTGCTTATTCCTTGTTCACCTTTTCAGGTCAAACGACCTCGGTCAACATCATCTCTTTACTCAAGAAAGTCATTTGTCTTCTTCATTAATCCAAATATTTCGAACCATCCGACATCTAGGGTCTATTTTGCCTTGGATTCTTACAACTATCTCTGTTGTTTCACAGACAATGGTGCCCCACTAATCTTGGACTCAAACTCTTTCTTGCCTTTGACCCATCATGCAGAGTCTCTCTCTGTCTCAACATCGGGGTGAGCTAAAATGCCCCCAAACCCATCTCTGAGTTCAATCTCTGTCTTTGAACTTAAATGAAGTACTCTAACGGGGAACCGAATCTATGTCTCTAGGCTTTAAATCCATTTTTTCTTTAAAAGTAAAGAGGCCAATTGCTCGTGTATTCTTTGAATTTTGAAATGAACGACAAAATTTTGGAACAATACAAACATTTTTTTGGCTAATGCTTGATCATAAAATCTCGACAACCGTAGTGATACGTCAAATCGTATACCCTGAGTATCAACTGCAAAAACGACATTGAGACAACTTACCGACGATTGCCCCCAAGCGTGTCCTGCATATAGGGGACCTCAAAAGCTGAATTGTTATCTGAAAATGTAAAATACATTCCGAGTTATTTTGGTCTCTCTCTCTTTTCCTTTTTTGACTGGGTTGGACCCTATCAGATCATCATCATTTTTGGCTTATTTTCTTTTTGCTTGGGGATTCAACTCATCACATTCTTTTGGCTCGAGAATAATGATGGAGCAAACAACAATACCCCGAGTTACTCAGCATTGTCATGAGACAAAAATATTACCATCACTCATGAAGCGATTTTCTTCTCTCTTTTTCCTTTTTATTTTCTTTTCTTTTTATTTTTTTTTGCTCTTCTTTGTCTTTGTTAGATGGTGCATTGCCATCTTATCGCTTCAGAGGAGTGCCCCAAAGTTGCCACACTCTTATCCGAACAAACCTATTACCAGGTTTTGAACATGCCTATTACCAGGCTTCGAACATTGGAGTAATTTTTCTTAGGATTTCTTCTTTCACTCATTTTAAACGTGGGAGATGCTTATTGTTTTTTTATTCCACGTACAGTAAATTATGCTTAAGTGAGGTCATTAACAATTAACCAAAAAATAACTCGGAAGGTAATTACAAATTCGTCTTCTCCGCAGCCTTTGATTTCCAATAGATGCAGGTTGCTCAAAACCAATCACCTAAGTTAAAATAATGTCCCTCATGCGATTGATATAAGGACACAATAGCCGGATACATGTATTTTATGTGTAAAAATATGAGTATGCACTTGAAAACAAAAACTAACCCTTATCGATGAGTGAAATGAATCAAAGAATGAAAATCGTTTGCTAGGTGTGCACAAAAATGATATGCGAATAGAAATATCATTTCACCAGATATACGCCCCTACAAAATGTCTTTACTACTTTCTGGGCCTAAAACAGTAAAGTTGACTTCGCATTACTTTTGAGAAGAAAGAGAGAAAACATGAAATGTAGTTAAACACCTAACCGGGAAGTCAGCGCCCCCCAAAAAAAATTCATATCTGTCACTGTCCTTAAAACTTCAGATGACCAGCTTTGATCAAACTTTGGACCTTATTTTTCAGAGCTCCATAATTTTCCGTTGTGTGGCCCGTACTCCCCAAATGGTAATCACATACAGCATTGACATCGTACCCCGCCGGATTTAGAGGATCTTTTGGCTTGGACTGGATAGGGGTTAGCAGCTTCTTTTCGATAAGCATCGGAAGCAACTCAGTGTACGTCATAGGAACAGGATGAAGTACCTTTGCAGGTTTCACGTATCGTGAAGATTGATTACGAGGACGACCCTGGGGCTGACTGATTGGACGAGCACTCACCATATGAACATGAGAATTTTTTTTCTTTTGAGGAACGGTGCTGTCGTCTTCCTTTTGAGGAACTGTGTTGTAGAGATCTATTATCTTTCCCTTCTTAACCGCATCTTCAATGCGCTCTCCAACCATGACTAAGTCTGCAAAGTTGGCAGCATGGTGGCTTACCAGACGATCGTACAACACTCCCTTCAGAGTATCCACAATCATGGGAGTAATTTCACTTTCCTGAATCGAAGGTCGAACCTGAGATGCTACGTCTCGCCATCGTTGAGCATACTGACAGAAACTCTCATCAGGCTTCTGCCTTAAACCTTGTAGCACGAATCGATTTGGAGCCATATCTGTTATATGCTTGTATTGTTCTGTGAAAGCTTTTGAAAGATCATTCCAAGACTTGATATCTACCCGGCTTAATTGATTGTACCACCGGATGGCTGCCCCAGTCAGACTATCTTGGAAGCAATGGATTAAGAGCTTTTCATCTTTTGCAAAGGCAGTCATCTTCCGGCAATACATGGTAATATGAGCGGAAGGACACGAAGTTCCATCATACTTATCGAAATCAGGGGTTTTGAACTTCGCTGGTAAAACAAGGTTAGATACTAGGCTCAGATCGCTGGCATCATTCCTTGGTTCCTCTACAGTCTGCATGGCTTTGACCTTTTCCTCAATGAGACGAAATCTTTCTTCTCATTTCTTTTCTACTTCATTTCTAATTTTCTTGACCAAGTCCAGATCCGGTACCTCTTCTTCGTAGAATGACTCTGTACTCATGGATTGGTTTTCAGATGCCCCTACTTGGAGACTAGCAGATATCTTAACAGGGTCAATGTATACTCTTCTGGCCGGATTTGGCGTCGCCGGTTGAACCTTGCTGTGAGATGAGATACCTTCTGGATCCTGGGTGACTTCGTCTTCAACCTTTTCTTTCCCCAGGCTTTTTGCTAGCAATGCAGTTATGTCGGACACTATTGTAGCTTGCGATTGAGCGATCTGATCGCTGAGACTCTTCTTGGCTTTATCAAAACGCGCTTCCAAATCTTTCTGCCCCTTGTCTAGACTGACTACTCTGTCTTCCATCAGCTTGCTTTGGAACTGAGTAAAGTATGGATGCGGAATAGTTGCGGCTTATCTTCTAGTTCCACTGCCACAATATATGCACTATCAATATTATTGCGAAGACTGATGAATGCATGTAATGTAAAATGCAAATGACATGATGTAATGCAAGAATGTATGCAAATAAAGGTACCGATTCCGCTGGTAATCACCCTTTTGAACTACTTTCATGGGAACTAAATGATTTAGATTACAAAAGGGTTTGTATTACAAAATGGGTCCCTATTACAAAAAAGAGTCATAATTACAACATAGACTCCTACATATAAGCCCTAGCTCTATCCCTTAACTTTCAATAGCCCTGGGCAGCTTGATGAACCTGGGTGCTTCTTTCATGCCTGAAGTGATGAAGGGTTGGAGGGTTTCAGCTTCGGTAGCTAATTCATTCGCATATCTCGTAACTCGTTGTATGTCCACTATCAGGGTCGTATAATACTGGTCTCGGTCTTGAACCATCTGGGCAGCACCACAAAGTCTTCTTTCCCAATAGGTGTCTTCACCGGCTGTAACTCCCCATGTAATCTTGAACAGTTGCCTTGAGTGACTCAATGCGAGCTCATAACATGCCATTCACGTGTTCTCTTTCTTATAGTTTGATGAAACTATTCTTATGTCGGTAGGCATGAAATGACTGCTCTCACCTCTGTCAGTCTCCCTTCTAACTCGGTATTCTAATCTTGACTTTGAGTCAGTCTTTGAACAATGTCATTGTATAAGTTTTGTATCTCGAGTAGTCTATTCCTGCTCCCCATGGATTTCTTCTTCCAAACGGCAGTGTTTTCTCTTTTGTAGGTGATTGCTTGCTTGCCTTTGTCGACCTTTTGCCTAGCTCTTTCATTCTCTTGGTTAACTATACCCCTGAAAGGTCATCTTTCACTCTTGATGGTCAACTTGCAGCTCTCTAACTCTTTCTCGATTGCTTAGAGTAAAGGTTGGTTAACTCGGACATACACCAAATGTACTATGTCACCGTAACCATCGAAGAATAAGTCTTGTAGTTTTCGACCCCATACTCCCCAAGTCCTTTTTAAGCTCCCATAGATTATTCTGTTAGAGGCTCGCGTAGGTGTATCCTGACAATATGCGTTCACTCTGCAAACTATCCCCTTGGGCCTTTTGATTGACCTCTGACTAATGCTTAGCTGACAAGTTAAGCTATTCTTTCCTAAGATACCTTTTTTCCATGATGAAAGACTTTCTGATAAGGCAAACCACTTGATCCAGTACCATTATGTAATGCAAATGCAATAATGTATGAAAAAAGCAAAAGCAAAAAAGAAAACAAGTCAGTACCGGACGAAAATGATAAATACGTAATAAAAGGGCAAATTAAATGCTATAAACAAACAAGGCAATCCTATTTACATTCCATCTAAGACGCCTAGGTTATCCGCATGGCTCTAACAGGGTGGGTTTCCATGTGTTCTCTACATGCAGTTTTGGTTCTAGGAGGTACCCGAATTGTCCTCGATGTCCTCTACTAAGAGTAACAAGGCCCCTGATCATCACCTATTATAGGCTCCTTTCAACCAGGTTCAATTCAGGGGGACCCATTCGCTTATGCATTCACGAAGGAACGATATCCTTACGAAAGCATAAGGTACTCGAGCCCCGAAGGATACTTGCTAGGGCCTACACGGGAGAACGATATCTCCACGAAAGCATTAGCGTTTTCCCCCACTTAAAAGGATGGGTTTATATGCCAAATTTTAAATGCGTTAAAATAAACGCGCAATTACAACCAAATATTATTTTAATAGTCACTTTAATCTGAAACTTCTAATATTATTAAAGCGGTAATTATTTGAAAAAACTTGACTCTCTTTTTGTTGTTTTTGAAAAACAAAAATGTCATCAGCGGAGTCGCCATCTGTAACGATGCCCCTTTTACTAAAAACCGAGTTTTTGATGTGTTGGTTGTCTTTCGGGTAAAAATGTTTATTCCGTGGGTTTTTTTAAAAAAACCGCATTTTACTTAGAAAATGGAGTCGCCGCCGGCCACTTAGGTAGGCCGGACACCACAAAACCAGAGATTTGAAAACTGTTGGGTTCGGGAGTCGGTTACGGATGGGGAAAGATTAACACCCCCACACCGTCCAAATTTGGTACTTTAATAATTACCGCTTTATTAATATTAGACTTTCCGGATTAAATTTATTAATTTAAAATTTGGTTATAAGTGCGAGTAAATTTTAAAGGCCATGTTATCCGAGAGTAAACGCCCAACCACCATCACTACGCCTGATATTGGCCCCGTTTACGCTCGGATAAAAGGGCACCGCATTGGCAAATATTATTCCATTGTGCGACCTTAGAAAGCAAGACATAACATACAATTCGTATTGACATGATACTAAAATATAAAAGCATGCATATTACAAAATTAAACAAAAATAATAAAACACACAAGTAAAAAGACAAAGCATGGTAAAAACGAAGCAAATACGAACAAGATACAAAAAACATGCTTACAAAACTGAATTAATTAACCTCAACATGCTTGAACACATTAGGACAACATACAACTAAAATATGGATAACATATACATGGCGTAGTATGGCACTAGAGAAAAACATGCTAGAATAAAAACTAATGATTGATATTTGACATGCGACACCATTTATATGCATAGACTAAAAAACATGACATTTCTATAGCACCAAGAAACACACTAACATATATCCTAAAAAACGAGGATATGAAAATCTATGTGGGTACATAAAAACATGATGTACAAAGAAACTAAAACAATATCTAAAACAAGCCTACATGCGATGAACGAACGGATTAAAACACGAAAAACATAATATCACAAATAAACGTAGCAAGCAAAAACATACCAACATGTAACCTGAAAATAAAGTGAACAACCCATACATGCCAAAATACGAACACGATAAGTACAAGTCAACTAAACATACCAAAAAAAACATGTACATTACGAGCAAACAAAATAAACAACGTAGAAAGTACAACCCAAAGTACGCAAATAAACATGACATTAGTACATGTATGAACAAAATGAATTTGTTAACAACATGTGATAGAAATTAAATGACACAAACATTCAAACATGCGAAAGGTCCAAAATGCAACAAAAGGAAAATCGTGAAACAAAAATTAAATAAAAGAAAAAAACACATTCAGGGATTTAATTAAAAACTGAAACAGACTTGCAGGGACTGGATATGCAATATGACCAATGGGCAAGCTCAAAGTGCAAAGTTTGAAAACGCGGAGTGGCTAAACAGGTAATTTTACCATTTGAACTCGAAACTCGTTTAATTTAGGGACTAGATTGAGAAATTTCAAAAACAGAGGGGGATCGGGTTTGTAATTTAACCAAGGAGAAGACTCACTTTGAAAAGTGCAGAAACGCGGGGGATTTATGAATTAATTAGCCCACTTTTAAAACATTAAACCTCTATATAACAACCTAAATAGCTCGGTTCTCAGACTTTGGGCATTTAAAATTTTTGGATCTAAAAAAAACTCTCCCTCTCTTTATTCTCTCAACTGAACCAAATAACCAACCAAAAAGAAACTCCGGCCACCATCGAGCACCGGTCTCGGGCGAGGCTCTGCCGTAACGGCCGTCTCGAGCCCTCCTCGACCATAACTTCGACAACCAAAACCAACCGTGAAACCCTAAAAACTTTAGAAACCACATTTTTAAACCGTAAACCTTTGTTTCGGAACCCAAATTAAAACCCCTTCCCTTTCGAACACCGGATCCTACTCCGGTTCACTCAAGGAGGAGATTATTACCAGAGAGGAAGCGGAACTACTCAGGTAAAAAACCTTCTCTTTTGTTCTCTTTTTATTTTTTACATGCATGTATGTAAGAAAGAAAGACAAAAAGTTTTACCGCTGGAAATTTCTTCTCTCTCTTTTTTTCAACTGATCGTTGTTGTTTTTTTTTTAATTTCTGATCTGATATCTCTGTACAATAGATTGTAAATCTCCTTACATATATGTTGTTTTCTTCTATTCTTTGTAGAGAAAAAAAAACAGTACATATTTGGTAGGTTTTTGGTATTGATAATCTCTGTTCTTTGTGATCTTGGCATGTTTGGACCGTAGGCTGGTGAGGGGCGGTGTGTACGGTGGCAGAGTGTGGTTGGAGGCATGGTGGAAGAAGCATGGTGGAGCTGTCATCTTGGTTGGCCTCGTTCTTGGCCGTTGGATCAGATCTGATCCAACGGCTGAGATAGTTCGATGACGGATGTCCCAGATGCAATCTTGAAACTGGTGGGATTGCGCGAGATAGTGCCACGTGGTGCATGGCAGTCAAGGGGTAGAGGCATGAGATGCACGCGCGCATGGGAGTTCAACAGCCCACGCGTGGGCTTCACGCGGCAGATGAACGGTTTCTCTCCTTTCAATCGTAGTCGTTGGATCAAAATTTGATCCAACGACCCAGGATCGACTGCGCACAATAAAGAGAGAATGTTAGGGTTATTAAATCTGATATGGATTAGGGTTTTAGGCTATTGGGTTAGGATTTGGGCCGAGCGGCCTTGTAAAATTTTTGGGTTTTGTAAATGATGGACTGGACAGTTATTATAAATGGGTTTTATATTTTAGATCTGTTTTTAATTTAAACCCAATAGTAATAGTAATAATAATAATATAATAATAACAATATAATAACATATTCACATATACTTTATGTACATACAATCATACATGCAAATTAACGTATATATCATATAACATTCAAACACACATATACATATATTTGCTCACACACCTAATTAATATAAGTATACACACATTATACATACTACAAACATACATAGTACATGCACATGCAAACCACATATATATCACATACACACAAGCACATATATACATGCATCTTATACACACAAAATAAATATAAGCAAGTACACCCTAGTACATATATAAACTATTAAAACATATGTGACATGTGACACATATACACCGTACATAGTATGTATAATATGCATGCGCTTACACATATTACACACATATTTTATACACATTAATCACATATATAGTAAACATATAATATAACATGTATACATGCAATAATAATACCTTATTAATTATTATACTAATATGTTAACAATATTTACAAACCGGATAAAAATGAGTGATTACACAAATGCACCCATTTCCCTAACTCAAGTGCCCCGATTCTTGAAATCGCAGGAAGAACGCTCACCAAAGTCACATAATTAGGCCTGACTTCCCCCATTTGCATCAAGCGAAACATCTCAATTGCTTCCATAAAATACCCATTTTGGGCGTACCCAGAAATCATCACAGTCCATGAAATCACACTTCTTTGAGACATTTTATCAAACAATTCCCTAGCAGCCGTTAAATCCCCAAGTCTTACATACCCATCAATCATCACATTCCATAAAACAATATTACCCTCTGTTCTCCTCCTATCCTTTACTAATTTGCCACCATTTCCAAATTCAGTCATCATTTTGTTAATAAAAAACTGGGCTTTTTCCATGGCTCCAGACATAACATACATTCTTACAAGACTGCTAGCAACAAACTCATCTTTTTCAAACCCAAATTTCACTGCTAACCCGTGAGCCTGTTCCCCCTCTAGAAGCTTCCCGGTTCTAGCACAGGCCTTTAAAACCGAAGGAAACGTAAATTGATTAGGCAAAACGGTCCCGTCAGTGAGCATTTCAGTAAACAAAAGCAATGCTTCTAACGGCTCATTCGTTTCATCGATTTCGTCAGATTCTGTTAGAGCTCTGATGATAGTGTTCCAAGAAAAACAATTAGGTTCGCTCATTTAGCGGAAAACCTTGCGGGCGTAATCGATGTCGCGGTGAGCGGGAAGGGAGCAGAATTTGAGGATTTCGGCGGCGGCTAGAGGGTCGTGGA
The DNA here is from genome assembly GCA_019671005.1 of Hibiscus mutabilis. Classification (NCBI taxonomy): domain Eukaryota; kingdom Viridiplantae; phylum Streptophyta; class Magnoliopsida; order Malvales; family Malvaceae; genus Hibiscus; species Hibiscus mutabilis. The sequence goes on along the minus strand of CM033726.1, from coordinate 50,340,403 downwards.
TTTGGCCTGTTTTGAGGAAGAGGGCGTGGACTTGGTGGAGTTGTTTCATGGTTTTGCATCTTGTGATTTGTGGGAAGAGTGATGATGGGTGGGTTGGTGAGGCGGCGGCGGAGTTGTAGATCGTCGTTAGGTTCATCCAGGCGGTTCACAGGCTTTGAAGCTGTGGATGGTGGATGGGAGGCTTCTTCCAAGGATATGGCGGATTGAGGTGAATACACTAAGTGTCCGGAGAACAAATGAAAGAGGGCCATGTCATTTCTGAAAATTAAGTGGAAGATAATTATTGGATATCTAAAGGAAAATAGAGTTAATTATTGGATAATAATATATTATTTATATATTATATTATTTCAATTTTAAAATTTCAAATAATTTAATAAATTTAACCGATCAATAAGAGAGTGACCAAATTTAAGTGCACTCAACCATTGATCCAATTCCATCTTTTAGTTCATGCTTGACAATACTTAGTTAGGGAAGGACAATATTATATATAAATTTTAAAAGGGTAAAATAGATAGATTATCACTGAACTTTTTTTTTTATTTTGGTAATTCAACTTTTGAATTGCTCATATTTTAGTTATTATACCGTTAAATTATTAATAGTATTAACCAAAATTTAAACCAAAACAAAGTGTAAGATGATTCATGGACCGAAATGACGAGAAAAGAGTCGAGTTTGAAAGCAAAAAAAACTCGTTTTGAAACTATGGTTTCTGTAACAAATTTGTTTTAAATCTGGTGAATTAAAAGGGGATTGTTTTAAATATAATATTATAGCTTTGGAGTTGAAAAGGTATTGCCTTTATTTCAGCCATTGACTTGGCTCGGAAAATGTGTTTGCTTTATTGGTATGTTTCTCGAATCTTGTGTTTGAAAGATTAGAAGTTAAAATCCCAAATTTTTTGAGGTGATTTCTGAAGAATGACTTGAGTATATCATCGTCTTCAATTTGAGGGTTTAATGAATAGGGTTGTTCTCCTGTGTTTTAAACGGCTGCTTGTAATGCATTGCTATAAAAGTAAATGTGATAATGAACTGGATAAATTGGAAACAAATTTTCATCTTTATTAATTAATTTTTTTGAGTTGTAAATCGGATGTATTAAATTATTTTTATTTTCTTAGAAATAAATTTTCATCTTTATTAATCAAATGTGTTTTCTAGCTATTGAAAAATTAAAATTAAAAATTATTTTCTAAAAATTAAAATAAAAAATATTTTTTAAAATCAAACGAATTTTTTTACGCAAATTTATGATTATTATTAGTATTATTTTGAGCATTCTAATTTAATTACAAAATAATATTTTAGTTCAATTTTAAAATTAGATAAATTTACACACCTAAAAACACATATTTATTTACTACTAAAATATTATTTCTTTTAAAATTTAATTATCCATATTAAATTCTGAAAAGATAAGCCCAAGCCCCAAGAACATTCTGGATATTCTCGAGTCTTCACCCCTCTCGTATTTATCAACTCAACCCTCTTCCTTCTCCAAGCATTCGATGTCAACAATAGATAGAGTTGAGATCTCAGGCAATAGAAGCAATGGCTGACGGTATATTCGGTCACCCTTTCCGGCGCCTCTTTTGGAGCCCTCCGGTCTTCCGTGAATGGTCTGGATCAACGGCCCTCATGGATTGGCTCGAAACCCCAACTGCCCACATCTTCAAGATCAACGTCCCAGGTTTCAGTCTTTTCTTTAAGGTGTGGATTTAGAAATTTCCTGCACCCAAAATCCAAACTCTAAGCTCGGATCATTGTTTGATTTGGTCTACAGGATACAGCAAAGAGGACATAAAAGTGGGGATACGAGATGGGAACATTATGCAAATAAAAGGGGAGGGTATCAAAGAAGATAGCCACGGCAAAGACGGTGTTTGGCATGTGGCGGAGAGAGGGACGGGGAGGGCTGAGTTTTCTCGGGAAATTGAATTGCCGGAGAATATGAAGGTGGAGCAGATCAAGGCCCAGGTGGAACACGGTGTCCTCACCATTGTCGTTCCCAAAGATTCTACCCCCAAATCATCAAAAGTGCGTAATATTAACATCACCAGCAAACTTTAAATTCTCAGCTTTGAATAATTGCGATGTTGTACTGAAATGATTATGAAAATAAAATCATGTTTACATAACATTAATATACGGTCTCTGTATTGTGTTTTTCGGCATTATTTCAAAAAAAACAAATTAGCTTCAACAGGTTTTTTAGGTGGGATGGATGGAACACTCTAACACGAATTTGACTTCACTACAAGTCACGATCATTTTTAGATAAAATTTTACAAATGTTAAATTACATTATTAATAAAAAAATAAAAGTTATTTTTATTAAAAAATTTGTAAAATTAAAAATGGAGTAATATTTTTTACAGGTGAATGTTTAGGAAAATTTTATATAATAGGTATCGTAAACAGCTTAATACTATTAATATAATATATTATTAAATATTATTAAAATTTTTAATAAAGATTAAAAAATTTAAAGATTAAATTTATAATTAAAATTATTTTTAAAAAATAAAAAATAAATTTAATAAACTTTTTATATTTTTGTACAACATTTTTAATTAATATATTAAAATCAAATATCTTAAAATTTCTTTAATATTAAAATTTTAAATTTAACTCTTTCGTTTTTTTTTTTTCAGTTGCCGTCTTCGCTACGGTTACCATTAACTATTTTATGTCAGCTTTTGTACTTTTTACGATAACCTTTGAACTATTAATTGTAGATTTAATTATCTGACTTCGACAACTATGATTATACTTTTAAGCTATTTTATAATTCTAAATTCAAGATTAAAAATACCAGTTGAACTATTTTATAATTCTAGATTCAAGATTAAAAATCATGGTTGTCGAAGTCAAATAATTGTATCATGGTTGTCAAAAGATTAACGAAAGTAGTAGAGGCGGCTGGAGGAAGATTAACGAAAGTAGTAGAGGCGGCTGGAGGAAAATAAAAGGAGAGTTGGTTTTAGGGTTTTTGATATTAAGAAAATTTTGAAATATTTTATTTTAATATATTAATTAAAAATATTATAAATAAATAAAAAAAGTTTTTTATTTTTTGAACCAATTTTAATTATAACTCTAGTCTTTAAGATTTTTAATTTTTATTAAAAATTTAACGGTGTCTAACAGTATATTGTGTTAGTGGCGTTCAACGATATGCGACAGTTGTAGTAAGATCCACGTAGATAATAAGATTAAAAGGGTTTCCAAAATATATATTCCAATTAAAATACATTGTTTGACCAAATAACAGTAAATCAAAATAAAATACAGATTTTATTTGTGTGGTAAGGTCCTATAAATACAATCACCCAAACTAAACATCAAGTATTGTACTCAAACGGCTCGGTCTTTGGAAAATCCTCTTCGATGTGCTCCTCCAAACGCAACTTTGTCAACCTACGCACGGAAGAAACCACATTACACGCGTAGAGCTAACAAAGCGCGATGGTACATTTCTACTCTACCACAATTCATGAATATCATAAAACAAGCATGCATGAAAATATAATTAAGAGTGCACAAAAAGGCTTATCCACATCTAATGATCATCTTCTAGCCTATCCTAGCTAGAGCTTACCCTTTGTCTCAAGATACCACTATTATGTAAGAAGTCTACCAAGCCATCCCATGCTTACCATACGCGAGGTCCTACCGACCAAAGAGTTACGACTCTTATACCCTGAACACATAGCCCAAGGGTTATCTAGCCTATACCCGAGATCACAAAGCCCATCGAGTTACATCTCATACCCTAATTACAAAGCCCAAGGGTAATACAACCCGTACTCAAGATCACATAGCCCATCGAGTAATAACCCTACCCTGATCACATAGCCCAAGGGTAACTAGTCAACATCACTTATCCATACAACAACGTAAATAACATACATTCCCTAATGGCCAACGAAGTCCTACTATTTTTCCCGTGCTCACACAGCCGTCGGGTTACCCGTGATCACATAGCTGTCGGGTTAGAATCATATCCGGATCACTATAGCCACATATACGTCCTATACATACTTGGATCACAATAGCCACAAGCAGTCTTATCATGCGATCGCATAGCCCATCTAGTTACTCGAGATCACATAGCTCTTCGATTTGTATTTCCATATCCTGATCACATAGCCCAATGATAGGTTTCGGACCGCATTCAGATCACATAGCTCATGGATACTTCAGATGTACTCGATCACATAGCCCGGAGTACCCATCTCCTTATATGAGTGCCCTTGCACTGACTCTAGGACATCTGGATTCCTAACCAAGACTCATATGATACCACATGCTCCCCTGAACATCAACATATCCCACCGAGAGATAAAAGGCATCCTGCCAACCATTACCAATGCCCCAAGGCATGACTAGTTTGTTACACTATTTAATATTTGTCTTTAGGATTTATTTACACCTTTCTTATTAAGTTATCTCATTACTCACGGCAACCAGCCTACATGGACGTCCCTTCAGCACATAGCAAGGACCCCAAGCAACAACATAGCATTAACCGACCCAGCACGGATCCTTTTGGGTGATTAAACAAGCGATTCACTCATAAATTACCAAGCCATTCGCCATTAATCCTCATACGGGTTGCTAACCTCGGTTTCTTAGTTTTAGAGTTTATTTTATACCTTTAGGGACCTATCGGGCCCTTTACCATGAATTATAGAACCCCGAACGCGAACTCAACTTTTTTGGGTAGATTGCCCAACGTGTATCGATACTCGGGGTGAGTATCGATATCGCCTCTTGGTATCGATACTCCTACGAGTACCGATACCCCAACTAGGATCGAAAGAATTTGACCACAAGCCATACCAATATGCTCTTACCCCGTATCAGTACTCAGATCGGTACTAGGATCACCCCTACCGATCCAAGCTCCTACCGGTACTCTACCCTTCGCGTAACGGTACGCTAAGCCTCTCCTAGGCAATCAACATCGCGTACCGGTATTCCCCAATGGGTACCGGTACCCCTACTAGATTTGAAGGAATTTATCCTAAGGACGTACCGATACGCTATGTACCGTACTGGTACCTAAAGCCTTTTTAGGCAATGTAACAGTGCGTACCGATACGCCCCTTGTGTACCGGTACGCCTAAGCGCTAATGGATTTCCATCTAAGTAAGGGGTACCGATACACAGGGAGGCATACTGGTATTCCCCTCACACAATGTCCCTTAATATACAAAGAAGTACCGGTACGCAACCACCCTGTACCGGTACTCGAGCTTAGATTTCGAACCTGAAGCTCGAGATTACACCAACCCCACCCTTAACCCCTATGATTAAGTCTCAAATCTTTCCTACAATTTATTTGGAGTATATTAGGTGGTTTCCTTCCAGATTTTTACCCATTATAAATTCCCAAAATATGATTTACCATTAGAGGGGTTTAAGGCTCAAGAACCCTAACTAAGCAGCCCATAAACATAAAACCAAGCAAGGCAATCATCTTATGAGGCTCATGAAACGTAGGAGTCAAAGATGTACCGACCTTTAGCAAGGATTCACGAGCTGAGGCAGCAACCAAGCTTCTTCCACCTCTTCTTCCTTGCTCCAAGCTTCAAACCCAACTTCCACCAAACCAAGAGATATTTACCTTGAAAGATAGATCCTTGCTTGCTGATCAAATCTCCCTTGATCACCTATATGAGATTCACACTCTTCAACCTCAAGCTTTCATCTTTTCTTTTGGTTATTGGGTAGGAGCAATGGGAGGGTTTTTGGGAGAGGATGACAAGGGAGCCAAGGTGATATCATCACCTCCCTTTTCTGCAAAAAATGTCAAGGCTCTACCAGCCTTTGTCCCCCATTTATGGTTTTACCACAATGCCCTTCCTCAAAACCCAACATAAGCCAAGCCCAAACCACCAAGCAAGCCTAACAACGCATAAAGGCCCATAATGGCCCAACATCTCAGCCTGACATATTGGTCCAAGACTCGGGTCAACGTCCATTGTTGACTCGAGAAATCTGGGTCGTTACAATTTTCCCCTCCTTTAAGAAATTTCGTTATCGAAATTTAAACCGATAAAAGAGAGATATAACCTGAACAGATCTAACCACCTCGACATTCAAACATGATCACCTTGATTAGAGAGAGTTCTCCCTCAATCTAATTTAAACAAAACCATATCATAAGCCACTCGCTCTCAACACTTCTCTTGAGGTTTCCAACGACTCTTTTTCAGCAACCAACGATACTTATGACGAACCATTAAACATGGAAACATAACCAACCTCGAGCCATGCTGCTCAAACATCAACTTTAACTTGGGCTTTATCTACGTCTAAAACGTTACACCACACCCACAAACCATCGTCAGGAACGCGCCATGTCCAACAACCATATCCAGTCAAATCCTTAAAGGATAAGAAAAACCCTCACGACCAATCATTATCACCAATCCACCTTGAACTGACAGCTCTTTTCCCCAGATTAGACCCACCAAGCCAGAACTTAAACCCTTTTTTTTAACTCGCTTTCACACGATCGAAAATCACTTTCGATTTCAACCACTTGGTTCTGAGCAAAGACTATCGTCATCTAGGAACTCACACAAGTAACCCAAAACTTAGCCATTATACTTGCAAGGTCTAAGCATCTTCTTCCTCACCCTGGCTTCGGTTCTAATTATCAGACGTGAAAAACCATCAGACTGTTCTCAAGGATCGCCAACTGGTTCGTCTAAAAATATTTCTTTGCAAATTAACCACCCGGTTACCCTTAACACAACTACTGATCCACATTTTCACTGCGCTACTCTGATACTTCCACACTGTTTGCCTTAACCGATAACAATTTTGATCGACTCCATTGGGCAATCCTCCAACCCCGCATAATCTAGCTTAACAGGTACACAAGCCAAGCAATTATTCTCACGATTCGCCCTTAGAACCTCAACCATGATCATCATGACCTTTATCTATTTTTCTAACGGTACTTTTACTTCGACAAACAACACACGAAGCACTCACATTTTATGGCCAAAACAAGCTCGCCGATCTCACCAACCCGTCATCATTCTTCCACCATTGTACTACAGCACAACACATCCAAGGTCACCATACAAGCTACTTACACGCAGACACGATCTCGGAAAAGCACTTGGCATCGACACCCAGTTGGTCGCTGGCATAAGTGTGCCTCCAACAAAGAGCCTGTTAAGTACCATGCCACGAAGCGATAGATACTAATAACGAACTCAACCTAACCTTTATCGATGTTCTAAACCACAATCAACCGGTAAGATTGCTCACTCACCGAGGGTACCTTCTTACCCTCACAACACCCACAACACTAAGACTAGAAACTCTCAACTTTCGCGTCTACAACGCAAGCTAAAAACACCTTGCAACCTGTAGAACCTTCATTGAGCTGGCACTACGGAGCACAACGTCTACCTTAGAGAGGTTAAAATCCAAACACACCAACATTAACAATTAGATTCAAGCAATCTAAACTTCACTGTTTCTCACACGCAACCTACGACGCACTTGCTCTCTCAACAACCATCTATGATAAAACCTTATCTAGCAAAGGATGCAATTCTATTTGCCACCTAAAGCAACAACAAACCCAAGATTTACCGAGATGCATAACACAAGAATCGGTCTATTACACAAACGAAGAGCTAAACGGCTAACATAATAGCTAAAACCAACACAAACTTATTTACCTGCCATATCCTCGATTGCAACACTGTCAACTCCAATCTGAGCTGCAGACTGCCTAACAATGCCTTGCGCGCCACCCTAGCAGTGGATCTCACAGGACCTCCACCTCGATAACCTGACGACGCCCTAATTCTGCCTCTAACAAAACTCTGATCACGACGGAAGCAACCAACCTTAAGATTGAACCGGTGAGTCCTCATCCATGATGTGCAATCCTTTTCCATATGCCACGGTGCCCCAGATCGATAACAAACCCTCCAAGCAAAAAGCATACTCCATGGTGATATCGACCACGATGCTCGCCGACTGGTGGTAGTGGTGCTCCAACAGAACCATCGCAATCCTTCGGCGTAGAAAACAAAGAGCCTCTACGAACCCTCAATCTAGATCTTGTCGACTCTTAGTGTCGTGTCCAAGTAACTCTCTTGAACTCCTCAAGCATAAAACCTCTCGTGTGGATAGGGAGGAGGATTCATGATATATGGGGTCTTCGCATCACGACCTCTAAAATCTTGAACCGATTAGATGTTAAACTACGAAGCCGCTCAAGTACCTTCGCACTATTGGCCAACTTTAAAATGTCCTAAGCGGACTGTCACATGTAATTGAAGGTCAACATTCAGGCCTTGTTTGAACCTCTTGCACCTTAACTCTTTCGTCACAACAAACTCTGGGGCATAACGGCTCAAACGCAGAAACTTTTGCTCATAGGCAAACACCGTTCGATCTCCCTGTACCAGATGTAGAAACTGGTCCCTTATCTCATCCATGCGTATCTTACTGATGTACTTCTTCCGGAACTCATCCACAAAGATGTCCCATATCGGTAGTTCCGGATGTAGACCCAACTCCACGATCTCCCACCACTCGTGTGCATTGCCCTTCAGAAGGGAAAAAATACAATCAAGATCATCTTCGGCTTCCCTTCATCTGTCTCAAGATTCTTTGTGTGTCGGCAACCACCGCCAGCCTTGAACGAGTCATCCTCACCCAAGTCTTCAAAACTCTTAGGTCCAAAACGATGAAGTCTCTCGACAGAGGTCTTGCAGGCGTCTCGGATTGCCTCGGGATAGCTTGCACCACACGCAAAAAAGCGGAGGTAAGTACATTTAACTTTAGGGACATGTATTCACTAGACACCTTACCACGATCTCTACAACACCCCGGGGTTTCCTAGAACCGACTAAACGTAGGCTCTGATACCAAATATAACACCCTGAACCTGTCTGGATCCGAAGCGTCACGTACAGGTTACCCAAAACTGACCCATCAAAATTTCTTATTTAAAACCACAAGTTGACCGTTTTCAAAACCATCCATTTCCATAAGATCCACGTAGATAATAAGATTAAAAGGGTTTCCAAAATATATATTCCAATTAAAATACACTGTTTGACCAAATAACAGCCAATCGAAATAAAATACAGACTCAACTGTGGTAAGGTCCTATGAATACAATCAGTCCAAACTAAACATCAAGTACAGTACTCTGAAACTTGCTTGGTGCCGGGAAATCCTCATCGACGTGCTCCTCCAAACGCAACCTGTCAACCTACGCACGGAAGAAACCACAATTCTGCACGCTGAGCTAACAAAGCTCAGTGGTACATTTCTACTCTACCACAATTCATGAATATCATAAAACAAGCATGCATGGTAATATAATTAAGAGTGCACAAAAGGCTTCTCCACATCTAATGATCATCTTCTAGCCTATCCTAGCTAGAGCTTACCATTGTCTCAATATACCACTATTATGTAAGAAGTCTACCAAGCCATCCCATGCTTACCATACGCGAGGTCCTACCGACCAAAGAGTTACGACTCCTATACCCTGATCACATAGACCAAGGGTTATCTAGCCTATACTCGAGATCACAAAGCCCATCGAGTTACATCTCATACCCTGATCACAAAGCCCAAGGGTAATACAACCCATACCCGAGATCACATAGCCCATCGAGTAACAACCCTACCCTGATCACATAGCCCAAGGGTAACTAGTCAACATCGTTTATCCATACAACAACGTAAATAACATACATTCCTAATGGCCAACGGCCCTACTATTTTTCCCGTGCTCACACAGTCGTCGGGTTACCCGTGGTCACATAGCCACCGGGTTAGGATCATATCCGAATCACTATAGCCACAGATACGTCATAGACATACTTGGATCACAATAGCCACAAGCAGTCTTATCCTGCGATCACATAGCTGAACAGGATTACTCGTGATCACATAGCTCATCGAGTTACTCGAGATCACATAGCCCTTCGAGTTGTATTTCCATATCCTGATCACATATCTCAATGATAGGTTTCAGACCGCATCCAAATCACATAGCCCATGAATACGTCGGGTGTACTCGATCACATAGCCTAGAGTACCCATCCCCTTATATGAGTGCCCTTGCACTGACTCTAAGATATCCGGATTCCTAACCAAGACTTATACGATACCACATGCTCCTCCGATCATCAACATATCTCACTGAGAGATAAAAGGCATCCTGCCAACCATTACCAATATCGCAAGGCATGACTCGTTTGTTACACTATTTAATATCTGTCTTTAGGATTCATTTACGCCTTTCTCGTTAAGTTATCTCATTACTCACGGAAACCAGCCTACATGGACGCCCCTTTAGCACACACAGCAAGGACCCCAAGCTACCACATAGCATTAACCCATCCACCACGGATCCCTTTAGGTGATTAAACAAGTGATTCACTCATAAATTACCAAGCCATTCGCCATTAATCCTCATAAGGGTTGCTAACCTCAGTTTATCAGTTTTAGAGTTTGTTTTATACCTTTAAGGACCTATCGAGCCCTTTACCACGAATTATAGAACCCCCGAACGCAAACTCAGTTTTCTTGGGTAGATTGTCCAGCGTGTATCGATACTCCATGGGCGGTATCGATATCGCCTCTTGGTATCGATACTCCCCTATGAGTACCGATACCTCAACTAGGTTCGAAAGAATTTGACCATAAGCCGTACCGATACGCTCTTACCCCGTATCAGAACTCAACATCAGTACTAGGATCGCCCCGTAGCGGTACTCCACCCTTCGCGTACCGGTACGCTAAGCCTCTCCTAGGTAATCAACATCCCATACCAGTACTCACCAATAGGTACCGGTACCCCTACTAGATTCGAAGGATTTACCCTAAGGACGTACCGACACGCTATGTACCGTACCGATACTCAAAGTCTTTTCAGGTAATGTAATAGTGCGTATCGATACGCCCATTGCGTACCGGTATGCCTAAGCGCTACTGGATTTCCATCTAAGTGAGGGGTACCAATACATGGGGAGGCGTACCGGTACTCTCTTCACACACCGTCCCTCAATATACAAAGGAGTACCGGTACGCAATCACCGTGCACCCGGTTCTCAAGCCCGATTTTAAACCTAGAGCTCGGGATTACACCAATCCCACCCTTAACCCCATGATTAAGTCTTAAATCTTTCCTACAAGTTATTTGGAGTATATTAGGTGGTTTCCTACCGTTTTACCCATTATCAACTCCCAAAATGTGATTTACCATTAGAGGGTTTAAGGCTCAAGAACCCTAACTAACAACCCATAAACATAAAACCAAGCAAGGCAATCATCTTATGAGGCTCATGAAACGTGGAATTCAGAGATGTCTCGACCTTTAGCAATGATTCACAAGCTAAGGCAGCAACCAAGCTTCTTCCACCTCTTTTTCCTTGCTCCAAGCTTTAAACCCAACTTCCACCAAACCGTAAGATATTTACCTTGAAAGATAGATCCTTGCTTGCTGATCAAATCTCCCTTGATCACCAATCCGAGATTCACACTCTTCAACCTCAAGCTTTCATCTTTTCTTTTGGTTCTTGGGTAGGAGAAATAAGAGGGTTTTGGGGAGAGAAGGACAAGGAGCCAAGGTGATATCATCCAACAACCATATCCACCAAATCCTTAAAGGATAAGAAAAACCCTCCACGACCAATCATTATCACTAATCCAATTTTGAATCGATACAGCTCTTTTCTGATTAGACCCATCGCCAGAATCAAACCCCTTTTAACTCGCTTTCATTAATGATCAAATTACTTTCGAGTTTACAAATCACTGGTTCTCGAGCAAGACTATCGTCATTCAGAACTCACAAGTAAATCCAAACTTTTAGCCATTATACTTGCAAGGTTCAAGCATCTTCTTCCTCACCTCGGCTTCGGGTTCTACTCCATCGATTTGAAAACTAATGATCTATTTCAAGGATCGCCGCAATCGCTCGTTTAAAAGATTTTCTTTGTAATGAACAACTAAGCACTTTTAACACAACCAATGATCCACATTTCATCACAAGCGCTACTCGATACTTCCACACCGTCGCTTTAACCGACAACAATTTTGATCGACTCCATTAAGCAACTTCTCCAACTTCGCATAATCTAGCTTGTACTGTGCGGTTACTGCCAAGCAATTATTTCATGATTCGCCTAGAACCAAACTATGATCATCATGACTTTATCTATTTTTCTAACTATTTATCGACAAACAACACACAAGACCACATTTTACGGCTACAAACAAGCTCGGCCAGATCTCACCAACCCGTCATCATTCTTCCACCATTGTACCACAAAGACAACACACATCCACAACACAAGTTTACTACACGCAGACACTTTATCTCGAAAAGCACTTGGCATCGACACTACTGTCACAGGCGCGAGTTCTCCAACAAAGAGCCTGCAAGCACTATGCCACGGCGGTTAGGATACTAATAAATCTAACTCAACCTAACCTTTATCGATGTTCTAAACCACAATCAACCTAAGAAGATTGCTCACTCACCGAGGGTACCTTCTTTACCTCACAACACCACAACACTGGGCACTAGAAACTCCCAACTTTCAAGGCCTACAACGCAAGCTAAAACACCCTTTGCAACCTGTAGGTAACCTTCATCGAGCCGGCACTACTGTTGGCCAACGCCTACCTGTAGAGGTTAAAACTAACATGCCCAACATTAACAATTAGATTCAAGCAATCTAAATCTTCACCGCTTCACACGTTAACCCACGACGAATTTGCCTCCTCAACAACCATCTATGATAAAACCTTATCTAGCAAAGGATGCAATTCTATTTGCCACCTAAAGCAACAACAAACCCAAGATTTACCGAGATGGCAATACAAGAATCAAATATTATACAAACGAAGAGCTAAACGCTAACATAATAGCTAAAACCAACACAAACTTATTTACCTGCCATATCTGATCATAACACTGTCAACTCCAATCAGTCGCGATCGTCATATCAATGCTCATACACGACTTAGCAAGTGGGATCTCAAGGTGATCTTCCACCTCGATAACCCGACGACTCTAATTCCCCTCGCCTAACAAAACTCATCACGAATGGAAGCAACCAACCTTAAGATTGAAGGTTTCCAAAATATATATTCCAATTAAAATACATTGTTTGACCAAATATGAAGAAATCAAAATAAAATCTGATTTACTGTGGTAAGGTCCTATAAATACAATCAGTCCAAACTAAACATCAAGTATTGTACTCTGAAACTGGCTCGGTGCTGGAAAATCCTCTTCGATGTGCTCCTCCAAACGCAACCTGTCAACCTACGCACGGAAGAAACCACAATTCTGCACGCCGAGCTAACAAAGCGCAGTGGTACATTTCTACTCTACCACAATTCATGAATATCATAAAACAAGCATGCATGAAAATATAATTAAGAGTGCACAAAAAGGCTTATCCACATCTAATGATCATCTTCTAGCCTATCCTAGCTAGAGCTTACCACTGTCTCAAGATACCACTATTATGTAAGAAGTCTACCAAGCCATCCCATGCTTACCATACGCGAGGTCCTACCGACCAAAGAGTTACGACTCTTATACCCTGAACACATAGCCCAAGGGTTATCTAGCCTATACCCGAGATCACAAAGCCCATCGAGTTACATCTCATACCCTAATTACAAAGCCCAAGGGTAATACAACCCGTACTCAAGATCACATAGCCCATCGAGTAATAACCCTACCCTGATCACATAGCCCAAGGGTAACTAGTCAACATCACTTATCCATACAACAACGTAAATAACATACATTCCCTAATGGCCAACGAAGTCCTACTATTTTTCCCGTGCTCACACAAATTGCGGGTTACCCGTGATGATCACATAGTCGCCGGGTTAGAATCATATCCGGATCACTATAGCCACATATACGTCCTATACATACTTGGATCACAATAGCCACAAGCGGTCTTATCATGCGATCGCATAGCCCATCTAGTTACTCGAGATCACATAGCTCTTGATTTGTATTTCCATATCCGATCACATAGCCCAATGATAGGTTTGGACCGCATTCGGATCACATAGCTCATGGATACTTGGATGTACTCGATCACATAGCCCGGAGTACCCATCTCCTTATATGAGTGCCCTTGCACTGACTCTAGGACATCTGGATTCCTAACCAAGACTCATATGATACCACATGCTCCCCTGAACATCAACATATCCCACCGAGAGATAAAAGGCATCCTGCCAACCATTACCAATGCCCCAAGGCATGACTAGTTTGTTACACTATTTAATATTTGTCTTTAGGATTTATTTACACCTTTCTTATTAAGTTATCTCATTACTCACGGCAACCAGCCTACATGGACGTCCCTTCAGCACATAGCAAGGACCCCAAGCAACAACATAGCATTAACCGACCCAGCACGGATCCTTTTGGGTGATTAAACAAGCGATTCACTCATAAATTACCAAGCCATTCGCCATTAATCCTCATACGGGTTGCTAACCTCGGTTTCTTAGTTTTAGAGTTTATTTTATACCTTTAGGGACCTATCGGGCCCTTTACCATGAATTATAGAACCCCGAACGCGAACTCAACTTTTTTGGGTAGATTGCCCAACGTGTATCGATACTCCGGGGTGAGTATCGATACCGCCCTCTTGGTATCGATACTCCCCCATGAGTACCGATACCCCAACTAGGATCGAAAGAATTTGACCACAAGCCATACCAATATGCTCTTACCCCGTATCAGTACTCAGCATCGGTACTAGGATCACCCCTACCGATCCAAGCTCCTACCGGTACTCTACCCTTCGCGTAACGGTACGCTAAGCCTCTCCTAGGCAATCAACATCGCGTACCGGTATTCCCCAATGGGTACCGGTACCCCTACTAGATTTGAAGGAATTTATCCTAAGGACGTACCGATACGCTATGTACCGTACTGGTACCTAAAGCCTTTTTAGGCAATGTAACAGTGCGTACCGATACGCCCCTTGTGTACCGGTACGCCTAAGCGCTAATGGATTTCCATCTAAGTAAGGGGTACCGATACACAGGGAGGCATACTGGTATTCCCCTCACACAATGTCCCTTAATATACAAAGAAGTACCGGTACGCAACCACCCTGTACCGGTACTCGAGCTTAGATTTCGAACCTGAAGCTCGAGATTACACCAACCCCACCCTTAACCCCTATGATTAAGTCTCAAATCTTTCCTACAATTTATTTGGAGTATATTAGGTGGTTTCCTTCCAGTTTTACCCATTATAAATTCCCAAAATATGATTTACCATTAGAGGGGTTTAAGGCTCAAGAACCCTAACTAAGCAGCCCATAAACATAAAACCAAGCAAGGCAATCATCTTATGAGGCTCATGAAACGTAGGAGTCAAAGATGTACCGACCTTTAGCAAGGATTCACGAGCTGAGGCAGCAACCAAGCTTCTTCCACCTCTTCTTCCTTGCTCCAAGCTTCAAACCCAACTTCCACCAAACCAAGAGATATTTACCTTGAAAGATAGATCCTTGCTTGCTGATCAAATCTCCCTTGATCACCTATATGAGATTCACACTCTTCAACCTCAAGCTTTCATCTTTTCTTTTGGTTATTGGGTAGGAGCAATGGGAGGGTTTTTGGGAGAGGATGACAAGGGAGCCAAGGTGATATCATCACCTCCCTTTTCTGCAAAAAATGTCAAGGCTCTACCAGCCTTTGTCCCCCATTTATGGTTTTACCACAATGCCCTTCCTCAAAACCCAACATAAGCCAAGCCCAAACCACCAAGCAAGCCTAACAACGCATAAAGGCCCATAATGGCCCAACATCTCAGCCTGACATATTGGTCCAAGACTCGGGTCAACGTCCATTGTTGACTCGAGAAATCTGGGTCGTTACAATTTTCCCCTCCTTTAAGAAATTTCGTTATCGAAATTTAAACCGATAAAAGAGAGATATAACCTGAACAGATCTAACCACCTCGACATTCAAACATGATCACCTTGATTAGAGAGAGTTCTCCCTCAATCTAATTTAAACAAAACCATATCATAAGCCACTCGCTCTCAACACTTCTCTTGAGGTTTCCAACGACTCTTTTTCAGCAACCAACGATACTTATGACGAACCATTAAACATGGAAACATAACCAACCTCGAGCCATGCTGCTCAAACATCAACTTTAACTTGGGCTTTATCTACGTCTAAAACGTTACACCACACCCACAAACCATCGTCAGGAACGCGCCATGTCCAACAACCATATCCAGTCAAATCCTTAAAGGATAAGAAAAACCCTCACGACCAATCATTATCACCAATCCACCTTGAACTGACAGCTCTTTTCCCCAGATTAGACCCACCAAGCCAGAACTTAAACCCTTTTTTTTAACTCGCTTTCACACGATCGAAAATCACTTTCGATTTCAACCACTTGGTTACGAGCAAAGACTATCGTCATCTAGGAACTCACACAAGTAACCCAAAACTTAGCCATTATACTTGCAAGGTCTAAGCATCTTCTTCCTCACGGGCGGTTCTAATTATCGACGTGAAAAACCATCGATCGTTCTCAAGGATCGCCAAACTGGTTCGTCTAAAAATATTTCTTTGCAAATTAACCACCCGGTTACCCTTAACACAACTCTTGATCCACATTTTCACTGCGCTACTCGATACTTCCACACTTTGTTTGCCTTAACCGATAACAATTTTGATCGACTCCATTGGGCAATCCTCCAACCCCGCATAATCTAGCTTAACAGGTACACAAGCCAAGCAATTATTCTCACGATTCGCCCTTAGAACCTCAACCATGATCATCATGACCTTTATCTATTTTTCTAACGGTACTTTTACTTCGACAAACAACACACGAAGCACTCACATTTTATGGCCAAAACAAGCTCGCCGATCTCACCAACCCGTCATCATTCTTCCACCATTGTACTACAGCACAACACATCCAAGGTCACCATACAAGCTACTTACACGCAGACACGATCTCGGAAAAGCACTTGGCATCGACACCCGGGTTGGTCATTTGGCATAAGTGTGCCTCCAACAAAGAGCCTGTTAAGTACCATGCCACGAGGCGATAGATACTAATAACGAACTCAACCTAACCTTTATCGATGTTCTAAACCACAATCAACCGGTAAGATTGCTCACTCACCGAGGGTACCTTCTTACCCTCACAACACCCACAACACTAAGACTAGAAACTCTCAACTTTCGCGTCTACAACGCAAGCTAAAAACACCTTGCAACCTGTAGAACCTTCATTGAGCTGGCACTACGGAGCACAACGTCTACCTTAGAGAGGTTAAAATCCAATACAGCCAACATTAACAATTAGATTCAAGCAATCTAAACTTCACTGTTTCTCACACGCAACCTACGACGCACTTGCTCTCTCAACAACCATCTATGATAAAACCTTATCTAGCAAAGGATGCAATTCTATTTGCCACCTAAAGCAACAACAAACCCAAGATTTACCGAGATGCATAACACAAGAATCAGTCTATTACACAAACGAAGAGCTAAACGGCTAACATAATAGCTAAAACCAACACAAACTTATTTACCTGCCATATCCTCGATTGCAACACTGTCAACTCCAATCTGAGCTGCAGACTGCCTAACAATGCCTTGCGCGCCACCCTAGCAGTGGATCTCACAGGACCTCCACCTCGATAACCTGACGACGCCCTAATTCTGCCTCTAACAAAACTCTGATCACGACGGGAAGCAACCAACCTTAAGATTGAACCGGTGAGTCCTCATCCATGACTGTGCAATCCTTTTCCATATGCCCTGGTGCCCGGCATCGATAACAAACCCTCCGAAGCAAAAAGCATACTCCATGGTGATATCGACCACGATGCTCGCACGCTGGTGGTAGTGGTGCTCCAACAGAACCATCAGCAATCCCTTCTGGCGTAGAAAACAAAGAGCCTCTACGAACCCTCAATCTAGATCTTAAGCTGACTCTTAGTGACTGGTCTGAAGTAACTCTCTTCGAACTCCTCGAAGCATAAAACCTCTCGTGTGGATAGGGAGGAGGATTCATGATATATGGGGTCTTCGCATCACGACCTCTAAAATCTTCGAACTGATTAGATGTTAAACTCTGAAGCCGCTCAAGTACCTTCGCACTATTGGCCAACTCAGAAAATGTCCTAAGCGGACCTGCTGTCACATGTAATTGAAGGTCAACATTCAGGCCTTGTTTGAACCTCTTGCACCTTAACTCTTTCGTCACAACAAACTCTGGGGCATAACGGCTCAAACGCAGAAACTTTTGCTCATAGGCAAACACCGTTCGATCTCCCTGTACCAGATGTAGAAACTGGTCCCTTATCTCATCCATGCGTATCTTACTGATGTACTTCTTCCGGAACTCATCCACAAAGATGTCCCATATCGGTAGTTCCGGATGTAGACCCAACTCCACGATCTCCCACCACTCGTGTGCATTGCCCTTCAGAAGGGAAAAAATACAATCAAGATCATCTTCTGGCTTCCCTTCATCTGTCTCAAGATTCTTTGTGTGTCGGCAACCACTGGCCAGCCTTGAACGAGTCATCCTCACCCAAGTCTTCAAAACTCTTAGGTCCAAAACGATGAAGTCTCTCGACAGAGGTCTTGCGAGGCGTCTCAGATTGCCTCAGGATAGCTTGCACCACACGCAAAAGGGCGGAGGTAAGTACATTTAACTTTAGGGACATGTATTCACTAGACACCTTACCACGATCTCTACAACACCCCGGGGTTTCCTAGAACCGACTAAACGTAGGCTCTGATACCAAATATAACACCCTGAACCTGTCTGGATCCGAAGCGTCACGTACAGGTTACCCAAAACTGACCCATCAAAATTTCTTATTTAAAACCACAAGTTGACCGTTTTCAAAACCATCCATTTCCATAAGATCCACGTAGATAATAAGATTAAAAGGGTTTCCAAAATATATATTCCAATTAAAATACACTGTTTGACCAAATAACAGCCAATCGAAATAAAATACAGACTCAACTGTGGTAAGGTCCTATGAATACAATCAGCCCAAACTAAACATCAAGTACAAGACTGAAACTTGCTTGGTGCCGGAAATCCTCATCGACGTGCTCCTCCAAACGCAACCTGTCAACCTACGCACGGAAGAAACCACAATTCTGCACGCTGAGCTAACAAAGCTCAGTGGTACATTTCTACTCTACCACAATTCATGAATATCATAAAACAAGCATGCATGGTAATATAATTAAGAGTGCACAAAAGGCTTCTCCACATCTAATGATCATCTTCTAGCCTATCCTAGCTAGAGCTTACCATTGTCTCAATATACCACTATTATGTAAGAAGTCTACCAAGCCATCCCATGCTTACCATACGCGAGGTCCTACCGACCAAAGAGTTACGACTCCTATACCCTGATCACATAGACCAAGGGTTATCTAGCCTATACTCGAGATCACAAAGCCCATCGAGTTACATCTCATACCCTGATCACAAAGCCCAAGGGTAATACAACCCATACCCGAGATCACATAGCCCATCGAGTAACAACCCTACCCTGATCACATAG
The DNA here is from genome assembly GCA_019671005.1 of Hibiscus mutabilis. Classification (NCBI taxonomy): domain Eukaryota; kingdom Viridiplantae; phylum Streptophyta; class Magnoliopsida; order Malvales; family Malvaceae; genus Hibiscus; species Hibiscus mutabilis. The sequence goes on along the minus strand of CM033726.1, from coordinate 50,320,761 downwards.
CCCAAGGGTAACTAGTCAACATCGTTTATCCATACAACAACGTAAATAACATACATTCCCTAATGGCCAACGAAGCCCTACTATTTTTCCCGTGCTCACACAGTCGTCGGGTTACCCGTGGTCACATAGCCACCGGGTTAGGATCATATCCGAATCACTATAGCCACAGATACGTCATAGACATACTTGGATCACAATAGCCACAAGCAGTCTTATCCTGCGATCACATAGCTGAACAGGATTACTCGTGATCACATAGCTCATCGAGTTACTCGAGATCACATAGCCCTTCGAGTTGTATTTCCATATCCTGATCACATATCTCAATGATAGGTTTCAGACCGCATCCAAATCACATAGCCCATGAATACGTCGGGTGTACTCGATCACATAGCCTAGAGTACCCATCCCCTTATATGAGTGCCCTTGCACTGACTCTAAGATATCCGGATTCCTAACCAAGACTTATACGATACCACATGCTCCTCCGATCATCAACATATCTCACTGAGAGATAAAAGGCATCCTGCCAACCATTACCAATATCGCAAGGCATGACTCGTTTGTTACACTATTTAATATCTGTCTTTAGGATTCATTTACGCCTTTCTCGTTAAGTTATCTCATTACTCACGGAAACCAGCCTACATGGACGTCCCTTTAGCACACAGCAAGGACCCCAAGCTACCACATAGCATTAACCCATCCACCACGGATCCCTTTAGGTGATTAAACAAGTGATTCACTCATAAATTACCAAGCCATTCGCCATTAATCCTCATAAGGGTTGCTAACCTCAGTTTATCAGTTTTAGAGTTTGTTTTATACCTTTAAGGACCTATCGAGCCCTTTACCACGAATTATAGAACCCCCGAACGCAAACTCAGTTTTCTTGGGTAGATTGTCCAGCGTGTATCGATACTCCATGGCGAGTATCGATACTGCCCTCTTGGTATCGATACTCCCCTATGAGTACCGATACCTCAACTAGGTTCGAAAGAATTTGACCATAAGCCGTACCGATACGCTCTTACCCCGTATCAGAACTCAACATCAGTACTAGGATCGCCCCGTACCGGTACTCCACCCTTCGCGTACCGGTACGCTAAGCCTCTCCTAGGTAATCAACATCCCATACCAGTACTCACCAATAGGTACCGGTACCCCTACTAGATTCGAAGGATTTACCCTAAGGACGTACCGACACGCTATGTACCGTACCGATACTCAAAGTCTTTTCAGGTAATGTAATAGTGCGTATCGATACGCCCATTGCGTACCGGTATGCCTAAGCGCTACTGGATTTCCATCTAAGTGAGGGGTACCAATACATGGGGAGGCGTACCGGTACTCTCTTCACACACCGTCCCTCAATATACAAAGGAGTACCGGTACGCAATCACCCCGTACCGGTTCTCAAGCCCAGATTTTAAACCTAGAGCTCGGGATTACACCAATCCCACCCTTAACCCCCATGATTAAGTCTTAAATCTTTCCTACAAGTTATTTGGAGTATATTAGGTGGTTTCCTACCAGTTTTACCCATTATCAACTCCCAAAATGTGATTTACCATTAGAGGGGTTTAAGGCTCAAGAACCCTAACTAAGCAACCCATAAACATAAAACCAAGCAAGGCAATCATCTTATGAGGCTCATGAAACGTGGAATTCAGAGATGTACTGACCTTTAGCAATGATTCACAAGCTAAGGCAGCAACCAAGCTTCTTCCACCTCTTTTTCCTTGCTCCAAGCTTTAAACCCAACTTCCACCAAACCAGAAGATATTTACCTTGAAAGATAGATCCTTGCTTGCTGATCAAATCTCCCTTGATCACCAATCCGAGATTCACACTCTTCAACCTCAAGCTTTCATCTTTTCTTTTGGTTCTTGGGTAGGAGAAATAAGAGGGTTTTGGGGAGAGAAGGACAAGGGAGCCAAGGTGATATCATCACCTCCTTTTTCTGTAGAAAATGTTAAGGCTCTACCAGCTTTTCCCCCCATTTATGGTTTTACCATAATGCCATTCTTCAAAACCCAACAAAAAGCAAAGCCCAAACCACCAAGCAAGCCCAACAACGTATTGAGGCCCATAATGGCCCAATATCTTAGCCCGACGTATTGGTCCAAGACCCGAGTCAACGTCCATTGTTGACTCGAAAAATCTGGGTTGTTATAAAGGCTGCCTCTTCCAACCAGTGGCGGAGCCACATATTGATTAGGAGGCCAATTGACCCTACTTGATTTGTTGTGGTATGGAATTTTCAAGGAGTTAGTATAAAAATTTTCATAAAAAATGTTAGAATTGACCCCACTTGATTTGTGGGGTATATTGGTCAACAATATTTATATTGTAGCGGTATAAGAATCCTCATATCTCATACTTTACTCTGACTCTACTATATAAAAATTTTAGCTCCGCCACTGCTCCCAACAATGTCGTCTTTAAAGTTCGAACTCGCGTCCTTACCTTGAGAGTGCAATATGCCTTATCAATGCACTCAACACTTGTTGGTATAATAATATTTTTATTTAATGAATCCATAAACGCAAAAATATCTTATAACAATTTTTAAATATATTTAATTCTGACTTGAATTTAAATAAATGTAAGAATTTCATTTATTTTTTCTTTATTATATAAAAATATGTAATCAAGCGTTTGGGTGACGTTTTAAAATTCTAATCCAGCCCATCATTTCTCAAAATTTTGTTCTCACAAGCACTGATTTTTGGGCCACGTTTTTCACCTTGACAAAGGCCGTGGCCGTCTAAGTTCAACTCTCAATCAAAGACCACCGTATCTGAAGAAAACTCCAAGATCAAAAACCTCGAAATCCCTAAGCGAAGAAAAATCCAGCGGAAGAGGAACAATGGTGTGCATACGCAAGGCGACCATGGACGACCTACTGGCGATGCAAGCTTGCAACTTGCTTTGCCTTCCGGAGAATTACCAGATGAAATACTATTTCTACCACATCCTCTCTTGGCCTCAGCTCCTTTACGTCGCCGAGGACTACAACGGCCGCATCGTCGGTTACGTCCTCGCCAAGATGGAAGAAGAAACCAACGAGTGCCACGGCCACATCACCTCTCTCGCAGTCCTCCGCACCCACCGCAAGCTTGGCCTCGCCACTAAGCTCATGAGCGCCGCCCAAGCCGCCATGGAGCAGGTATTTCCATTTTTTAATATTTACTTGTAAATTAGATAGTGATCGGTTTCTTCCTGATTATATTTTGGAAGCAAAAAATAAATAATGTTTTACGAGAACTTAAAAATCTAATCTTTGCTTGACGAAATACTGAATGGTTTTGTTTTAGCAATTATTGAACAGTTTAACTGCAAAATTGATCGGACTGGAAGAAAGAACATTTATATTCTCCAATACTAATATGCAATGTGATGCAGGTGTTTGGAGCAGAGTATGTTTCGCTCCATGTGAGGAAGAGTAACAGGGCAGCGTTTCATCTGTATACCCAAACATTAGGGTATAAGATACACGACGTGGAGGCGAAATATTATGCGGATGGGGAGGATGCATATGACATGCGGAAGCAGTTGAAAGGGAAGAGTAGTCATCACCACGGTCACCGCCACCATCACCACGGTGGTGGATGTTGTTCGGGTGATATGAGAAGCACAGAAACGGCTCATACAAGAGGAGATTCTAAATCAGAATCAAAAGCTGGATGATTATTTGGAGTTGAACATATGTATGTATCTGGAGAAGTATGCGTGGCATTGGCTTATATTCTCTAGGCTACTATTGCTGGCTCATGGTATTTTCAGTTTGTTTGTTGAAGTAATAATCTGACTGGACATTTCAAAATTATGTTGGCTTCCTACATGAGATTTTGTATCATCCCTGCAAATGCAATGGTTCTTTGCTGTCTTGTACAATGCGTTTCTGTTCCAGTTCTGGTAAGATGTTTTCTTGTTTCAAGTTGTTTTAAACAACATAATAGCCCTTTAGATAGCTTCTGCACTCATGGTTTATGGTCGTAGGAGATCACAAAAATGATGGAAAAATAAATAAATTTTCAAACATAAAGCATAGGGATGTAAACGAACTAAACGTTCAGTGAACCGTTCGGTGAGAAGTTCGTTTATTATTTTAACGAAATTATGTTCGTTTAATTGTTCTGGTTTTGTTTATTTGTTATGTTAAAATTAAATGAACGAACATGAACATAACCTCGTTTGGTTCGTTTAAAGGCCTAATAAAGCATGGTCTGGAGTATAAATAAATAAATTCAATCAATTAAGTCTTAATTTAACACTCATTATTGATGTTTAAATTAATTGAATGTGTAAAAAATAAGAACTAAATATGTTATTATATAAAATTTTCAAACTATCATGTCACTCATTTAACCCCAGTTAACGGTTGGGTGATTATTTTGTAATAAAAATTAAAGCTTAATATTTATTATATAATTTTTAAAAGTTTGACGATCATTTGATATATTTTTAAAATAATTTAGTGATCATTTGTGTATTTTACCTTAAATTAAAATAAAAATAAAATAAAAAATAAATTTAAATGTTATTTAAAATTAAAAGAATAAATTTAAATATAAATAATTGAACACGAAGACGTGATAGAATTTGATTTTCAGCTATTGAAAAATAAATAAAATGAATTTCAGCTTGAAGCAAATATATATATATTTTTATCGTTTTAGCGAACATAAAGATATAGGATTTCGAAATAATTTTCCAAGCTATAACTTGGAGTCCTGGACCTGCAACAATGAGAAAGGTAGCTGCAAACTTTTCCAGGTAACGTTGCTGAAAACAGTACCAATAAAACAGCCAACGGCTGACCATTTTATCAAATTAAAAAAGGTTAATTGTTACCATACCTAATTCCTTAATGTCATACATAATATTTTAAATTTTTTATTTTATTCATAACTTTTTTTTGTTATTAACAATTTTGCCCGCTTCTGTGACGGAAGCTGATGTGAACACATTTATATAAAAAAAAACCCTTTGTAACAGATATGAGTAAACCCGCTAATGACAAAAAATCTTATATATCAACGACGTAAACAACTAAATTAAAAACATTATTCACAATACACAAAAAAATATTATCATTGGAGTTGTTCCAAATGGTAAAGAATTTAGTATAGTTTAAGCATATCTCGAGTTTGAGGGTTTTTGTATGAAAATTTTTATTGAGAAACTCACTCACCAAAGTTATGTGTACGACGCGAGTCGATTCGATTAGTCTAAGTAAATTCCTAAAAAATCGGAAAGGGAATAAAAAATAATATTGTATATTTGCATTTGTATTAAGCAACTAGGCAGATTATACACAATTAGTCTAAATGACTGCGATAGAAAAAGCAAACTTTTGACTTTAGTGTTGAGGCAAGAACGTGGAGGGCAAGAAACTATCCTGCCATAGTGCCATATAAGGGCCTGGCACTGGAATAACAGAGCATACATCAGAGTTGCAGTAAATCTTTCAGAAAATGGAGGAACTGAAGTTGCTAGGAAGTTGGGGCAGTGCATTTAGTTACAGAGTTTTATGGGCTCTTAAATACAAAGGGGTGGAATTTGAGTATGTAGAAGAAGATATTTTCAACAAGAGCGAATTGCTCCTCAGGTACAATCCAATCCACAAGAAGATTCCGGTGCTGGTTCATGGCGGGAAACCAATAGCAGAATCCGTTGTTATACTCGAATACATCGAGGAGATTTGGCCCCTAAACCCTTTGCTTCCTCAAGATCCTCATGAAAGGGCCGTGGCTCGTTTCTGGATCAAGTTCGGAGAAGATAAGGTAAACCATACGAAACATGAAAAACTCTTATTTTTTTTTCTTTTTAAGAACCCATCTTGGGTCGTCTAAATATGGTTTCGATGGTGGAAAGGCTCCTGAGTTTTACAGGTTCTTTCATACGGCTGGAGAAGAGCAAGTGAAGGCGACGAAAGAAGCTGAAGCGGTGCTGAAAATTATTGAAGAGCATGGACTCGGGGATAAGAAGTTCTTTGGGGGTGAAAAGCTGGGATTGACCGACATAGCTTATGGATGGATCGCTTGTTGGCTGGATGTGTTGGCTGAAGCAGCCGGTGTTGAACTTCTTGGACTTGACAGGTTCTCTAGGTTGCAGGAATGGGCTGGAAACTTCAAGCAAGTGCCGGTGATCAAGGACAACCTTCCCGACCGTGATAAAATGTTGACTCATTTTAAGTCCCGGAGGGAGGAAATCATTGCAGCACCAACCTCTTAGATGCTAGGATTGACTTTCCCCTCCTTTTATGTTTTTTTTTAATATAATCACTAGCATCTAAACCTATTGGTCGACTAATATGAATCGATTACTACATAAGTCTACTATAAGACGATCCTCCCAATTTGCTCAATTCGTAAATTCAAACCTTTATCATTACTTAAAAGATTTTGCGCATTGTTTCACTAGACCAATCGGTTATTAGTCTTCTTTTATGGTTTTAGCCTTTGCTTAATATTAAAATTTGAGATTTATCCATCTTTCTTGGTATTATTTAACTACACAAACATGTTCAATCATTAATAAAATTATATATTAATTGAATTTTTTATGATTTCTCTAACCATAGAAACTAAGGACACTACCAATTTATACTTACCAATAACTTATAAAAATAAAAGTAGGCATACTTGGTCGGTTGGCCAAGCTGTTCATATTTATTTTTTTGTATTTTCGTGGATTATGAATTTTAGACTCATTAAAAATACTTTTTTTCTTCCCCAGAGTCCCTTCCTCTCCTCTATTAGATAAGATTATGATTAGATTTATAATTTATAAAAAAAACTTATAAAAATAAAGAACGACATCCTAAATTTCGACAAAATAATGGACAAAAATCATAATTAAACTGTTTTTCTGCCCTTCGAAGCCCAACTTTCTCTGCCTTTTCTTTTGCAAGTAAATAACAAAGCCCAGCCCACTGTATATCCGATAAAGAACAACTCAAAGAAAAGAACACAAATTTTCTCTACAAGAAGAATCGAATATCGCTGCTAAAACTGTAGATTTGAGACAAAACAAAGAAGAAAAACAATGGCAGTTGCAACCCATCTGGCGAAACTGAGCTTTGTCCCTCTAAACCGTCCCGGGTCTTTCTCCCAGATTCCATGCTACAAATTTCTTCATATTCAAAGAAACAAAGCCTCAGCATCGACCTGCTGGAGCCTGGTCAACAATGGCTCGAGGAAGCGAACCAAACCTATGTCGATTCGAGGCATGGCTTCCTCTTCTGGTTCCGAACTGGAGGAGAGTGTTAAGAAGACCGTGGCTGATAACCCTGTTGTTGTTTACTCCAAGAGTTGGTGCCCGTGGGTGCAAATCTCATCATTCTCCAAATTTTCATTTTTTTAAATATTAAAGTATTTATCGTTATTTATTATATCCATTTTTTTACAGATTTTATATGGTTTCCTTTCGCCCATTATTTTCAGGTACTCGTCCGAGGTGAAATCTTTGTTCAAAAAACTTGGTGTGGAGCCTTCCGTTATTGAATTGGATGAATTGGGTTAGTTGTTTCCACCAAACTTCTGTTTTTTATTTTTATGTACTATAAAAGTTCTCTTTTTTAACTCATTATTGCCTAATGTTTAGTCATGCTATTGTCCATTTTCATTATTATGGTTCATATTGATATTTTTTTCCTTTTATAGTTTAATTGACGACGATGATGATGAACGGTGATTTTTGAGATATTGCTGATTTTTTGCGTGCAGTTTGGATGGAATGATTTATCTTGATAATGGCGATTCAGTGAAAATGGTTGAATTCTTGACTTGTTTGGAACCTTGTGGTCCTTGTCATTCTGCCGTCTTGCTTCTTCCTAGTGAACTATTACTATTAGCAGAGACTCCATTTCTGCTTTCTGGCCTTGTCCGAGTTTATTGATTCGTAACCTCGATTTTTTATACCAAATACAATGAGGACTGAATCTTGCAAATTTAGAAAATATCAACTATGAAATTTTGGTATGGGAGCAAATTGCAAAAATGGAGATTTGAGGGAGGTTAAGTTCACTTTTTAGGTTAAGTCAAATTGAAATTTGAGGGAAACTTGTGGATATTCAGTAGCTTCTGAAAAAACCCTTCAAAATAATGAAAGCCTTGGATTCATAGCATTTTTTTGGATTTTCATGATAACCTTGAAAATTTTAATCAATTAATCGTTGTAGTACTTGTTGTAAGTCCAGGTACTTTAAAATCAAAAGAGTTCAATCTGGACATGACAGCTTAAATTACCGTATATCACTAATCACCATATGCTACCTTCTGAGGCTAGATTACTGGAAATAAAGTTCATAAAACATTTATTTCTCAAAAACACAAGTGATTCTGTATTGTTTTTAATGTTACCTTTCTCTGAAGTAGAAGCCAAGTATGAGATTTCATATACAGATGCCAAGGATTAAATGTCATATAAGTCTAATTGGGCCTTGCATTCTTTGCGTCTTCATATTATCTTTCATATATTAAAGACTTTTATCTTTTTCAGGTGCCCAAGGATCCCAACTGCAGAATGTATTGGAGCAGCTTACTGGGCAACGTACTGTCCCTAATGTTTTTATTGGTAAGTATTGTTTTCCAGTAGTAGCATTTAGCAATTGCCTAAAAGATTTATAAATAAATTGACTGCAAAACGGTCTGAATGGCTTAATGGTTTATTGCTTTTCTTTGTAATATCCTTACTAGTCCATTTATTATCTTTGCGATTTACTGTCTTTATGAACAAATGACTTGTAACTCTGTGATGTCAGATTGGTATTTACAACCAGAACATAAATTGATCATGGTCTAATCAGAAAATCAATATGAATAGTAGTTACCTAATTGCCTTTAGTTTTATGTTAGCTTGGCAATTTCACGCAGAGAAGCAGCATATCATATTATTGCAGCTTAGTTAGTTCTAATGATTGTTCAAACATTTCCATGATATGGCTGAATTAAAAACTTGGCACTTGGGCAGGCATAACCTTAGTTCAAGTGGCAAAGTTGTTGGCACCAAAGACTAGGGTTCAAGCCCTATGATTTTAAAAAAGGAAATTTAACACTTGACTTACGTGTCAATGGATATTTCAATTTTTAGAAGTAATAGTCTTATTTGTGTGCATTAGCTTTGAGCTATGAATAATCTTATTGTTAACCTAATTACACCCTAATTTAGCCTAAAAGTTGGCCAACATAATCACTAAATTTCAGATTTTGATTTGGTAAACACTTCCCCTCAAGTTGGTGCTAAATGTCACACATGCCCAACTTGAAGACCAAATTGTGATAAGTTATGTTATTGAGTCCCTTGGTGAAGACATCTGTTGGTTATTTGTCAGATGTCACGTGAACTAGGCTCAATGTTCGTGTGTTAAGCTTTTCTTTCATGAATTGTTGATCGATCTCAATGTGTTTTGTTCGATCATGTTGAATGTGACTTTGAACAATACTGATAGTACCTTTGTTATCACAATACAAGGATACTTTGTTTTCTTTTGACAACCTTAGTTCTTCCAGTAGTTTTCGTAACCACTAAAGTTCACGAACTCCTTGTGCCATTGCCCTGTATTCTGCCTCAACAGTCAACACTCATTGAGCAACTGCATTCTATTTCTTGCTTCTCCAAGTAACCAAAGTTTCCTCCCACAAGAGTTCAATACCCAGTTGTGGACCTTTGATCATCCAAAGATTTAACCCATTTTGCATCTGTAAAGGCTTCTATCTTGAGATGACCATGCTTGGGAAATAGAAGTCCCTTTCCTGGAGCAGGCTTCAAGTAGCATAGAATGCGGAAAACAACCTACATGTGAGATTCTTGAGGATCATGCATAAATTGGTTCACCAAGCTAACTGGGTAAGCTATATTCGGTCTCATATGTGAGAGATAAATTAGTCTATCTACTAACCTCTAATATCTTTCTTTATCCGCGGCTTCCTACCGACCATTCTTGCAACTCATCATACAAGTTTCTGTTAAGAGATCGAGAACTGAGAAATGAAGATTCCTTTTTCGGATCTTGCAACTTCAATTCCCCCAAAAATATTGCTATTTACAGGGTTTGATCTCAAATTCTCAAGCTAATTTACCTTTCAGTCAGGTCATATCTTCTCTATCATCTCCTGTCATTACAATGTCATCAACATATGCTATTAGGAGAGTGATTTGACCCTTCAGATGTATTATGAAGAGGGTATGATCAGCGTTGCTCTATTGATAACCGAAGGAGATCATGGTCTTATTGAATCGTCAAACCATGCTCTGGGAGATTGTTTCAACTCGTACAAGGCCTTTATTAACCTACAGGCCTTTCCTCGTGTTTTTGCATCATCAAAGCTTGGACGGATCTCCACATAGAGTTCTTCATCTAGTCACAATGCAGGAAGTTATGTTTCACATCAAACAGTTGCAAATCCTAATCAAGTTGGCTGCACAAGATAGTAAAATTTTGATGGTGTTCGTCTTTGCAATGGGAGAAAAAGTCTCCTGATAGTCTACATTAGATGTTTGAGTGAAAACTCTGGCTAGCAGTCTGACTTTGTACCTCTCGATCGACCCATTTGCCTTGTGTTTCACACTGAGAATCCACTTGCAATCAACTAGTTTCTTCCTTGTTGATGGTGTAACTAACTCCCAAGTCTCATTCTTTGCCAAAGCTTTCATCTCTTCAATCATGACTCCCTTCCTTCTTAGATCCTTGAGCGCCTCCCTCCAATCCTGTGGAATAGACATAGATGACAAGGACAAAGCAAAGGCTCTATTGGAAATGAAGTTTGAAATGGAATGTTCAGTACAAGACCCGGCACTTTGTGACTCCAAATATGCATTAAAATTGTATTATGTCCCATTATCGTTTCTCAGAATTCACTTTTTCACCAAATTGTTTACTAATCATCTTGCGAAAAAGATTGAAAGCAAGAAAACACATCACCCTTAGATTTTACAAATATATCCATGTCATCCTAGTGCATCAATCAATAAACGTCAAACTATCGGTTACCAGAAAGAATTCTTGTATGTTTTGCATACTCACAAGCATCACATACTAAATGCTCAAACTGAGTTTTTGCAAACAAACCGGGAAATAACTTGTTCAAAACATAAAATGATGGATGCTCCAACCGTCTGTCACTTTATTATCTCTTGTTGGCATCTTTATTTTCTTTGTTGCTTGTTCTATGATGTTTGGAAGTTGGAACGATAAGTTAATGAAGAGTACAGTTTCTGTCATGCTATATATATTTTGCCTGTTCTTTTCTCTTTTATCTGTAAGGTAATCTTGGTTATATAATGATAACAATGCTCTGATCTGTATCTGCTTCGCACAGGGGGCAAACACATCGGTGGTTGTACAGGTATTAATGCATTTTCATCTCTTGAACGATCTATTCATTAAGATGAGACCTGGAAATGGATTCTCTAGCTGCTAAAAGGAATTGGCATAATTTAGTTTCTGAAATAACACGTTAAGCTTTTGAGACAATTCCAGAATATTGTTACTCAACCTAGTAAAAAATTCTCTGGATTTTATAATTCTTTACTCCCACTAGGAAAGAAAAAATCGTTTGCTTTTGTAATATATCACTCCAGTTTTGACTAGTAATTCCAAGTGGATTTCACTTGTTATTCTCTGTATTCGTATTCTGATGCAGATACTGTCGAACTATACGAAGACGGAGAACTGGAGTCTTTGCTGTCAGACGCTAATGCTAAAAGCAAGGAAAAATAGTTCATTTGGCTCGTCAGTCGTCCCTGATCAGATATGTAACTTTGGATCCTATTGAAAGGCATGCCACTTTCTATAAACAGAAACGTTTCGTTCGATTACATTTATTTGCGACAACTTATATCTATATATGCCCTCCATTCCAATTGTATGTTTAAACCATGGAACTATTGCATGTATCTCATTGTAAACCTTGAAACCTGTAGGATATAGCATTTCAGGAATTTCTGGGAAAAGAAAAGAATCAAAAGATATGTATGTGATGATGATGACGGTGTTTGTATGTATTCTATTTTAATTTTCTAAAGAAAATGGAGGGAAAAAGTACGGTTGTATACTGTAAATATAGACTTCAGTGCAGTCTTGACCCCCTTTTTCAAATCCTCGATCAAAAAGCGGAAATTTATAGTAACAGCCATTATTTGTTGCAAAAATGAAATGTAGTCACCAGGAACTTCTTCGAAAAGAACGGCAGAATGACTCTTTTTGGCCCATTAACTTTACCAGAATATCCATTTTAGACCTTAAATTTTTATCGATTTTTTTTTGACTTTCGAACTTTTATTTTTTTGTTAAACTGATTCAAACATAATAGAATAATAATGCTATTTTGTCCTCGATGAAATGTTGATGTCTATTTTTTTTGTCAATTTATCAAAAATTCAAAAACATGAAAATTGTACAAAAAAAAGTTGATATCAACATTTCGGCAACCACATGTTTTTTTTTGACAAATTTTAATCTTAATCTTATCTAGGAAGAAGGAAGGAGAAACTCTAGAGAAAGAAGGGGGTGTTCCTACCGGGTTTAGAACTTATGACCTAAGAAAATGTAAAGGAACAAAGATGAGTAACTTCGGCAACTACATGTTAACTATCTTTTGATGATGTAACATAAAATAATAAAATAATTGATGTCAAATTTAAGCTATCGTTTTTCTGTCACATTTGAATTAATCTTAATTAAAAACGAATGTTTGAGGATAAAAAGAGGCACAAAAAAATTAAGGATTAAAATAATATAAATCAAGGTTATTCTATGGTACTTTTCATTATATTTTTGAGAACTTATATATTTAAAAAAAGTTGAGAATTTTTTGAAAATTTCTTTTTATTATGGATTTGGTATTGATAATATCTTTGAGGTGGTGATATTCTGCAAGTACCGCATGTTTCTGTTGATTTTTATTGTCATGTCACACCTTTTAACTGAAAAATGGGTTGAATATAGACCATTACAAAAGACAACTTTAGGCACTAAACTGATAATCAAATTTTATTTAGGTACTTAAATGAGAAAAGTGGAGAATTATGTGGGCGGATTGACAATACAAGGCTATTTAATTTGCTTTGACTCCCTTCTGGAAGTGATTCACTTCATTCATTTCAAGAACCGCCTTGTATTGTTCTCTGAATTGATTGTTTTGTACAGCATTCTTGTTTTTCTTATATATGGAATCCATCAACAGTTTAGCCATCACATCTGAATTTGTAGCTTTTCTCCACTCTTGTTTTTGTCTGAAACTTTTGAAATTTCCCCTGCTTGATAAATCTCAATCAAACCAGAAACACAGCATATTATGATGTCCTGATAAGCTTGTCTAGTCAGTTTCTCATTGGAACATATTTAGCTAGATAGGGTGCATTAAAAGCTCTATGTTGCACTATCATTGTACTCAAATAACAGTATATAGATTTGGACTAACTCATCATGGAACTCAAGTTTTGCCTGTTTTGTGTCCTTATCTCATTCCCTGGATATAGGATAAAAAAAAAACAGGGGCTATTTTACAACTCGGCTTTTCCAATCTTGCTCGGCTTGTTCCCTAGTTCTTGTTCTGTTTTCTTGGAATATTGGTTTCTGGTCCTTCAAACTCAACCGAGCTGGAGGATCTCGTCGTGAACTCAATGCTTTCGAGTCGCCATTCACTAGAATGTATGTTGAGAAATCAGTACTGCAAAGATCAATAGAATTGTTGAGCAAATCCTCTTAGACTTTTACCTATAAGAAACATTTGAAGTTGATGCCAATTCCGTTCAATTATTAGATAAACAGGTCAAGCTGTACATGGATTGAACCATTCACTAGATTCTACAAACTCTCATAATTTCTCCCCTATGCATTCTAAGCAATGCTCATTGCTCGTTTTCGGTCCACCTCGCCCGAGTCCTTAGAGGACACTAACATGTGAAGAAACAGAAACAAAACATCTTGGTATTATCTTGTATTCGCAGACTAAAGTGATTTTAGCAGCTGTTCCATGTGGTCATTTTCACTGTCGTTAACAGTGGTGATGTCCAAATTATAAGGAACCGGAAACATGCAATTTCAATTGTTATCAGTGATGTTCATATTACAAGGGTTTAAAAAAACATGCAGATAATGTTTTCAGCCTTTTAATGCAGGCAAGGATTTAAGTAAAACTGATCAGTTGCTGCAATGAAAGACAAACCAGTGAGGGCTGTCTCTATGTTCTTTTGGGGGGAATGTGAAGAGAAAATACATGGCTTGGTTTTCAAAGTTTCCAACTTAATCGAGAGGAGTCAATGAGCATTATTATTATTACTGTGGGATTTATTTCATGGACCTGTTGATCTCTCGAGTTGCTCCTTTCAAAGTTTATTTTTTCTGAAAGGTAACTAAACTCTCAGCCAGGATTGAAATTGCGGTTGCGAGTCTTCGGTCGCAGTATTTTATCGCGGTTGCGGACAATAACAGATGAATTACGATCATTGCGGATTGTTATTTTTAACAATAGCGATTTAAGACGATGCCGCTACCACTGTATAGCAGCCGCTATCGCGCTAGCGTACCGCTATTTGAATCCCTGTTCTCAGCCAAGTAAGTAGCCTTTGATGGACTGCGATAAGCCCAGTAAATTTAGTTTTAAACCATTGTTTCTTGTCATTTCTCATGCAGAATGGTAGCAAGATTTTCCCAAAAGCTCCGCTCAGCCACCAACCATGAGAACTTAAAGCAGTGTAGAATGGGGGGAAAAGCTACGACTTGAATATCAGATAATACCATGATGTTCTGTTTCTGTTTCTGTTGATGGAATCATGGATCTTGTGTAAGCTCTCTGTCTTGTCATAAGCTTTGTCGTAGTAGGATGCTTTGTTTTATTATCCACCAATAGATCGAGTACACACTAGGTTATATGGGCTCATAATAAGTGTCAAATACGAATACATATTTAAATTATGAACACTAAGTATATCTTAATAAGTTATTTTTTTGATAAATCAGTATAAAATTAAAATATTTTACATAGAATAAGCTGATCCATCTCTCTATATATAGGAGTTACAAATATGGCATTAAGTGAAAGTAATGTTTGGGTTACTTTTGGTTTGTTAATGGAGAATTATGAATAATAAATAATATAAGACATTGGTAACGGTGAATAATGAACAAGTTCACTATGTCTCTGACAGAGAAGAAAACACTCATATTAGAAAAAAAAAGGTCAAAGAGGAAAATTCTTAACTATTTTCATATATGATCCAACAAGTCATGCTCTTTAGAACATCTCAATAGTGAAGACAACCCCATAATTTTATCAGGGACGGACACAAAATTTTATGTTAGATAAGACGAACTTATAAAATTTTAAAAAAGAATGAACTTATAAAATTTTAGGAGAACAAAAATAATTTTTTAATAAAAAATACATAAAAATTTCTAAATTATATATTAATTTTAAATTTTTAAGAGGACGACTGCCCCTCTAACTTCTCTCTGGTCCATCCTAAACTTCATCATATTCTGAGTTTATTTCCACTTCTTTTACTTTGGTGGTAACACAGCATGAAACACATTAGAAACGTCTCCCGGTGAGAATGTTTTCTTGGATAAAATCTTATTTTATGATGAGTTGTTTTGCGGAAATAATTTTTTGATGGCTTAAGGGGTAAGTTTATTCGTGAATTAAGTTTAAATTTACCCTTGAAGTCAATTAATTGTGCCAATTTATTCTTGAAGTCAATTAGTTGTATTATTTTTACCGTAAAATAAATTCAAATCACCAAAATTAAATGACTTCGAGGGTAAAATTGATGCAATTAAAATAGAGTCATCATTGATAATTTGAGTTTGCTTCAGGAGCAAACGTATCCTTTAGTTTTTTTTGATGGAACCACCATAAGTTGTTCTCAACACAATTGTTCTCTGTGGAAGTTCTGAACATGAGTTATTTTGGATAGGAGTTGTTCTAAACATGGATTGTTCCTCCATTAAAAAAGATAGAGATTATAAGGATACATTGTCTTCAAAGGTATAAAATTATTACTTGATTGATAAGTTTTTAGCTGTAAAGGGTAAGATATTATAGTAGATTAATTTGAAATTCGAATTACTCAAAATCATTTGAGTTCATTCTTGTAAACTTACTTCTTAACTCCCCTTAAATTATTAATTCACCCCTGTTAAGTTAATACATTGGAACAACTCATAATTAGGAGATAATAAAACTCATT
Organism: Hibiscus mutabilis; assembly: GCA_019671005.1. Classification (NCBI taxonomy): domain Eukaryota; kingdom Viridiplantae; phylum Streptophyta; class Magnoliopsida; order Malvales; family Malvaceae; genus Hibiscus; species Hibiscus mutabilis. The sequence continues at coordinate 50,304,558 of CM033726.1, read as the reverse complement.
AAATTAAATTCTCGCAGCCTCGAGTATTGGAATATGCTTTACAGAACTAACTGATAATTTAGGGCTTATGAAAACCATTGGAGGCTCTTCTTTATCCATGTGCAAGGCCATTGGAACTTTGTTAAGCCTTAGATTATTTCAGTAAGTTGGTCAATGAAAAGAAGAAAATAATATTTAAGGGAATAGTGATGTGTACATACCCTATCTTGGAGCTTGGCTATCCACAAAGATATTTTTTTTTATATAAAAAAAAAAGTGATGGTAGTGGGTGGGAGGGGAGATAGATTCCATTGAGCCTTATGGTCATGGGTCCTACACAACTTCCCTATCCCAAAAAACATTGGAATCAAGTGGGTCTTTTTACCCTTTGATTTTTGATGGGTTATTTGTAAGCATATGAGATGTATCAATTAATTTGTTAAAAACTCATGGTCAAGGACTCAAGTAGCAAGAATCCAAGAAAATAGACCACAATCATTGATGAAAATGGAAACCTTTTGAAGGAATTAGGTTCATGTATCAGTTCGGGTGGATCTTAACAAAACAGTTCGAAGACTATTTAAAGTTGTTAAAAATTTAAAATAAAATTTTCAAAACTCATGAAGTTTAGTGAAATTTCTTTAAAAAATTAAAAGATAATTAAATTTAAAAAATTCAAAGACACTAAAACTTATCGAGAGATTTAAAATTTTGAAATGAACCAAATTAAATTTTTTTAAAAGCGAGAGATCAAAAGTTAATTTTCAAAAATTTTAAGAGTCGAAATCTTCTCTTACTCTCATTATCGTCCGCCTTTGTTTATCAAGTGTCAATATCGGTGTCAATTTTATTGATTTATTTATTTTTTATAAAAAATCATAATTTGAGAATAGAAAAAATGATTATCAATGGAAGCAATGATCCTCTCTATAATCTAATTTATTGCCACAAGCAAATGTTAAAAGGCAAATTCCTTGTAGGAAATTTTTAGCTTCTTCAAGTTAAAATGTTGATGTTTAGGTTACAAGGCTGAATGATTCATCTGTTGCACACATAAGACACATCTTAAAGAAAATATTCTTGACCATTATAAACCAAAAAAAATATTATCAATACTTAAATATGTAAAATGTTATTAATTAAGATAATTAATTGAACTAATTGAATTAAGTTTTAGTTTCGTTTTTACCGACTTTTGGAGGATCAAACTTCTTATTGAATTATAAAAGTCATCCTAGCATGAAGTAGCTTTAAAACTTGTGGTCAGCGTCTGCGCCCTATATCAGCCAACCGAATATGAAAGAACTAGTTGTTAGGCTTGCTAGTGGACATCGTGGGGAACCAAAAATAATATGAATTTGAACATTTCAAGTTTTTTTTTCCATTAAAAAATATAATGTTATTATCCTAAGAGACTCATGTTCGAGACTGCACGATGTATGTGTATTATCAAATAATTAAGATAAATAAATGATACTACCTGAAATCACATCAGACGTAGAAAAAAGTCATAATTTGATGATTGTAAGTACAAATACTAAGAATAAAATCTTGAAAACTGTATCACTTAACTTGAACTGAATAAGGTACAAAGAGTATGAAAGAAAGAATAAATGAAAGCCTCATCATCCTCTGAGTTTACAAAATGCCCACAAAAAATAAAAACTTGGGCCATTGGAGAGGGCTCTGTCAGCCTGCACTACTTTTTTTTTTGTTTTTTTTAGAGTATATAGTATAGTATTTTTATTTTTTACATAAAATATCGAAACAACAAAGATAATTTCGTCTCTGCTGATCAAATACTTTTAGAACTGTGAAATGCATCGTCTGTGGCAAGCAACAGTCCTCTTTGTTTGCTGCTTAGTTTCCTGCTTCCAAACCATGCCAATATCTTTAGCAATCTGCATGGCGTCCGAGGAAGCACCGGAGAGCCCTCTCCTTGTGAACCCAACCGCGTACAATCCACCATTTCCTTTCCATCCATTCGGGAATGGAGCCTTTGGGAACCCATTTTTACTGAAGAATTCACCTTCCTGTTCACCATAAAACCAGAAACAAGTTTAATTCACTTGTATTTCGATAAATTAAAATCCGAAACAGAGGAGTGTTCCTTCTTTACAACATTTTCTCACCTGAAGCCAACAAGGAACGTTGCTGCGGTATCCGGTGGCGAGCACGACCGAATCGATATAGACCTTTTCGCCGTTCACAAGCTCGACTTGTCCACGTGAGAAACGCTTGATTCCAGGGAGTACATTAATGTCACCTGATCTGATTTTCTCCAGTGCACCAATGTCAAGTACAGGGGTTTTCCCGTTACTGTTCTTCAGTTCTAATGGACCCATTGATGGCCTTTTCAGACCATATTTCTCGATGTTTCCGAACACCAACCAGGCTAAAATCAACAGCAGCTTGTCGACAAGCCAAATGGGTAACCATTTCAGCATCAAAAAAGCTAATTCGAACGTTGATTTCCCAAAAATTTCTCTTGGCAAAACATGAACCTGTTGGAATGGAAAAAGAGAAACTTAGGATCATGTTTCTGTTTAAGCAGTATATGTTAATGTATGTTTAATGTTTTGATGATTTACCGAGCTGCGAACCACCATCGAAGGTGAAGCATTGTGGTTGCAAAGATCAAGAGAAACTTCCATGCCGGAGTTGCCGCAGCCTACGACGAGCACTTTCTTGCCCTGAAATTTTTCCCCGGACTTGTAATCACAAGCATGGATAATTTCACCCCCAAACTCATCCAATCCGTCAATATCAGGCACCACTCGCTCGGCATTTTCACCTGTGGCCACCACAAGCCAACGGCAAATGTATTCGAACTCGGTCTTGTTTGAGCCACTCGTGACAAAGGTCTTGACCCTCCAGAAACCACTGGTCTCGTCGTACCTAGCCGACTGCACGCACTCGTTGAACTTGGGGTTGATATCGAAATGCTTAGCGTATGACTCAAGGTAGTCAATGAACTGCCTCTTTGTGGGGTACTCAGGGAAATCCTCAGGGAAAGGCATTTTAGCGAGTTGGCAGAATTGTTTAGGGAGATGAAGCTTTAGCCTCTCGTAGGTTCGTTTTTGCCACAACGATGCGATGCATTCGGCTCTTTCGAGGACCACACAGGGTACCCCTTGTTCCCTTAGACAAGCGGCCGTGGCTAGCCCCGATGGTCCAGCGCCGACGATGACCGGACCATTGACCAAAGTCCATTTACGTTGAAAGAAACCTTGGTCTTGATCAACAAGGCGAAACAAATTCTCCATTTCAATACAAATTTGTTTAATTTATGGTAAAGGAAGAGAGAATTGAATGTTGTTTGTTTCAAGGGAAAATGGAGTGCTTAAATAAGGGAGGGTGGGCATGAAATGACCATGTGATAGCTCCCAAGGGTCAGTTCCAAATCATAACCTTTTGTTATTTTATGCAATATTTTAATAGATCTTATAATACATTAATACTTTGGTTTAAAATAATTGTTCAAGGATTAATATATTCTTTCTTGGGAATTATTTTATTCTCTATCTCTCTTATAAAGTTTTTATTTATTTATTATTGGAAATGATATGAATATAACTTTCATTTTTAATATTAGTAAATATTTTTTGGGAGGAAATTAATAAATGGTGAAATATCTGGTTATGAATGATTTTGATGGCCAACATCAAATGTGCTTGAGATTCCACATGATTCTATATCAATTATTGTATGATGGTAAGCGAAGAATTACTATATTTTTATTATTAACAAATAAAATTAATAATTTTATAAAAAAATAAAAATCAAAGTAATAATATACTTGGTAATAAAGAATTAGAATAATTGCATCAACGGGTTAATTCAAGTGGTAAATAATTTAATATCGTTTAATCAATTTTAAATTTAAGATCTTATGTATATAAAAAATTATTATTAAAAATTTGTCTATTAAAATTAAATATATAATATAAATTAATTCAAATTAATCAAAATAAAGAAGCGAGAAACAGATAGAGCAATCAAAAAATAAAACGCTAGGGAATTGATATGATGACTATTGGACGAAAGCTTTTAGGCTTTAGGTTTTCTTTTAGGTAGTTGTACTTAATTGGAGTTGAGGGCTGTCAAAGTACAACCTAGCCATTTATATGAAAAATATTTGAGATGGAAACTATTTATGGTTATAAAGGTTGGTAGGCAGCCGTAGTTTTCATCATCCCTGTCTATCGTGTTTAGGGATATACGAAATTTTATTAAAAATATTTTTTTTAATTTTAAATTATTCGAGTCAACATTAATTAGTTGTTTGAATTTTGAGCTTGAGTCAAATTTGAATAACCGAAAAAACTAAATATTAAAACTAGGCAGCTTTGATCTCTAGCTAAACAATTTGATTGTTTTGTGATTTGATTTTTGATTTTTTTTAATTCTTCAATTCATCATTCATTTTAAGTTTTTTTTATCAAATTTAAATTATATTCTCACCAATTACTTTAGAATATTTGTGTAACCTCCTTTTTGACAACAATTTTTTTTTTTGTAATTTAATCTCTCACCTTTATGTTTTATTCAGTTTGTTCACGATTACAACTCTTTACAAATTCATTCTTTTCATCAATTATATAATTTCTTTATACTCTCATCAATACATTGAAGAATATAAAGATAGAGTATGCAGTGGTGAAACCTAAAGGACCTATGGGGCCGTGCCCCAATTTAGAAAATTTATAATTTAATCTCTTTGAATTTTCAGAAAATATAATTTAGCCCCCACAATTTTTTAGAAACTCACATTAAGCTTTAAATTTTTTGAATCTTATAATTAAACCCGTCCAATAATTTTTAAAGATTCTCATTAAATCTCTCAAACTTTAAAAAAAATAGTTAAACCCTTCAAAAATTTCAATTCAAACATTTATTAAAAAAACTAAATTGCCCTTCTTAAACTCTTTCAGCAAGTTTGACCACAGGGTATGTATTTGTTTCAGAGAAAAACGGTACACCTACTGTACGATACTGACTACTTGATCTCTCTTCAACGGGAAAACGATTCCAGAGCTTGCAACTTTGGCTAGGGTTTTGTTTAGTTGCATGGTAAATGATTTTCTTCATTCCCCTCTTGTTATATAAACTATAATCCTGTTTTATATTTTTAAAATGTTATACATTATTGTTGGTTTATATAGAAAAATATATCATATTCAGATGTATTTTTTAGGGTTATATTTTGATGTATAAGCTGTGTAAAAAAATTGCACAACTTTTTATATTTAAGCTATAAAATCTAAAACTTAAATCCCTAGCCCTAACACCCTAAAACCTAAACTCTTAATTCTAATCATAAACCTTAAATTCTACACCCTACAACCTAAACTCCTAAACCATAAACTATAACCTAAATCTCTAAACCCTAAAATTAAAATTTATACAAACTTGTATATCAAAGTATTTATTATTATTATTATTATTATTATTATTATTATTATGAATGTGGTATCCATTAGAATTTTATATTAGAGTTACTTCTAGAGTAGAAACCGTTTGCCCATTGCCGGTTTCCTTACTAATGCCTACTTATGCCTACATCATTAAAAAAATAGATTTAGGGTTTAAGATTATAATTTAAGGTCTAGGGTTATGATTTAGAATATCAGGTGTAGTATGTATTTTTATGGTTTAAGGTTTAGAGTTTAGGATTAAAGTTTAGAATTTGATTGTTTAGTGGTGGGACATAAAAAGATGCACCAAAAAGGTTTTTTTTTTAACAATTTCTACCTAAGGAAAGGGTGAACATGAATTTTTGCTCCTACTGGGTCTTGAACCCATAATCTAAGAGAAAAAAAGGTGTTAACTGAGAACTTGAACCTCTTACTTCTGATCTATATAAATACAGAATTATCCCATCTTAACGAAGGAGCACTTCTCTCCTTGTTCTCCTACCTTTTATTCTCATTACAAACTAGAATATGTAACACCCATAGGATGAAAAAAAAATATTCCATATAGATTGAGAATAATTATATTTAAAAAACATTGTATAGATTTTTTTTAAAGCTGAAAAGTTGTTGATGGTTTATTTTTTAACCAAAAAAGTTGTTTAATTAAGAATTTGGATTTTAAGGGGTAACTTTAGAAAAGTATATAAGGTTCTAAATAAATCATTAACTTTTATAAATTTATTTTATAAAATGATTCGGTTTATTAATAAAAATAAAGTATGGAATAAAATTATTTTAAATGAGTTTATATATAATATAGATTTTAGATGACTTGAGTGAACCGATTAAACCAAAAGTCAAACCTCTCTTATGTTACTAAAATTTTATTTCTTTCGGTAATCCATGGCCTCTCTAACACCCGGGAATTATTTTATAGATTCGGCTCACCACGTCATCCATAGTCCCCATCCACTAAAAATCAGCTAATTAATTATTTTTTTCATGTCACTCATCCATTCATAATGAACTTCTATGTAACCACACACTCTCTATTTACATGGCATAAAAATGTGAAAATTCACCTTTGATAAAAAATGACATGGAAAAGAAGAAATTATGTGACTGATTTTTAATAGACGAGACCATAGATAATGTGATGGACCGGACCATATAATAATTTTTCCTCTAACACCAAAGTGAACAGCCTTGCACTGCATGACATTGTTCCATCGTCACCAGCCAACGTTTTCTTTTTTGTTTAAGACTATAAGAAGTCCTCGAATTTTTAGAAAAAAATTAATTAAGTCCTGAATTTTTTTGCACTCAATTAAGTCATTGAATTAAGAAATTGAATCAACTAAACCTTTTAATCAAGAAATTGAATCAATTAAACATTTTCACCAATTTTGACCAATAAATTTTAACATTTTTTAATCTGTTGGTACAGTGTGACATGTCACAGTGTTTTCACCTGACATTTTTGGATTTTTCTATTTTATTTAAAAAATTTATAAAATCTATAAAAAATTGAAAAAAAGTTGTAAGTGCAACATTATAGAACTGCAGTGTATCATGTGTGTAGCGACCTAAAAAAACGAGGTTTTACGGTGTTTGGGTATTTAAAAAATATTTTCCGTGGAGTTTTAAAAAAATCGTATTTTATTTAAAAATGGAGTCGTCACCGGTCACTAAGGTAGGCCGGGCACCATAAAAACCAGAGATTTTAAAAATGTCGGGTTCGGGAGTCGGTTACGGATAGGGAAGGATTAGCACCCCAACACCGCCCAAAATTGGTACTTTAATAATTACCGCTTTATTAATATTAAACTTTCCAGATTAAAGTGGCGATTAAATTAAAATTTGATTATAAGTGCGAGTAGATTTTAAAAGCCCCGTTACCCGAGAGTAAACGCCGAGCCACCATCACTACGCCTGATACTGGCCCTGTTTACGCTCGGATAAAAGGGCACCGCATTGAAAATAATATATTTGAAATGCAACTTAAAACATGGCAAATATAAATAAATACAATGCGATAAAAATATAAATAAATACTAACATTAAAATACTAATATAACATAAACAAAATACTAATCTAAAACATACATACATGAAATATTAATCTAACACATAAAATATAAAAATATAACAATTAAGGTAAAACAATTTAATATTTACACTTTAATATTTTATATATGTGTTATTTTTACAAAGAAAAAATAGATTTATATTATACACGTAGTGATTAAAAAGAATAATATACATATTTCATAAATATGCATAAAAACTTATATATATATATTATAAAAATATAGAACATAAAAAAGGGGTTATACATAAAATATGGGCGGTAGAGAAACTTCTATATACATAATAATAATAACAATAATAATAATAATGCATGATTAAATCATAAAACCACATGAAATTTATTAAAAATGCATGGAATAACATGAAATTAAATATCAAGGGCTAGAATGCATTAAAATTAAATTACAAGGCAAGCAATAACATGAAATGGGACTAAAATGCATAGATTAATTATTTACATGGCATGAAATTATATGAAATGGGCTAAAATGCAATTAAATGTAAGGTGCATGAACATAAATGTAAGATGCGTGAAATAACGAGGTAATAGTACAAACATCCATAATTGAAGGGCTGAAAAATAAAAAACCATAATACTAGTAACAACAGTGACCAAATTAAAATGAAAAGCAAACTAGAGTACGAGAAATGAAGAAAAACAAAAAAGGGACAAAGAGAAAGGCGGGAAGAAAAGGAATGACTGAAAATATAATTTGACCCTGGACAAAAGTGAAATCGGTAAAGTAAATGAAGGACCAGTTTAGTAATTTTCCCATAAACATAAAACGCAAATCCTTCCCCTGGATCCGGGTCACCGCGGGTTGGGCACGCCAAAACAGTGACGTTTTAAGCTTTAAATCTGAAACCTAAAACGGTGTCATTTTATAGGAACGGTTTAAATTATAAGGGTTTTAATTTTTGGTTAAAACAGATTGAATAAAAAACCCTAATATTTTATAAAACTCTCCATTTCCTTCTACTTCAATGGCGGGCGCAGCTCCCGTCTTGACCGAACGCCGTTCACCGGCCGCAAGCGGCCTAACGGCGAAGAACTACCGCGGTAGGTAAGCTTCGACTTCCTCTCTCTTTTTAGTTTTCAAGAAAACAAACGAATTAAAGTTTTGATTTTCAACTATAAAATTTCTTTTTTTTATTCAAAATAAAAAACAAATATGTAAGAATGAAAACCAACGTTTTTATTGATTCTGAAAATCTTACAATTTTTTTACTCTAAAAACCTTCTCATTCTCTCTGATTTCTAATAATGGAACCCCCTTTTTACAAGCTTTTTCTGGTTTTTTATAAAGCTCCTTTGAAATAACCACTCCATATTATTTTAACTTTGCAGATCTAAATGATGAGAGCAATTCGAATTTCATGTCGGATTTAGTGGAGTTTGCCGGGTTGGTGAGGCAGGGCATGGGTGTGGTTAGTGATGGATTTGGTTGGGGTAATATATGGTAGATAGTTGATGGCATATTTGGTTTTTTTATTTTGGGGGTTGATTTTAGGGTTTTTAGGATTTTAATTTAGGGTTTCTTGGTTACCAGATATGGATGGACGGCGAGGAGTGTGGCGGCTGAGACTAGGGCGGTGGTGGTGGGATGAGGGCTAGGTCATTAGGGTTTTTTAGAAATTAGGTTTTGGTTTCTCGGTCGAGTCATGAGCTTGGATCTAGGTCGGGTTTGATTGGGAATGGGTTTTGGTTTAGGGGCCCAAATGAAATGGGTTATTACAGTTGCCCCTCTTTGCTCGTTGTTGTGTAACGACAACGAAGCAAAGACTAAAGATGACCAATTTCATTTGGTCTTGCTGGTTATCTTCCCTTGACGCGTGTCTTCTTGCTTCAGTAGATCTTCTTTCTCTTCGACGCGTGTCTTCTTTTTTGACTTGACTTGATTGATCCACTTTATCACTCTCGGGAAAGCAAAATCTTCAAAATGGGGGGTTATCTGTTGGGGGCAAAATGAGTGCAACTTGCTACATTATTGATGAAGAGCTAGTTCCTAAAGGAAATTTGACCCAGCTGCAACACTGATGAAGAGACAGGGTCTACAAACTTCGATCCAGCTGCAACACTGACGAAGAGGCAAGACCGATGAATGAAAATTCCAATGTCTGATCCAGCAACAACTCTGACGAAGAGGCAAGATCAAAGGATTGAAAGCTCATTTTGATTTTCTCTTTTTTTTTTCTTTTTTCTCTTTTTTTCATTTTCATTTTTTTCTTTTTTTTTAACTTTTTTTCTTTTTCATTTTTTTTATTTTTTTTCTTCTCTTTTTTTCGCTTTTTCTTTTTTGCTTTTTTTTCTTTCTTCTCTTTTCTAGGTACAATATTGATAAAACTTGAAAATTAGTAAATTTTGACCAAGCTACAACACCGACGAAGGGGCATGGTCTAAAGTTAATAATGTTGATCCAGCTACGACACCTACGAAGAGGCAGGATCAAGAGTTAGTGAATTTGGTCAGCTACAACACCGACGAAGAGGCAAGACCGCAAGTTAGTGAATTAGGTTCAGCTACAACACCGGTGAAGAGGCAGAACCGAAAGTTAAATTTGACCAAGCTACAACACCGACGAAGAGGCAAGGTCTGAAGATTTGATCAAGCTACGACTCTGACAAAGAGGCAGGATCAGAGTATTTTTTATCTGATCAAGCTACGATTCTGACGAAGAGGCATGATCAGAATTTGACAAATTTGGTTCAGCTACAACACAGACGAAAAGGCTGAACTGAAAGTTATATTTGACCAGGCTACAACACAGACGAAGAGGCAAGGTCTGAAGACTTGATCCAGTTACAACTCTGTTGAAGAGACTTTATCGAAATTTGGAAAATTTGGTTCAGCTACATCACCGACGAAGAGGCAGAACCGAAAGTTATATTTGACCAGGCTACAACATAGACGGAGAGGCAAGGTCTGAAAACTTGATCCAACTACAACTCTGACGAAGAGACATGATCGGAATTTAGCAAATTTAGTTCAGCTACATCACTGACGAAGAGGCAGAACCGAAAGTTATATTTGTTGGATCTATCTACACCATCGATGGAAAGATAAGATCAAATTTCAGCATTTGCACTCCACTAGACCATCAACGGAGAAGCAGAATCGGATGACATCAATTTGAACACGGCCACCCCGTCAACGGAGGGACATGATCAGATAACACTTGAAAATTTTTCTTTTCTTTTCTTTTTGTTTTTGTTTTTTTTTTGTTCTTGAATTTTTTTGATTTTTGATTTTTTTCTTTTTTTACTCTTCTTTCTTTTTCTTTTTTTTGGTTCTTTGATTTTTTCTTCTTTTTTTTCCTCTTTTTGATTTTTTTGCTACAACTATAATAAAAAGTAAATTTCGAGTAAAATTTTGGTCTGGCTGCAACACTAACGAAGAGGCAAGACCTGGAAAGGATTTGATCTGCTACACCACTAACGGAGAGACTAGATCAGCAAAATGAGATCTACTACACCACAGAAGGAGAGATAAGATTCGGATGAAAATTTTGATCTACATCACCACCGACGGAGACAAGATCTACATTAAGTTGGTTTACCACCACTGACAGATGCATGATTTGCAAGATGTTGAATTGTTATGCCACTGACAGCGAGACAATGTCTGGAGAAATTTACTCCGTTTTTCCATCAATAGAGGGTGGAATCTGGAAATAGTTGTCTCTGTTGGCAAGAGTAAGGATCTAGAAAAGGTTGGCGTCCGTCACACCATCGTCAGAGAAATCAAATCCTACAAAAGAGAAAATACCTGTCAGTAATTGTTCAAAAATTATGTTGATACCTTTTATTTATATGTTTCAGCATCTTCTTTATGTTTTGCCTCCTCCAAGACTAAGGTTGGTCGTCGTGATTGCCCCCATGTTGAGGATGTTCGGTCTCTTCTTCGAACATGCATGAATTTTATGCCTAAATGCATGTGCCTATCCTAAATGCATAGTAACTTTAGTGTATGCATTTTATCTAAATGTATGATGTATGCAAAAATGACTCAATGCAAGATGAATGCATGAATGGACATGATTTTTGGCCCTCAATGGGATGTTCCTGACTCCTCATTGGTCTTGTCAAGATCTCGGCCTTTTGCATGTAGCGGTGCTTCAACCTCATCTTGGGTTCGATCACCTAGCTCTTCATCTGGGTGGGTGCCCCAAAATTTTGCTCGTTCTATGCCATCGTCTGAAACTGCTTTTGAAACTTTAGGGTGATGTTATTTTTGCATTTTGGATGTTCAAGGCTTAGATATGAACAAAATACATTTGCATTGTAACTTTAGTTTTGATCCCTTAAAAAATATTCCCACTACTATCGTACTTAAGTCAGTGAGATTGTTTTACAAAAAACATTACTCTGAAAGTGATAAAAACTACAAGGGGACCTACTATGGTCAAGACAATGCAATATTTAAGCTGGATAGACATGGTCCAGTTCAAAAAACCTTAGACACATCTATATTTGGCATTTTCGTGCTTCGGCAAAGGGTCTTTGTTTGTAGCTGTTCTCGCCGAGTCGTCAAAGCTTACCACCCCAAGCTTAATAAAATTTTCCACCAACTTTTTGAAACCAAATCAGTTTTCAATTGTGTGGCCCACTTGTCCCGCGTGATTATCACATTTTGCGCTGGGATCAAACCATTTCGATAAGTGAGGATGTACCGGATCTCGGTAAAAATGTGCCACAATATGGATGTCGTACAACTGTTTGTACAATTCTCCATAAGAAATTGGTAATAGAGTAAATTCTACGTTTTCAGTATTCTTCTTTTGACCAGAAACATAGCTTGAGGAACCGTGAGCACTTGGCGTGGCCTTAGGTTGCACAACTGTGATAGGCTTAAAATAATTGGCATTATAAACTCCCGAAGAATTTACTTCATGATCCTTCTTTGCATGGTAGGGCTTTTTGTGAGGTGAACTACCTCCATCATCAATTTTGCCAGTCTTGACAGCATTCTCAATGAGCTCACCGGATAACACGAGGTCGAAAAAGTTGGTAGTCGCATTGCCTATCAAGCGACCCAAGATCGGACCCTCCAAAGTTTGGACAAATGTGACCACCGTCTCTCTTTCACTGAGCAGGGGTTGAACTTAAGCCGCCACATCTCTCCAACGTTGGGCATACTGTCTGAAGCTTTCATTTTGACTTTTGTTTCATGTGTTGTAAGGTCCAACGGTCTGGCACCATGTCACTGACATGTCGGTACTGCTCTAGGAAAGCTTTGGCCAAGTCCTTCCATGACTTAATCTGATGCTGGCTCAATTGATTATACCAACGGGCAGCAGATCCTGATAGACTGTCCTGAAAACAATGAATTAACAGCTTGTCGTCTCGGCCGTATCCTGTCATCCTCCGATATAACATAGTGAGGTGAGCGCGAGGGCAGTTGGTTCCATCATACTTTTTGAACTCTGGGATCTTAAATTTTGGGGGTAACACCAAATCTGGAACAAGGCTGAGTTCACTGGCCTCAAATCCATTGAAGATATCATCTACCTCCATAGCTTGTATCTTTTCCTCGAGTCATTTGCAATGCTCATCGATCTCTTTCGATGGCTCATTTCTTGATTTGTTAGATTCAATCAACTGGTCCATCTCAGAGACAAAATTTTCAACATGATTGCCCCTAGCTTAGCTTCTGACGCGGCGAGCAAATTTGCCAGGATAGGGGCGCTGGGCTGAAGTGGTTGAGATTTTCCATAGAAATTACCACTCGAGGGTTGGTTTGATTTTGACATACTGGTGAAATTGGCGCAGATGCTCGGATACAAGTTTCCTGAACAAGGAAAGGCCTCTGCTATCAACCCTGGGGTAGGTCCCGGGGAAGAAAATGAAGATCTTGCAAACTGATCCCTTATCTCTTGTTGAGCCTTGGCTAACTGGTCCTCTAATTTTTGGGTTAAATCTGCCTGCAAAGTCTTCTGGTTCTGCTCAATCCTATCCAGCCTGTCTTCATTTGCCATCTTTGTCTTACTTCTTGTTCTGTAGGGATGTTGAATCGACTGATCTTTCATCTTTCCCAGTATTGCTTTCATAGGGCATCCTGAGGATCAGTCTCAAAATGAATGCATGTAAAAAAACAAAGTATATGTCCTATATGCGAATGCACCAATGAAAAAAAATCAAAATACCATGATATGCAATGCAGTGAATGCCAAAATGAACAGATATGATGTGATCACAAAAATGGGTCAATTTGAAATTAAAATAATTAAATGAATAAATTAAAGTAAATAATGAAAGCTTTCTGATCAGGCAAACCACTTTAACCAACACTTTTATGTAACGCAAATGCAATGATGTATGCAAAAAATGTAAAACAAAAAAGAAAACGAGTCAGCACCGGATAAAATAAATAAATACATAAATAAAGAACAATTTAGATAAGGTAAACAAACAAAACAGTCCTATTTACATCCCGTCTAAAACACCTAGGTTATCTGCATGGCTCTAACAGGGTGGGTTTATATGTTCTCTACATGCAGTTTTGGTGCTAAGAGGTACTTGAACTGTCCTCGCTGTCCCCTACTAAGGGTAACAATGCCCCCGATCATCACCCATTATAGGCTCCTTTCAACCGGGTTCAATTCAGGGGGACCCATTCGCTTATGCCTACACGAAGGAACGATATCCTTACGAAAGCATAAGGTACTAGAGCCCCAAAGGTACTTGCTAGGCCTACACGGAGGAACGATATCCTCACGAAAGCATTAGCGTTTTCCCCCACTTAAAAAAGACGGGTTTATATGTCAAATTTTAAATACGTTAAAATAAACGCGCAATTATAACCGAATGTTAATTTAATAGTCACTTTAAACCGGAACTTCTAATATTAGTAAAGCGGTAATTATTTAAAAAAGCTTGACTCTCATTTGTTTTTGAAAAACAAAAATGTGTGTCGCCAGCGGAGTCGCCATCTGTAGCGATACTTTAAAAAACAAGGTTTTAAGGTGTTTGGGTATTTTTCGGGTATTTAAAAAATATTTTCTGTGGGGTTTTAAAAAAATCGTCTTTTATTTAAAAATGGAGTCACCACCGGCCACTAAGGTAGGTCGGGCACCATAAAAACCAGAGATTTTAAAAATGTCGGGTTCGGGAGTCGGTTACGGATGGGGAAAGATTAGCACCCTCACACCGCCCAAAATTGGTACTTTAATAATTACCGATTTATTAATATTAAACTTTCCGGATTAAAGTGGCGATTAAATTAAAATTTGATTATAAGTGCGAGTAGATTTTAAAAGCCCCGTTACCCGAGAGTAAACGCCCAGTCACCATAACTACGCCTGATACTGACCCCGTTTACGCTCGGATAAAAGAGCACCGCATTGACAATAATATATCCGAAATGCAACTTAAAACATGGCAAACATAAATAAATACAATGCGATAAAAATATAAATAAATACTAACATTAAAATACTAATATAACATAAACAAAATACTAATCTAAAACATACACACATAAAATATTAATCTAACACATAAAATATAATAATATAATAATTAAGGTAAAACAATTTAATATTTTATATATGTGTTATTTTTACAAAGAAAAAATAGATTTATATTATATACGTAGTGATTAAATAGAATAATATACATGTTTCATAAATGTGCATAAAAACTTATATATATATTATAAAAATGTAGAACATAAAAAAGGGGTTGTACATAAAATATGGGCGGTAGAGAAACATAATAATAGTAATAATAATAATAATAATAATAATAATAATAATAATAATAATAATAATGATAATGCATGATTAAATCATAAAACCACATGAAACTTATTAAAAATGCATGGAATAACATGAAATTAAATATCAAGGTCTAGAATGCATTAAAATTAAATTACAAGGCAATAAATAACATGAAATGGGACTAAAATGCATAGATTAATTATTTACATGGCATGAAATTATATGAAATGGGCTAAAATGCAATTAAATGTAAGGTGCATGGGCATAAATGTAAGATGCATGAAATAACGAGGTAATAGTGCAAACATCCATAATTGAAGGGCTGAAGAATAAAAAACCATAATACTAGTAACAACAGTGACCAAATTAAAATGAAAAGCAAACTAGAGTACGAGAAATGAAGAAAAACAAAAAAAAGGGACAAAGAGAAAGGCGGGAAGAAAAGAAAGGACCGAAAATATAATTTGACCCTGGACAAAAGTGAAAGCGGTAAAGTAAATGAGGGACCAATTTAATAATTTTCCCATAAACATAAAACGCGAATCCTTCCCCTAGATCCGGGTCACCGCGGGTTGGGCACGCCAAAACGGTGTCGTTTTAAGATTTAAATCTGACACCTAAAACGGTGTCGTTTTATAGGGACGATTTAAATTATAAGGGTTTTAATTTTTGGTTAAAACAGATTGAATAAAAAACCCTAATCTTTTCTAAAACTCTCCCTTTCCCTTTGCTTCAACGGCGGCCGCAGCTCCCGTCTTGGCCGAACGCCGTTCACCGGCCGCAAGCGGCCTCACGGCGAAGAACAACGGCGGCAGGTAAGCTTCGACTTCCCCTCTTTTTTAGTTTTCATGAAAATAAACGAATTAAAGTTTTGATTTTCAACTATAAAATTTCTTTTTCTTTTTTGATTCGAAATAAAAAAAAACATGCAAGAATGAAAGCCAAAGTTTTTTTTTATTCTAAAAATCTTACAATTTTTTGACTCTAAAAACCTTCTCTTTCTCTCTGATTTCTAATAATCGAACCCCTTTTTTACAAGCTTTTTTTTGTTTTTTTATAAAACCCCTTTGAAATAACCACTCCATATTATTTAACTTTGCAGATCTGAATGATGACAGCAATTCGAATTTCATGACTAATTTAGTGGAGTTTGCCGGGTTGGTGAGGCAAGGCATGGGTGTGGTCAGTGATGGATTTGGTTGTGATAAGATATGGTAGAGGGTAGATGACATATTAGGTTTTTTTATTTTGGGGGTTGATTTTAGGATTTTAATTTGGGGTTTGGTGGTTACCGGAGATGGATGGACGATGAGGAGTGCGGCGGCTGAGACTGGCGGCGGTGGTGGTGGGATGAGGGCTAGGTCATTAGGGTTTTTTAGAAATTAGGTTTTGGTTTCTGGGTCGGGTCATGGGCTTGGATCCGGGTCGGGTTTGATTGGGAATGGGTTTGGTTTAGGGGCCCAAATGAAATGGGTTATTACAATGTGCCAATAATATCTAAAGAAAAATTGTTAGGATTTAATGGTCAAAAGACTTACTTGATTTAATTTCTTGGTTAAAGGGCTTAAATGGATGCAAAAAAATTAGGGCTTAATTAATTTTTTCAAAAGTTTAAGGGCTTCTTACACCCTTAAGCCTTTTGTTTTCTACTTTTTCATTTTTCAATGAGTTTATATATGATATATATTAACCAATAATTTAATAATGGAATCAATTAAAACTAATTTAATTAACTAAA
Source organism: Hibiscus mutabilis (assembly GCA_019671005.1). Classification (NCBI taxonomy): domain Eukaryota; kingdom Viridiplantae; phylum Streptophyta; class Magnoliopsida; order Malvales; family Malvaceae; genus Hibiscus; species Hibiscus mutabilis. The sequence goes on along the minus strand of CM033726.1, from coordinate 50,287,615 downwards.
AATCACACATATTTTACATTAAATGTAACATGAACATAAAAAAATTAAAAATCCGAGATTCTCAATCTAAAACATCAAAGAACCTACACATGATTTAAAGACTGATCCCTAGGATTTCAGTTAATACTTTTATATATACATATATATATATTTCCAGGCAGTCTGCGATGAACTTTGTTATTGCATTTCTGGTATATATGCCATCGCTATTATAAAAAATAAAATCTAAATTAAAAAAATGGCCCCAAACCCAAAAGGTTCATTATGGTGTAGTTTATCTCGCGTGATTAAAAGTTGAAGATTGACAATTTGGTATGAATAATTAATATATGAAACTAATAGATATTTTTATATATATATCTACAAGATGTACGCGCTTTATCAACGGATTAAAAATATATATGAACATATATTATTTTATAATCACTTTTAGACTATGTCTAATAATAATGTTAATATCTTTTAGTTTGAATAATTTTATTAAGGGTATATGAGAGGTCTGTCTTAATTTAAAATTAAACAATTTTATCCCTCTCATTATCTAGGCCTTACTCCATCTTTGATCTATTTTCTTTAATTATTTTGTAGCCGCATATGTATTATATGCATGCATTCTGTCTACTTTTCGGCTACTATAAAAATACGTATATTGTTATATAGGGGTGAAAAAAATTTGATTCGACTCGAAAAAGTTGAATTTTTCGATTCAACTCAAGGCGAAAAAACTCGACTCGTCTAGACTTGACTAAAAAAAATTTCAAATAAAGTTTGAGTTGTAAAATAGAAATCCGATTAACTCAAAAATTTTAGTAATTATTGGACTAATTTTTAAGTGTGAGTCGAGCCCCCAATTTTCCCCGATATATATACTGATATAAAAATATGAAGAAATATATGCCACATATGAAAAAATATGAAGAAATATATATATATATATATATGTATATCTTATATGATTAGAGAAAGTCGTTTAAATTGGAATTAAAATGTACTATAACATGATAAATAATTAAAATTAAATTTGTATAGGATCTCGAAAATTCGACTCTCGAATTGAAAAAAAAATTCAAATAAATTTTGAGTAGTAAAATATGACGCGTCAACTAGAATAACTCAAAATTTTTTGACTCAACTCAACTCGATCGAATACTCATCCCTGTATGGATCAAATTTCAGTGGCTAACTACTTGCTCTTTAATTACTCTTCTAATCTTTATTATGCACATATTATATATATAATATGCTATTTTGTAATCCAACCGTTAGATCCCCTTCTTTCTGTCATTCTTATAAAAGTTTTAGAGTTTTGTTCTTCCCCAAATACACCCATTTTTATTCATTATTTATGTATACACTCCCAATTCCCAAACATATATCCTTCTCTAATAATAGATTTTATCAACCATTTTGTACATGGAAGACCTTTTCTTGCCATTATTTCTATAGTTAATATTTCTATAGCATTTTTTGTTAATTATGAAATTATTTGTATTTATATAGTTTGGAGGTCTCCATAAGTCTAAAGTCCACAGCTTTCTTTAATAGGTCAACCGGGTAGGCAAGGGTGGATTTTGGTAATTTAATTTGGGGTTTATTTTTTAAAAAAATTGAAGGTCTAAATTAAAATTTTTAAAAATTGTAAAAGCTTTAATTTGAAATTTTTAAAAATTTGAGGGACTAAATAAAAGATTTAAAATTTGTGAGACTTGATAAGAACTTTTAAAAAATTTAGGAGTGACAGTTAAAATTATTCAAAAAAATTGAAACATAATAAGAATTTTTAAAATTTTTGAAGTTATTAAATTAAATTTTTTAAAATGATTAAATGTTAATTTTCTGAAATTTTGGAGGGGCCAGTTCCCCTCTGGCCTAGGGGTGTGCATTATTAGGTTTTAATTGAATTAACCGACCAAACTGAATTTTTTTCTGTTAATTCGGTCGGTTAATTTTAGGTAGGTTCGGTTAACGGTTAATTTTTTTAAAGAAATTCGGTTATCGGTTAATTTGGTTCGAAATCGGTTAATTAACCGAATTAACCAAATTAACCGAAATTGTTATATATTAAATATTATATATAGTACATATATTTATTTTTGGTCCTTGAACTTTTAAAAATTATAAAATGATCATTACATTTTTTGATATATTATAAAATGGTCATTAAACTTTTATCAAATTAGCATAAAATGAAAGTTTAGTGATTAAAAAGATCATTTTAGCATAATTTAGTAACAAATTGTGTAATTTACCCAAAATTTTTTAAAAAATTTTGGTTAATTCAAAAATCGACCAAATTAACAGAAATTTTTCGGTTCGATTAACGATTAAAAGGAAAAAAATTCGGTTAATATTTTTTGGTAATTCGATTTTGTCGGTTAACCGAATGCACACCCCTACTCTGGCCCATTACCGTCCGCCCTTGCAGGTAGGAAAACTTATATTTTTATTTACAATAATTTACCCGGAAAATCAGTTCGTACGATCATCAATTGGACGACTTAATTTCAACTGGGATAATAGTAGTTATAAATAAAATCAATCATTACAAATATTAAATTGTTTAGCTAATTCAACAAATCACTAAAACTAGAAATTTGTAAATAAACAATAACTATATGTATATCTTTATTTTATTTATATTAAGTTGAAGAATATAGTATTAATTAATTAATAAAATTCCAAAAGGTTAGGTTAAATTCATGATTAAGAGAGGGCCCCAAAAGATTGCAAGTAGTTCTAATTTCCATAATTGTTATTCGTTAGAACTTGGTATCCCCTTTCTCTCTCTCATATTCCAATGGATAAACTATTTATGCATACTCATGCCACCCACTACTTGCCATTTTTTTAATCATTCAATTTAAATACAAGATAATATTCGAGTTTAATTTTAATTCTAAATAAATTTATATAAATTTATTAATTAAATTATTCGAATTTGAATCACTTAAATAGAAAATAAAAGTGATCTTTATCACTAAGACCACTCTTGAATTCCACTGCTTTGATTTTTATACATTCATTGTTACTATTTTTATATATTTAAAAATAATTATATATCTGTTCAGCGGCAGTTTCTCCTAATTTGGTTTTTAGGATAGTGTTTGGCAACAGTTTACAAAGGTTTTTGGTGGTTTTTTCATTTCAATGTTAACTCCGGCGGCAGCAGGTTGGATTGTTTTACTTTTATTTTGTTTATTTGTTATTTTTTATATTTTTGTGTTTAGTTTATATGCCATTTTCGCATGTTTTTTGTCTTTCGCTTTGGCACACTCTTTGACCTTTTTATGGCATGATGACGTTTACGGAGAAAAATAATATGGTGCACGTTTTGTTTGGGATGGTTGACGGTTTGCTACGCTTAGATATTGACTTAAAGAAGCCTTGATGCAATTGAAACTAACGACAAAAACTTTGTGCAAGATCGTTGGAGTCTTTTGGTGAAGAAGGCATTTCATCTCTTGTTATTTTTCGGAGGTAATTTTGTTATTTGAGCTCTTTACAGTGAGCACTCCGAGTTTTAAGCCATGGTATTGAATTTTATGAATGTTGCTGAAGATATTATCGGAAGAGATGATATTTTCTGTTTAGGATTTCATATCCATTGAGATTCTCGTTATTTTTTTTAGTTTTCTTGGTTATGATTTCAATATTACCTGTTGGTGTGTATTTTACTGTCTCTTTCTTATTGTTACCTCTCCAAAAGTACTGTTTTTAATGCCAATCTTACAATGCTTTTTCTTGTTTTTAGGTACATTTAGTTGCATTAGGATGTTAAAATCATGCATTTGCATAAAAGAGTTCGAAATTTTGTCTATGCCAGTGTGAAGGGTTGTTTTGTTGGCAATTTTGCAAGTTTGGCATAGGATTTGGCCTAGAAAAGCAACACAGGAAGAAACGCCAGAGAGAATGCCGAGTGCTGTTGACACAATTAGACTAGACAATGCCAAGCACCGGTTGGCAGAGAAGTGAACTTATGCCATGCCAAGAAGCTATTGGACCCCGAAAAAATAGGATATGACCAGGCTCTAAAAAGATAGCAATTGGAACAATCTCCGAAAAATAGCGGATAAGATGGTGCCAAGATTGGTTGGCAAATTCATGCCAAGCTTGGACGCCAAGGAAGCGTCGGCAGTATGACGCCAGCCCTAGCCTGATCAGCTCCCATTCAAATCTGGATAAGAAGATTATCCCTTATCCCTTGGGCAATTGAAATTCAAATTTTGAAGAGCTATTTATATCCCTTCCTTGCATGCCTATTTAAACACCAACCAAGCAAGCATTTGGGGGAGATCAGAGAAGATTGGATCGTGAGGATTGGTGTGCAACGATTGACAACCAGATGCACCTTGGAAGGGTGGTTCAACCAGCTTGGCCGAGAAGCCTGGATCTTGAAGGGCTGCATTGAGAGACCCCTTCTAGCCCATTTTCTTTTTCAAGTTATTTTAATTTGTTTTTAATGATGATGTATTTTGAAAACGTTTGTGGGTTGTTGGTTAAATCCCTCGATGAACTAATTTAATAGTTGGTGGGGGATGTTTGCGTTGAACGCTTTTTTTATGTTTTAGTTTTTAATAATAAATCTGCCCTGGCAATGTTTTCGCTATTCGGCATACTTTAATGTTTCTAAATACTTTGCCTAGTGAGAGCTGGCGTTGTTGGCCTATTTCTCCTCAATATCTTAACAGACTTGGGGTGGCGACGATTGAGTTGTTGAATACTAAGGAGAGAAGTCGTTCAAGTAGATAAACTTACTTCGGGAGTGAAATCTACCCCTTAGGAGTATAGATTGGATCTTAATCAAATTGTTTTATTTAAAAAAAGCACTATAGAGATATAGGGGTTTTTACATGATCAATTTAGGGCAATGACCATCGAGAGAGGCTTTGCTAATTTTGAATCTACTCGGCAAACAATGCCAAGACAGGTTGTTATTAAAGGCTGGCACGTCAAGAATAGCGTGAAAACCAGGCATTATTTGCCAACGCTCATCATTCATTAAAGCACCTTCCTTACCAACATCTTTACTTACTTTCATTTCTTTTCTATTCAATTATTTCCAAAACCAATTTCAAAACAAATCAACTTTTTCTTAAGGCAAGTAACAATCAAGGCAATTGAATTCCAAGTCAATCTCTGTGGGATCGATACTCAGCTTAACTGTTGTATCACTTGCAGACCGTGTATACTTGCACGCAAAAGACTCATCTTGGCACTATTTTATATTTTTCCAACACATATCTTTTGCCCCTTTTGCCAGCATTCACTTAGAGAGTTTACACTTATCTTTTCAATAAAATTAGTATTTTGTTAAAAAACAAAATAACTATATATCTATTCAAAATATAACTATATATTTATAAAGGCTGAAATGAAAAATAAGTGCCCAAACTATACCTTTTTGAACTTTAGGTGCCTAAAGTATTTTTTTTTTGTAAAAATAGGTGCATAAAGTTTCAACCGTTACAATTTCAAGTGCTCGGGCGTTTAAAAAACGGTTACCCAATCAGAACGCGACATGTGGCATGAATATTAATTTTTTAATTTTTTTGAAGAAAAAAACTTTAAAACTTTATTTTTTTAAATCCCAAAATTCTAAAAAATATTTAAATCGGTCCTAAATCCCTAAAAATAAAAAAACCCCAAATCCTAAATCTTCAACGCTACCATCGTCGATCGTCGACCCCACCCTTTTGGTCGCTGGACTTAATCGGCTATTTCCTTCACTGCACCGTCATCAAAAATTGGCAGACAATGTACCAATCGAACGAGTATTTCACATTTTTCATTCAATGTTTGGTTTGCACATCGTTCGCCAATTTTCGACGACAACATATTGAGAGAAATGGTCGGCTGGGTTCGACGGCTGAAAGGGTGGGGTCAGTGATGACGATCGATGACGGAAACAGTGAAAATTTAGGGGTTTAGGATTTAAAATTTCAAGATTTTTTTGAAAAATTTTAAATTATTAAAAACAAAAAAAATTAAAAGAAATAATAAATTAAAACATAACACGTGTCAAATTTTTATTGGTTAACAGGTTTTCTTTAACAGTAGTTAACTACCAGACACCTAAAATTATAACGATTGAAACTTTAAGCACCTATTTTTAGCAAAAAGTAGTTTAGGCCCTAAAATTCAGAAATTGTATAGTTTGGGCACTTATTTTTTTTATATTAAGCCATTTATAAAAGTAACTTCCCTATGCCACTAAGAGGTTCGCTTAATGATAAATAGAAAATTTATAAAATTTTAAACAACTCAGGTTTAAATTTTATTATATATAGATTATTTTAAACTTATTATAATTTAATTTTATCATATCCTTGACTAATCCCAATGGTAAAGGATGGTATTGCACCTCCTAGGTGACCCGAGTTCGAGTAGCGTATTCTATAAATTTATCTAAATTTAAAACCGAACTAAGATACTATATTGTAATTAAATTAGATTACCCAAAATTTCATTTTTTGGGGATAAACCATAAGATTTTATTTGAGAATGATGATAAAGAGAAAGATGAGAAACTGTAACACCCTAAAACCGGGCCTAGTTAGAGTTGGGTTTCGACGATCGAAAACCATACATCGAAAACTCAAACCATTGCGTTGACCTTTAACCAAGTGGTCAATTGTTCAAGTATTGAACCCTAATTAAGCATTGTTATTAATTAATGACCATATTAAAAACATTGAAACATAGCTTAGTGACCAAATTGTGAAAATTGAAACTATTGGGACAAAAGTGTAAAGTATAGAAAGTTGAAGGACTAACCCTGCGATTATTCCCTCTCCAAGCTTTGTCACCACCTATGTAAGACAAGGACAAGGACAAGGGATTCATGCAAGTAAAGGAAAGGCCAATTGAAAGTTGAATAAGAAAATATAGCATGGTTACTAAAGTAAGTCATCTTCATCTTTCACCCAAGCAAACATCTCTCATTCCCCTAGCAAGCAAGCACCTCCATTGTTGATCATACCAAGCTTAAGATTTCTTTAATTTTTCGATTCCATATCATTCATATCGATCTAGCAAGGTAAACCCCTTTATTGATTGTTGATTTCCATGACTAGTTCATGGTGTAATCCAAGCTACAAGATCACCCAAACCTTATTGACTAACCATGGAAAACAAGCTTAGAATCCTATTATTTTCGTAGCTAGAAATTGCTATGGATTTAATTATTGCTATTGAAGCCATAGAAATCATTGTAACCCTTGTACCATATTGTTTTGAATAGCTTAAGAGGTTCCTGGTGAAGGGTCGCCTAATCCATTAGAGTTCGACAAGCATCGGAACAAGGAAATAGTCATCTAAGAGCCTTAAAAGCTTTGAAAGTATCGGTGAGTGTAGTTGGAGTCTCGGGAATGGCTAGGTACCTTCTTGGTTTCATTGTTCATTGATTTTTGCATTATCATCATCCCTACAAGGTATGGTTATATCGAAACCTCATGGAAAGCTATATTGGTAAGCTTATTGCATTGAAACATTGATTATTGAGTCATAATATTGATATCGTTACCATTGAAATACATATTGATCATTGATATTGTCATTGACCCTAGTGATATTCTATTGAGATTAATAGATATGCTTATTGATTATTGACCATAGCATTGACAAGGTCATTGTATTGATAAGAATATTGCATTGGCAAGATCATCATATTGATAAAATTATTGTATTGACAAAGACCTATATGGTTACCATTGAACAAAGCAAGCATTGATCATTGTTATTGATATTGAACATTGTCATTGTTATTGGCCTAATTATCGAACATTGGATTCGAATGGACATTGGATACAATTGGCATGCCATAGAATACATGAGCTCATTGGTACGGAGTGGACTATGATCCTTGAGCTAAGGCTCTATTTGGCAATGTGGGTGGGATGTGTGAGATATTGGTCCATTGGCGATGCTGGCGGGATTTGACCACTCATTGATTTGGCAATGTTGGTTGGGGGTTCGCTTATCCACTATCTCATATCGATTCAAGGGTTAAAGTTGTTGGAATCATTGTTAAGCATGGCTCAATATGTTATATGCATTGAAATACTGTCATTGATATTATTGGCATCCATTGTGTTGCTCATAGTATTGTTGTTGACTACCTCACTAGACTAAATAAGCTTAATGCATCCCATTTACGTGCATTTCAGGTCAAGGAATATAGGTTGCGAGGATCGGAAAGAAGCAAGTTTTGCAAGTCACTCTACAAGACTATATAATGTTCCTCTTGTCTATAAACTCCTAGAACGGTTGCATAGGGTCTAAGTATGCATAAATGATCCATTTTGATATGTATATATGATGGTTATGCGTTTGCTCAAGTTCAAGGTAAAATGGACCTGTGAGTATATTAAAATTTGGTAAAACATGCATTTTTGGCTCTATAAGATAAAAACATGGTAAACAAATTCAGATAGCCTTGAAATTTTACATGTTATTAGTTTGGGACTGAACAAGGTTGCTGGTAAAGTTTCATGAAATTTGGACATATTTTGATAGGCCAAAATGGATAAAAACCAAACATAAATTGTTATTACAGACCTTGTCGTACCGATATGGGTGAAGGCGTACTGGTACGAGTATGCATATTGGGACCTGGTCAATGTTGGTCAACATGGCGTATTGATACTACCTTGCACGTATCGATACGAGATTTCAACACTGGAATTTTATTGTAGCATCGTATTGGTACGTGTGTGACTGTACCAGTACCAATGATCGATCAATTTGGGAATTAGGGTTGGCGTATCAAAACTAAATTATGTCGTATCAAACCCCTTATTGCGTTGCACCCCCATACCGATACGGCTTGGCCTGTTTTGGTAAAGTTAAATGTTACTAGAATTTGTCTAAGTTGTATCATGCATAGCGTACTAATACGGATTGTTCTCGTACCGGTACAAACCCTTCATTGTAACGGTAATAACGACCATAGCATAGGCGTATCGGTACGATCTCCTCGAGTACTGATATCGATATAGGTAAATCAGTTAAAAGCTATAGGAATGAGTATGGTAAATCACAAAATGGTCATTGTTTATTAAATGGCTTAATTGGCTAGGTAAATGACCTCTGGATGGGATGAAAATTTATATGCTCGCTGTTTATAAGTTAAATTTTATATTGGTAAGTTTAATTTTTGAAAAGGGCCTCTAATTTATAGCAATTACAATTTGGTCCCTAGAAAGTTAAATATTGTATCGAACCAATTTAAGATCATTGTTTCATTGTATAGTAATATTGAATCATTGCATCATATTATCGAATTGTCATTAAATCATCAGAATTACTATACTGATCATCTCCGACCCGGTTTCTTCCCAGACCGAAAATGGGTGTTACAGAAACTCATTATGCCAATAACTAATATGCTATGGTTTCTTACTTTATAACTTAATAATTGGATTATCAAATTTTCTTTCTTATTGATTCCATTTCATAAATTATTCTATGATTCATTCCCACAACATCATTCATGATCTTTATCAATTATAGTCACCCACTTCATATTTTTCTATGTTCCTTCACTCTTATTTTCCCTGACATCTTGTTATGGGTGAGCAAGAATCATATATGACGTGATACGAAGAGCCTATAAAATAATTTCTCAATAAAATAGATTCTAATATTCTTCTTTGGTTAATATTTACGACATTAAAAATATTAAGCAAATCAATATAGAAAATAGAATTGCAAGAAAATTATAAAGATAATTTTCTATAAAACAAATAACATAAAACATTTCAGCAAACAACAATCAGATAAAAATATAAACTAAATATATAAAAAAGCCGATCGCTGATTACAATGCTTTTCTTTATGGTGAAACTTTGTACGTTGTATTGGATGAAAGCTTCAAATTTTCAGCTCGATATTAATGAATCTCAATGATGGAATTGCCCATGATAGCACTCTTACAGGGAATTTACTATGCATGCTAGGCGAGTTTCAACAATTATTTTTTAATAAAATTTGGTTGAACTAGCTGGACATGTAGGGCGAGTTCAAAAAAAGTACAAAAAGATAATTAAAAAAAATCAGGCCATTGGTAAGGTACATTGTACTCCCAAGAAGAGGAAACAAGTTTAAATCTTGAAAACTACGTTGTTGGGAGGGGCAGTCTCACACCCCGAACAATGACTATAAGACGGACATGCATATTACCAAAAAAATAAAAGATAATTAAAAAATTAGGCCATTGGTCAAATTGAAATGATTTGAAAATATGAAGATTAAATTTATTATTGATTTTTTAATTAGGACCAAACTGATAGGACGTATAAATTTTAGGGGCTCAAACTATTAATATACCATGACATGTCACAGTGGTCAAAACTAACGGCAGATGATCAAAACACAAAAAAAAAATGTTATTGACCATTTTTGTAGAAAAATAATATGGTAACCAAAACATAAAAGTTCTAATAATTTAGTGACCAATGATGTAATTTACTCAAGAAAAACCAAAGCATACTCGTTAGATTCTCTGTTGGTTTTACGGTGAATGTGATTATTAAAGTTTGTTCTTCGCTAATCGTTTAACAAAAGACTAATAGTCAAATGCAAAATTCATTTACATGCATTTAATAAATTGCAATGCAAAATATTCAGGGTTACGTGGCAGCATGAGAACTTTTTAAAAAATAAATCAAATTAATTCCAAAAGGAAAATCCCATCAACAAATATCTATATGACTGCATACAATATATCACGGACTGAGTTAAAACTCAGAAGAAAAAAAACATAAATATTTTAAAAAGTAGAGAAATAAATTTATAATTAATTTATTTTAAAAAAATATAGGTAAAATGATAAAAGATGCCCCAACGTTTGCATGTTTTATCATTTGCCCTCCTATTCTTTTTTTGGAGCAAACAACCTTTCAATGTTTCAATTTGGTCCAAATATACTTCTGTTAGATGAAAACTGTCAGTTAACTGACGGTTAATGGCTGATGTTGATTAGACTTGTCACGTGTTAAGATCTGCTGACGTGTCAACATCATATTCGCCACGTGTCATCATCTGGTTCGGCCACGTGTCAACATAATAGTCAACCACGTGTCACCATAAAGAATGGTACAACAAAATCATTTTTATTTTCCAAAAATATATATTCATAACAAAAGTATAAAAAATTGAAGTGGGGATGGACCACTCCTCCCTTAACACGAATAGAATTCGTCCGTCTCTTTTATGAATCCTTTATATGTTCAATAATGATTTTATATCATATATATTATCAATAAAAATAAAGAATAATCATTAATACATGTCTTATAAAATCATTAATAATACATATAGAGGGACACACAAAAATTTACGAATTTTGTTCACCTAAACACCTCCATCCCCGCAATATACCCTTTTTTTCTATTTTAAATTATGTAATTGCCATTAAATAAGAAATAAAAGCTTAGAAAGATTTATTAGATCTTCTTATTAAAAAAATCTCTCTATTTATTTTTCTTTGTTTTGTTTTCGTCTCATTTGACCACTAAATCTCTCACTCATAAACTTCAATAAGACAAGACAAATTTTATCACTAATTAATTATTTTATGTGAGAATATTTTCTTACATGTGTTTTGGATTTTTTTTAGACATGGAAGAACAAAAATCTTAGTTAAAATGAATGGCACTTAAAATAATTATGAATGATTCTTTTGTATGGTATTTTTGTGTTAATAGAGATTTATTTTGATACTTGTTAACGACCAAATAATCAGTAGTTAATGATTCTGTTAGTCAACGTTGGTCAATAGATTAATTTGTTGCAATGTGCGAACTGAAGAACCTAATTAAAAGCGTTTTCGCTTGAGGACAATATTGCAAATTTAGGTCGAACTCGAGGGAAAAATACCCCTTTAACCTTTAAATTACAAATCCTCTAATCATATAAAAACATAGAACTAATTAGTTCATATTAACATTAATTATTTTTTATGTATAAATATTTAATAGAAATGTGGCCTAGTTGATGAATTAAATTAATAAAATAGAAAAACCAACCCTATTCGATTGGTTGATGAGATCGGTAAGATAATTTTTGAAATTAATTAAAATTGAAGTAATCTAGCTCCTAATGTTTGAAACATGATTTATCATTGTTTTGTTTTCTCTATATGTTTTTAGGATATGAACATGTTAGGGGCATTGCACCTGGCACAACCAAAGGTTTGCATGTGGAACTGCTCCTCTTAGTAAATTGTTTATTGCACAACTTGAACATTTATTAGGATTAAATAATCGGTTTCTAAACCAACAACAAATTGATCTAGTGAGATGAGACACTAGATCTTTTAAGCAATGTTAGAGGTTCGAATTTTGACGCTGTGAATTGAGCAAATTGGTTATGAGGATCACTCCCATAAAGAGTGTCTACAATACCATATCCGAATTAGTCACCTAATGAATTGGATACTGATGGTTAAAAAAATAGTTTCTAAACCCTAAGAGAATCTCAAGGTTGTGACGGAGGAATATGGAAATGTAGAGAACGTGGTTGTTTTAGAAATCAATGAAATATTCATGCACATTCCCACGTCCCTAAGCCCTCTCAACTTCCATGGTAAGTAATCACGGATTATTAAACCGAATTAAGTTAATTAACCCTTAATTATCCTCATTTTTCTTTAAAATTATTATCATTATTCCTTAGATGATAAAATTTTCATGTAATCTTTTAAAATTTTATGAAATTATATACTAAAACAATGATGAAATTATTTTTTAATATTTTTTAAAATTATAATGTACTGTTGGTCCTAAGAAAAATTATTGGCTTTGTTCCTGTTCTAAGAAATAGCAGTACTCGTCCCTCAAGTATAGAAAATATATAAATTAAAATTGCGAGAAAATAACAAAATGAAATGAGAAATGCATGTACATTTTTTTAAACAATTTCTATTTAGGGGAGGAGAAGGGAAAATGCTCTTATTCGATCTTAAGCCCACAACCTAAAGGAAGGAGATGGTGTCAACTAAAAGCTTTAATCACCTACTTTAGAGATTGTATTTATAATATAATTTTAATTTTATGTATTTTTTTGGCCTCGTGAGACCAAACTCAGAAGAGATAATTAATAATATCTATATTGTTATAAAGTCCCTAAGTTTGGTATCATGAGTTAAGTAGACTTCAACTCAATCGGAAAATTACAACAACAAAAAATCCTGTCCCATTAAATTTAAAAGAAAATTAAAATAAGGTTAAACATCTCTATAACTTGCCATTATTTATTTTTGTGGTTAAAAAATCACAACCCTTTTCATATTAAAAATGTATAGTTTCACCTTTCCTATGCATGTATCAATATAAGTTTAATTGTGAAACATTATTTTATAAATGCGAAACATATACTATTATTGATGTTATTAATTTTTAAGAATATGGTTTCTTCCTCATAGAGCAAGTGACACACAATCTAGTAGATATTAAAAGAAAAAAATTGTTCGAGATGAGGAGGTAGAGTTCAATTCCCCATAAACATTCATATTATTTTCTCATTTTTGTAAAGCCTAAATGCATTAATATTTTTTTAATCATCGGTATTTAATCTATTGATTAATTAATTTAAATGGTGTATGTCTATTATAGGAACGACTCTCTCAACCTAATTTAACTCTATTCACAACATCGATATTCGAACTCGTACCTTGCTTGAAGAATTTAATGTCTAAGTTCGCTAAAGGTGTTGAGAGAGAACTAAGGGAATAGATGATTGTAGCTTAAGAGTGATCATAAGTTAACCCTCCAATTTTTAATTAATTAATTAATCCTTAAGACCATACCATGTGATAGGAAATAGTTGTAATTAAAAATACTTAATTACTTCTGCTTCCCCCCAGATTACAAAGTCAATGGGTTCATGTAAGTTTCAAAATCAAAGCATATGGTCCAACTAACGAAACTCTTAACTATAATAACGGTAACAAATTAAATAATAATTATAATAATAAATAACAGTAGGGGGAGAATCAGATCTTAATGAGCAGCAGAGAACATGAGCTGGAGAATTTGTAGGAAGAACGTGAATTAAATTTTCACCACCATCACTAACAAGGGTTTGGTGCATTGGTAAGTCACATTGTACTCTTAAGGAAAAGATGCAAGTTTAAATCTTAGAAATGACATTGTTGAAAAGAGCAGTCTCACACCCTGAACATGAACCGCAAAACAGACATGTATATTACCAAAAAAAATTCACCACCATCAACCCTACTTTGACCATATTTATTTATTTATTTTACATAACAACAACAATAATAATAAGAGCAAATATTTCATACACCGGTGGTGAAAACAAAAAAATTTGATAAATGTCTTAATTTTAGGGTTTATGGTTAAATGTTTAGTGGTTTAAGTTTAAGGGTTTAGAACTTAAGGGTTGTGGATAGAATTTAAGATTTAGAATTTAGAGTTTATAGGTTAAAACCTAAATTCCTAACCATACAACCGTAAACCTAAACTTTAACTTTTAAACCTAAATTCTAAACTCCAAACTCAAACATATAATCCTCGAACCCTAAATTGAATCAATAAACTCTAAAATTAAGGTGTTTGTGGAAGATTTTTTGTTTCTACGGCCAGTCCATAGAATATTTTCTATAATAATAATAATAATTCAAAAAAAGAAAAAACACATGAGAGCACATGGAAGAAAAACCTTTGAAATTATTATGTATTAGTAGTAGTATTATATGATGATGAGACAATTGATTTGGTCAAAGATGATGAGATTTTTCCATAATCATTTGAAATTTTTTGTTACACCAAACTTCCATGTTCTTCACCAACTAATTCCCTTTCATTTCTTCAATCAATATGTAACCGATGGATTTTCCTTTTACAAGTAGGGTTTAAGTTGCATTGATTATGATTACGAACTACTTGAATACTGAAATTAATTAAATTAGAGATTAAGTATATTATTTATTTTCACTTAAGACTATTAAAAAATAGTATTAAATTATTTTTTAAAAGAAAAAGGTAAAACTCGAAAATTTTATGAATTTAAAAGCTGAATACAAGTGAGATCCACTAATTAGCCTAGTGATTAAGGATGTTCATCTTGTATGGGTATGAATCCCGATATAAAAATGTAATACTCTCTATTTAATAAAAAAAAGTCGAATACAAGCCTTCTTCATTGTGCATGTAATTCAACTGACTACTTAGGTCGGTTTGATCTAGTTTATGTATTTTAGGTCGAATTTGGCTCGTAGGTTCTTTATGTAAATATTATTATGTGTACTCTTTTCTCTCAACTAAATTTAGAGGGATTTTAATGAAAATCCCACTTTTTATTAAAAAATCCATATAAAATAGAAGGCTCGAATTTATAAAATTTACAAATCTCATTCAACGCAAACCCAATTAAGTTTGTATAGAATAGAAAATTTTCGATAAATAAATACAACAATTAGTTCATATACATAAGACAAAGTAAAATAAGAAATTTAGTGTATCAATTAATCACAAAATCTGTTAATAAAAAAACACAGTAGAGAAAAAAGGGGGGGAAATGACAAGAACCACACCATTGAACGAAGAAAATAAACCATCAATTCAAAATATGGATAAAGCACAAAAGATTCACGTTTTAATCTCATTGTCGTCAGACCATTCGAACGATGAATAATTCATGTCTTCAAAAAAAAAACTTCAAAGATCCCACGACATTTATATTGTGCGAAAAGCATGTCAAAAGTAGTTATCCCTAAATAAAATTTCAAAGTCTTGACAAGAACAAACTTCAACTTCTCTTTTGGACAACAAACTTTAAAAATACCAAACAACTTAAAATGTCGTAATTTTTTTATAATGTTTTAGTTTGTATTTTTCTCCCACTTCTCTTTTTGACAACGTACCTAAAACTCTAACCCAATCTACCTACGTACCTACATAGATCCGATTTTACAACACCCAAATCCTATCAGTTGCAATACAACCCAATTACACAAACCCAAAATCGCCCATCAGCAGCCCCACTACCTAAACATCCAGCAACTAACCCAACGTATTTGAACTACAATTCATAGGAAAGGACAGCTATCACGATTACGACATGACGGCTGCAGGATATCTTCATTGGACCATCAAGATCTTCGTAAAGGGAATTAGACACTGGGAAGAAAACAAAGGACATCCTTAATTTACCTTAATGCCTCTATGGTTGGTTGGTGCCCGAAACTATGATCTCTAACCTATTTTAGTTATTAAAATTTAATATTTTAATATGATCACTAAATTTTTTATTTATTCTTATTTTAGTCACTTAAGTTTAAATTAAAAATGAATTAGTGGCATGGCAGTCACGTGTGTTGATTTAGACTGTTTTTTGCTGATACGGCAGCCACATGTCATTCACATCATTTTTTTATCTTCATTCTTCAACTATGAAAGGCTTACACTTGTATCCTTGTTTCATGTCGACATCCGAATTACCATTCTTCGATATCTTCTCGGAGACACCAACAAGCTCATCGCATCTTCTTTTACCTCTTTGTCAGTTTAGTTTTTTTCAAAATCACTTTAAAATTGACGAAACTCAACATAATCCCTAAAACTCATAAACCCCCAACTCACTTTGATCTACGATATCCATCGTCTGATCAATGTGGAATCAGGTAAATCTCGCTTCCTCCTTTTTCCACTGACCCACTGTTAAGATTTAGAAGAAAATTCTCCATCATCAAGAAATCAAATGTAATATGAGACCAATAATTTTTTTACAAAAAATGAAGAAAGTTTTGAATATTTTAAAAGGTAGAGGTGTCCAATCGTAATGCGTTAAATATTTAACAGCAGAGTGACATGAACATGAACAAATAATAAATTCAATGATTAAATAAAGTTTTTTAACGTTAATGACCAAAATAGAAATAAGAAGAAAGTTGAATAATGAAATTTATAATTTACCCTAAATTCTTTTATCTTTACTGATATTTGACTATCTAATATTTTTCATATCAATATCTAAGTTTTCGTCCACATTGATACTTTTTGTAACATAATCTAACACTGGTTATACCACGTTGGTAAAAGCTCAAGGGAATATATAAAATCATAAAAATTATAAATCTAAGATTAATTTTCGCTCTTCCCATAATTGTAAAAGTTAAAATTTTATTGAATCCTATCCCTTTAAAAAAATAATTAAACATTTAAAACTTTGTAAAAATTATATAAATCAACATCGTTACAAAAAAATTATTAATGTAAGAAAAATAAGTTCAAATATCTATATGAAAAAACATAAATAAAATAGAGAAATTCAAGTATCAAAACATGACGTGTTCTTAAAATTAGTAGTAACTATCTGCCATACAAGACAACGGTAGCTTCATTCTCCACGTTGATTTCTTTATCTTTGTTAAATGACAGTAATATAAGTCATAATAATTCATCCACATCATGAAAATGGAGATTTTTTAACGTTTAAAGACATCAAGGAGCCGACTGCCACAAATATTCTAGTTTATTTATGTCCAATTTCCAACTCTGATGGTAAAAAAAAAAAAAAAACTGCAGGAACGCAGATAAAACCCACAACAAAAATTATACAATCTAGATTTTACATCGAAACTGAATTCACCAAGGAAAAAAACAACCTTATATCTTTTTTTACTATATATGTTGTGTGTGTGTTTCCAAAGTGGGTTTCTTTTTACATCAAAAAACAGGGTCTGGGATCCATATCTCAGCCCCCCAACTATAATGCCACTCTTCATTACACCTTAACTTGCAAATAAAAAAAACTGCCTCCTTATGGCAGAAGAATAAACCAATAAAAAAACCCAGATCCACTAAACAAATTTGTACCCCCCGGCTCAACAATGTCGGCTTTTACAATTTGAATGTAAAAATAATAATAATATTAATGATAATCAATAGAACAATTCACGGAAGAAGATAGATGTATATAGGTATAGGTATAGATATAGATATCAAGAGGGGTAAATGAATTGAATTTACAACTGTTGAGTCTGCAATAGTGGTTGCAAGTCCCCCACTGCTGACCTCGACTCGAAAAAGGAGACAGTACATTTAAGCTTCCTATGCCTTACTCGTGTAAAAATTGGAAGGCTGGATTCTCAACAAGTTCCTCTGCTGGTTTGACTTCCAAGAAGTCTTTCTCTTGGAGCGAATTGGAAAGGTCATCAACAGAGAAGGGGATGCTGTATTGTATTATGAAGGGTGAATTAGTTTGTTTCTCTATCCTATGCTCAGCGTGTAACAAAGTTGTAATCAAATTCATTACTATTCCAATCTTTCATATTCCGCCCACTGTAACTGAACTCTTACCGAATTAACATTCTCATTCACAAATTACTTAAAACTCGATCCTAAATCAACTTCCCTAGTAGAACTTACCTGGAATTGTCATCCAATAAAAAGGAACTGCTAGCAGCATCGTTGGAATCCTCTGTCATTAGTATCCTCATCCTGGAAATAACCTGTGAAAGAGTACAGGTTGCTAATATATCGTATCTGATTTCTCAACTTCCTATACAACCAAGAAAAAACATCATATCCCACACAAACTTACATTTGGGCCAACACTTCGAGTATTGTAGTTGTCATCCCAGTACAGAGTGCATATTCTGTACAGCTGCTGTACACTAAGAATCTGACCAAACCAATCGTTACATGTCAGATAGTATCAGAAAATAGGTTAGAATTGGAGGGGTGGGGGGAGAGAGAGAGAGAGAGAGGAGACTTACAGGACAGAGATCGTTTGTAATTTCATCATAAGAAATTCTGTACTTCTGATGTATAACCTGTTATCAGGTTTTAATAAAAGTCAGCATAATAAGAAGGTTGCCAATCAGGAAACAATATTCCAGCCAAAGCATCACTACTTCAGCATATACAAATCAGTATAACAATAATGATTTCACGGGTCAAGGTAACAAATTTGAATAGATTGACAAGCATGATCCAAAGATTGTGCAAGCAAACAAATTTGTAGATTGTAAATATATTTTTATGTATTTTAGTCCTAGTAAATAACTAAATAGCTAAGTCTTATCTAACTTAGTGATAAGTTAAATCTTATCTTATCTTATCTAAATTTAAATTTCTAATCTTTTAAATAATAGATAGAGTCATACTTAGCTAGGATTATTGTAATTTAGTCCTATAAAAGGGACTCACTTCTTTTCTGTAAATCATGGAAAAAAACAGAGAAAACATTTATTCTCTGCTACAAAACCTCTATTATTTACATGGTATCAGTTTGGGTTTTTTAGATCCTCTAAAATCTTGCGCAATGCATACCACTTCCACATCATAAATCAGTTCAAGATCTGAACCGAATGCTTGTCTTGCTAATCAGCCTACAACATCCAGTATTCCGCATGGTAGTATTTCATTTCTCTCCAACACTACTCAAATTCTATGGATAGTGGATTCTGGTACTACTGATCATATGACAGGAAACAAAGATGTGTTTTTGACTCTTACAAAAGAGCATCACAAGAAGCATGTGAAGACTGCAAATGGGTCATTGACTGAGGTGGAAGGGACTGGAACAGTCTTTCTTAATAAGGATATTGTGCTAAACTCTGTCTTTACAATGCAATCTTTTATCTGTTAGCAGATTGTGTAGTGATTTGCAGTGATATACTAAATTCAGTTTGCATGGATGTATTTTTCAGGAAATGGATTCGGAGAAAGTAATTGGCAGTGCTAAGCTGTGTAGTGGACTATACATCATTGAAGGCCAAGCACTTCCCAAGGGACAAGTCCTACCAAGTTGGGACAAAATACCTAAAACTCCACAAAAACCTTCTTCAGAAACTCAACTTGGGACAAAGGAACTAAGTGTCTATACAAGGAAGAAAAGGCTTACTTCACAGAAAACTACACAGCTTAGGACTGCTCAAGAACTGGAACCAATTCCATTATCCCTAGAGGATGAAGAAGGTATGGAATCTGTGAGTAATGATATTGTTATCCCTTCAATTGATACATCTGATCTACCTATTGCTCAAATGAAAGGTGTCAGGAAATGTACCAGTCATCCGATACAAAAGTACGTGGCTTATTGGAAGCTGATGCCTTCATTTAGAGCCTTCACTGCCTGAATTGATAAGGTGCATATTCCTCAATCTGTACATGAAGCCTTGAAAGATCCAAAATGGAAGAAGGCTGTAGAAGATGAGATCAAGGCACTGGAAGCAAACAAAACCTGGGTTATGACTGATTTACCACCTGTAAAAAGGGCAGTGGGCTGTAAATGGGCATTTACAGTCAAATATAATGCCGATGGGAGCATAGAAAGGTTCAAGGCTAGACTGGTGGCGAAGGGATTCACTCAGTCTTATGGGATTGACTACCAGGAGACATTCGCACCAGTGACAAAACTTAATACCGTGAGAGTTTTATTATCTATTGCTGCAAATCAAGAATGGCCACTTCACCAGCTTGATATCAAAAATGCATTCCTGAATGGAACACTAGAAGAAGAGGTGTACATGCAAAAACCACCTGGTTTAAATGAAGACTCAAATTCTGGTTAGGTATGTAAACTACAAAAATCATTATGTGGTCTCAAACAATCACCTCGAGCTTGGTTTGATAGATTTACTAAAGCCATTCTAAAATTTGGCTATATACAATGTCAAACTGGCCATACTTTGTTTGTCAAAACTTCTCACGAGAACAAAAAGGCTATCTTAATAGTCTATGTTGATGATATAATCATCACAGGTGATGATTCTACGGAAATCAGAAAGTTAAAAGAGTTTTTGGCAACTGAATTTGAAAGTAAAGATTTGGGTTACTTGAGATACTTTCTAGGAATGGAAGTGACTAGATCAAGCACCGGAATTATAATCAATCAAAGGAAATACATTCTAGACTTGCTTTCAGAAACTGGAATGTTGGGGTGCAAGCCAGCTAAGACACCTATGGAGTATAATCTGAAATTCAGAATTGATGACAAAGAAATTCCAGTGGACAAAGAACACTATCAAAGATTGGTAGGTAAGCTGATTTACTTGTCACTTACAAAACCAGACATTGCTTATTCTGTTAGCATTGTAAGTCAGTTCATGAATGACCCTAGAGAGGAACACTTAGAAGCAGTAACCAGAATCTTGAGATATTTAAAGATGACACCAGGTCATGGACTGATTTTTTCTAAGAATGAGTCCAGAAAAGTGGAAGTCTCCACAGATGCAAGCTGGGCAGGAGAATTGACTAGTAGAAGATCCACTAGTGGATATTATACTCGAGTTTGGGGAAATCTAGTGACATGGAGGAGCAAGAAACAATCAATGGTCTCAAGGAGCAGTGCAAAAGCTGAATTTCGAGCATTGGCACTTGGGACTTGTGAAGGAATTTGGATACAAAGACTCTTGACCGAATTAAAAATGAATCACAGTGAACAGTTTGAACTTCATTGTGATAGCCAGTCAACAATCAGCATTGCAAAGAATCCAGTTCACCATGATAGGACCAAACACGTGGAACTAGACCGTCACTTCATCTCAGAAAAGGTTACTAATGGAACAGTCAAGCTCAACTTTGTTCCAACTCACAAACAGCTAGCTGATGTACTCACCAAGGCACTTCCAAGAACCACCTTTGATGAGCTTACATCCAAGCTGGGACTCTACAACATATACTCACCAGCTTGAGGGGGAGTGTAGATTGTAAATATATTTTTATGTATTTTAGTCCTAGTAAATAACTAAATAGCTAAGTCTTATCTAACTTAGTGATAAGTTAAATCTTATCTTATCTAAATTTAAATTTCTAATCTTTTAAATAATAGATAGAGATAGAGTCATACTTAGCTAGGATTGTTGTAATTTAGTCCTATAAAAGGGACTCACTTCTTTTCTGTAAATCATGAAAAAAACAGAGAAAACATTTATTCTCTGCTACAAAACCTCTATTATTTACAAAATTCTCGTTGGATTGATAGAAGTTTGACTAACTACAACCACATCATCGAAAGGAGAT
This sequence comes from Hibiscus mutabilis, assembly GCA_019671005.1. Classification (NCBI taxonomy): domain Eukaryota; kingdom Viridiplantae; phylum Streptophyta; class Magnoliopsida; order Malvales; family Malvaceae; genus Hibiscus; species Hibiscus mutabilis. The sequence goes on along the minus strand of CM033726.1, from coordinate 50,265,623 downwards.
GGCAAAGCTCCTGGTAAAACTGATCCTAAATATCTGCTACACTTCGCAAACCAACTATTCTCATTATTCGGAAAGTCAAAAGTTGTTTTAACCGTCCTATTTACATTATTTAGTTCCATATTGATTTTCACTGAATGGGGCATTCAGAAACCACCATCAATCAATATGATCTTGTACCTAAAACTTTGTGCACTGTCAAACATATTGATGACCCAATGAGTACAAGCTAAAAGGGTTAGGGAGATTATTTCAGGGATTTTTTCACAATATGCTAAATAATGCTAATAACACTCTCTATAATGAAAAACAAGCAAAACAACCAAGAACACTCTCTATAATGCTACGCATGCCTCGACATACCAAGAATCCAACAGCCTGCCTTATGTGCTTAAGTTCATCCCATGATGACCCTGCATACTGCAATACAATTAAAAGTGAAGGTAGAGCATCAACATAGTTATGGGCCTAAAGTAAGCAAATTGTCCGGCAAACTTATGTAGCAACAACTCTGTATATAAACACATGAAAACTACAACAAAAAAAGCTACCTCTTCTTTCGCTTGGCAACACCAGAGCTCTAAGTCGGCTAATCCAGCCTTAACATATTCTCCATTGCTAAATGTACAACACTCACGTCGTAGAAGAAGGCTGGAAAAATGATAAAAATAAAAATGTCAATATAAGTATATAACCGAACCATTTTAATTAAAACCGCAAAGAACAATAAACAAAACCTACCTATTAAACAATTGTACATTAATGTATGAAAATGTTTGAATAAAGATCTTCTGGATAAGAACAGAAGGCACCTGAAAACCAATTAACTGTAAAAACCTCCGCACTTAACAGAAAATCAAGATTGACAGAGGCAATCAAAGTTTATGAAGGCAAGTTAGAATGAAAATATTAGTTCCCTTACAAAATTTTCTTTCAAAGTGCTTAGGAGGGTGTTGAGACTATCAATAATGTTCTGCCAGTGAGTTAAAGGAGAATCTTTGGCAAAGGACCGCCCAGATCGTAGTACACTTCCCTTAGATGTTCTCGGTGCCTAACAGTCAGCAAGACAAATTAAACATACAAAGGGATCAAGATTAAGATAAGTATAGCTGCAAGATACAGATTCAAATTGTTGAACAGAAACTAACTGAATCAGTAGATACCTGGATGCATAGAGAAAGCAAAGATGATAACTCTTTCTTCAAGTTGTCCCTGATGATTCCATAGATCTTTTCCACATATGCTGCAAGTTGCTGGTTGAAAAGTAAAGCAGGATATTTGGCCTCTACTTGGCGAACTACTAGTGCAGCAGTCGCAGCAAGGTTGTTGGAAGCAGACGAGCGGAAACCCTGAGTTAAGAGAGAAATGGATGTGAAGAATAGTCTTATAATTCCTTAAAAATGATACTCAGTGGGGAAAAATAAGAATTTCAAATACCATTGTCATCCTTCCAAACAGAGAGGTTGCAGCAGTTGGCTTCCGACTTGGAGTTGCACCACTTGAACCAGCAGCTGTAAGGCTTTTTTGGAGCAAGAACAATAACGCTGATGTGTTGGACAACCAATAAGCCATATGACCGTTGTTTTCTTCATTCTAAAATAACAGAAGTGTCATTCTTCACTCATGAATCATGCATTTATGCTTGTTCTACTATAGCAAGCAGGAAGTACATAAAAATGCCAAGTACAATTCAGAAACAGAAGTGTGGTCTTCTAAAGCAACTATTTTACAATTATTAAAGTGGGCAATCTAAGGGAAGAAAAATATGCAGCAAAAACTTCGAGTCAGGTCGCATGACTTGTAGGATACAAGAAAAACTCCTGACCTTACAAGGACTTCATTCGGAAAATGAGATTATTATTATGATTTAGTGAAGAATCAGACAAGGTTAAAATTAGCAGAAAATGTTGAATGATAAAAGAAAATGAAGCAGATGACACTGCCTGAAATTACTTCACCAACAAGACTGAATCATATGATCAAGTACCTCAATTGCAGAACCAATCATCTGAATAAGACGATCAAACACATTGGTCCTTTCGGCTTCAAAAGATTTCCAGTGGAGAAGACATTTATATATGGTAAATGCGGCAACAGGTTTTCCTTGACTGAACCCAATATCTTTTGAAACGCAATCGATCAGTGCATCAACGTTCTCCTGTTGAGAGAATGACAGAAAATATAATTGACACACTGCAAAAAAGAAAAGGCTTGAAGACGCAAAAATCAATTGTAGGAAAACATACGTGTTGACGTTCAAGATTGGATCTTCGCAGTTTGCCATCAGTTTCTGCACCAACCTTCACTGGAGTCGCACTCTGTGGTTCCTGCGGTAACAACTCTTGCCATTGGTCACGCTACAGAATCTAGATAAGTATGATCAGAAGTATTAAAATGATATGTAGCATACATTTGACTTGTTCAATTCATCCACATGGTGCCCATTTTCCAAATTCTGCAAAATTTCAAAGAAAAAGAATAATAGAAAACATCAACATAATGACAAATGAAACAGGATAATAAAAAATAATAATGCTATATTTTACCAGAAAAACTGGAATTGGTGGAAGCTGTGAAGTCTTCTTAACAGGTGAATTTAACAGGGTTTGCTGCCTCAAAACTTGGTTTTCAGATTCAATGTCTGAAATCTTTTCTTCAAGACTGCTAACAAAGAAGCAATGATCACAAGGAAAAAGACGGGGGGGCAACACGCATGCAAATGAGCTCTATCCCAGATTCTGGTAGTTACCCGAACGAATTTATCACAAAATATTTTTTCAGTAAGGGCACAAACTAACCTGTGCATAACAGTCTTCAACTGAACTATTTTTGATTCTGCATCCAAAGCTTGTTTCAACCTATCTTCGCTTATCTTGCTCGTCTCTTCAAACTTTTTCTCTGTTTCATCAATTTTCTTTTCCAACGAACTCACCATTGCCTGTAGATAATCAACGAGAAATATAATTATGAAATAAGTGTTCTCTTAAAGAACAACCCCAAGATACCCTTAGATTATTGCACGTTCACTATATCTTTATGCAAATACATATATTAGACAGTCTCCTTACCTTCAGTTTTTCATTCTCATTTGTAAGCTTCTCAAGCATCACTGGATCCATCACCGGAACCTCCTGAATTATAGGGACTATCTCAGCTACCTTTTTGGCAGCCTCACGTTCCTTAGCAAGCAAATCTTTGGTTTCTTTAAACTGAAGTTGTATGTCTTGCAAAGCAGACTGTAGCTTTGCATTTTCTTGTGTTTTAGCCTCTTCCATGTCAACCTACAGAGTAAGACAGGAAATTATAAATTATGAGAAGAAAATATTAAAACTATTTTCAATTAAAATTTAAATGGAATAAATTCTTAATCTGAAATAAAATCCAAAAGTGGCTGGCTGGAAATACAGACTGGGATAACATAAGCATACATTATAATAAATGCAAATATAATAAGTTGTTTATCTAAAGCAGCTAATTCAAGATGGGAAGTCAAATACAACTGACAACCTCATTATCTACAATATTTAAAGTACGAGATAGGCGTAAAAAAAATTAATGTCCTTTCTCCGTAACAAAGCACATCAAATAAAAAACACAATGTTTTGATAGAAACCAACTAGCCAAGCACATCAAAAAAAAATTAATGTCCTTGCCTCTAATGGATTAGCTATGTTTTACCAGATACAACACAAACAGAGAAAAAGAAACACACAACGAACAAAAGAAAGAAACTAGCTACAGTTAACTTATTATCATGAGCTTACCCTCATTCGTTTCTCCAGCTGTAGCCTCCATGTCAGTTCCTCAACCTGCTTTTCTAGTTTGTTCTTTGCAGCTTGCAAAGCTCCAGTTTCCCTAGCAGCCTTCAAATAAAAGAATAACAAAAAACAGGGATGCATAAATAAATAAATATGTCAAAGATGGTAAGACTATAGATATTTGGTTTCTGATTCTCTAGAGCATAAGAATCTTGAGTAGACTTTTATCTTAAGGCTTTGCTTGGTAGAGTGGAAAGAAAATCGGAAGGATAGGAAATTAAAAGGGTAGAAAGTGGAAAGATGGAAAATTAATATTTCTTTTTATTGGTGTACTTGGTAGGAAGGATGGAAAAATTCGAAGAAAATTGTATTTTCTTTCCATTCATTGCTTGGTAGAGTTGAAAAATGGGAGGAAAGAAAATGAAGCTTTGAAAAGTTCATATTTCGAACTAACTCGCATCTCTCCCACATTTCCTCTCCTCTTTTACGGATGGAAAATGATCATCCCTCTCATCTTCTTTCCCCTCACTTTCTTTCCAACCAAGAACACTCAAAATTTATTTTCTTTCAATTTTTCCACCCAACCAAGCAAAGCCTGGATGAAAAAATAAAAATAACCCTAAAAATATATCATAGCAAAGCTGCAACTTATTAGTGCTTTGATTTCAATTTTAAGCAAAGAAGGGGACCACAAAACATGTGCCAAATGCCACCCATTTTCAAAGATCTAAAAGATGGTTGACAACAATTTATAAATAAAAAAATTTGATGGAAATAACAAGATATACCATCTTAAGCTTCAGCAGTTCTTTGCGAGCAAGTTTTCCTCTCCATGCACATTGTGTTGCAATTGCTGCTTTTTTCAACTTCAGATAATGCAACCGGGCCAAGTACTTGCGAGATTGACTCTGTTAAGTACAATAAAAGTCATTCCAAGTTTTTGTTTTTGAATAACTTTGAGAAAAGAGGTTCAACCACTGAAGCCAAAATTGGAAAGGTAAAACAATTTTCAAAACATCAACATAGATGCAGTATGATAACAGAACAATTTAAAATCGTTGACCTACCTGAATTATAATTGCTGCTCTGGTCTGCCTTCTGAAGCGGAGCTCATTGCGAGCAACCATCCCCCGCATGCCAGTTTGAATGGAAACAGCAGAAGAAAGCAATTCTTTATAAGCTTTCCTAGCAAGATGCATACGCAAATCTCTCTGGATCCTCAAACTGGCTGCTTCTCTTCTCATGCCTTCGTAAACTTTGCGAGCAAGTTGTCCTGAAATTAGCAGGGGGGGGAACTATAAACAGACGCACATAATAAGAATGCCTTAATAGATAGTAAATTTAGTTAATTTACAACTGCTACACCCAGAAATGCATTAACAAGAATAAATACCTCTGCAGACAGACTGAATCAGCAATGCAGATAGGCGAAGCATAACGAAACTTCTGCGAGCTAAATAAGAACGAATTTTCCTCTGGATAATGCTAGCAGATCTTCCTAAGACTTCAGTCCTACGGGTATCTAGTTCAGCCATTTGACCAGCCCTGAGAAAAACCTTCGTCTTACCAATCTGCCAAAAGTAAAATAGCATCAGTGTAATCTCTCCCAAAATCCAATCATATAGATGTATAAAACACGTGAGTAAACAATCATGAAACAAATGGATGCATATACAATTTGTTCAAAAGCAATGAATGAACTCAGGCCTGGAGGGTGCTTGTTCCATATGCATGTATGCTACATAATGCTAACATCTTCAAGCAAGATATTAAAATGCTAATAAAATTAGACAATATTGAGCACTTATAACATCAGGTTTGTGGCTTGAAAGCCAAAAAGTTAGATCTGCATGTGACAAGTGTGGTTGCTAGCGTCCAGGAATTTTTCCAGTGCACTAGGAGGGGAGGGGGGACTTTCCGGAGTTGTTCCCTAGCAAATCCAAACTTGAGCTGTTTACCCAAAAACAAGTTAATGTCTACGCCAACTAGATCTTTCGATAGATGAATCAAGTTGAATCTCCTCTTTTTGTGATTCGGCATAAGACAAAGGCTAAACATAAATACTTAACTTCCTGTTGCATATCTGTCTGCAAGCTTTTAGTGACGTCTTGATGACAAGGGATTCTGCATGATGTATGCTACCAATACATACACAAAAAAACTGGTACTAATGCAAGGAAACTCAACATACTACGAAACTGTTTTTGAATGTCCAACAGACATTTACCTGATAGCCTTGAAGTCCGACCTTCTCTAGAAGCTTTTTGCATGCAGCAACCTCTTCAGAACTAACATGAATAATGAATGGGTCAGGGTACAGTTTGGAAGAAACCTCTTGAGAGCAAAGAAAATTATTATCAGTACCTTCCATCCAAAACTTCAGGTGCAAGGAGGCCAAATCGGTCTACAAATTCATCAAATTGTTTTCTAGTAGGATATCCAGCACAGCTAATCCTGATTGCCTCCATAACTCCCTGAAGCGAGACAAACAATGTGGATTAAGTAGGAAAGCAGTTCTAATTAAACACCAAATATGTATTTCAGTTCAACCTCGTAAAATCATTCTTACCCCACACCGGAGTTGTTGCAGAACATTCTTATTCTCAAATATTGATGGCTTAAGAAGATTATTGGGCTTTACACAACGTATGTAATGCGGCTCAGTGGAACTGAGGGTTTCAAGTAATGCTTGTAATTGTTGCTGTAAAATACAAAAAGAGCATTCGTAGTCCATTAGACTGGGGGGAAAGGTAATATTATGCATTTAAGAAACAGAAACACCAGCACACCTTAAATCGAGAACCTATTGATGAGAATTTTGACGATTTGGAAGATTCCTCAGCTGAAGGTGGAAATAAACCAGAAACAAAGGAACATTTTGAAGCACTCAAAAGGGACTGATGTTCAGCTACAACATAATCTTTGTTCTTGTCCAGGAACAACTCTGTTTGATAAGTGACCTGAAAAAGAACATTAAGAAAAATCCATTAATTAACTTATTGGTTTTGTTCTACGACATGAATTTTTTACAGAGTGAAAGCAAACATACATCACCAGCATAATGGCAAATTGTGAAGTCGCTACGAGACAATTTGGGCTTGCTGAACCGCTTATGGTTTTTAAAAGTCTGATACAGCTTCTGGGCAAATGTTTCATGCGTCGATCTCGGAAACATGCTTTTAAAATTTAAAAGGGGAACATACAAGAGAGGAAAAATTCATCAACATCACACAACAGTAGGATATAATTTATAAACAATATTTAGGTAGCTGATAGAAACTTTAGCCGGAATTTGACACGTCAAAAAACAAATGTAAGCTACATCTTACCAAGCCTCATCTAGAACAGCAATTATGCCACCTGGTTTCTGCAAAACAATAACAGGGAAAATGAAAAACACACAACACCCAAATAACAGTTTGGACCATCTAACACTTTTGATTCACTGACGTGATTAACGAAATCCCACCCAAGTCTAAGAACATGATTGGTAAGAATGTTGGGGGGAAAAACAAATTAAAAAAAAATAGAACAAGAAAAAATTTCTTCGTGACCAGAGGAAAGGAAGAGAGAAAAATGAGAGAGCACCAGAATCGCCCGAAAGAGAAATTCTTAAGAAGAATAAAGGTAGTTTCTCAAGCACAGTGATAACTGGGATTACAGGCACAAGAGTATTCTAAGAAGTTTGCACCAGAAATTGTCGAAGTACAATGACAATTAATAAATCAATACCAACATCGAACAAGGATGATACTAATGCAAGGCTCAAAATAATGTTTGGATATAAAAGGGAAATTATTTTCGCATGGTACTTAAAAGTATTTATATAATTTAAGTATTAATTAACTGAACCATTACTCTTCTATCATTTTCAAGCAGCTAGCTTGAAGCAAGCATTACTTATACATTGCTTACACAAGAAACTCATCTAAGACATGTTAGAGAAAAAAAGAACTAATATCTTTGGTCTAGTTATAAGTAACTAGTTTTGTTTTATGCTAGGCTATAGCTAGTCGTTAAGCTTATTTATAACTATTCAACATCTGACAATTCATCCATCTCCCGTCTAGACTCTTATCTCATCATTCTTTCCCAAATTTCTTCTCTTGTTTTTCAAGCTGGTAATTTTACATCACAATTGATGCGTCAGGTTTTTGCCCATGTTATAAAATTTTCAACAAGAATAAAGCGTCAAGGTTGCCCTTAGCAGTTAGCACATTATCTTCTATATAGCATGAAGATAACACTGCATCATTTAAGCAACATCCAACGTGAAGTATAGAAAAGTTTTTGGCATTTTAGAATTTGGATTATCAAACATCAAGGTAATTTCATTTGTCAAGGAGATGACTAAAAGATCTTGTAAAGAACCACAACATTAGATAGATTATTCGTCATTAACATCCATCCTAAACATGTTCCATGGAAACAACGAATGTTAAACATGGATGCAACTAGAACTGAGATAATTTAGACAAAAATGTAAGGGAGTGAGAAAAGAGTGACGAGCATGAATGTATGGTTCAAGCAGATGTGCCATAACACAAATTTCTTTTAATAGAGATTTACAGCCAATAACACAAAACCAACTCCAGAGTTTTGCACAGAGATTGGATTTTATGTGTGTGCATATTGGAGGAGTAGATGATACAATACTAAACCAATCTGTAAAAGACCAGCCAAATTCATTGGGGAGATAGATTCAACAGACCTTTTCAATGAGGTCCAGAATATCCTGATTATCAACAAATTCAATGTAGCTCCAATTAATTTCTTCTTTCGTATACTCTTCTTGCTCCATTTTGAAGACATGCTGAGGCAGAATATTTTAGGTGTCGCAAACTATAGAACAAAAAAGAGAAATGTTAAGCATGAGGTGGATGTCTTTCATAAACAAACCTGGTTGAAATGCTGCTGCAATTTCTCATTTGTCAAGTTAATGCAGAATTGCTCAAAACTGCAAAGAAAGTGGTACATCAAACATCAGATAAACAGAAGGCAAGCATCCAAAAGGTCAGTCATTAATTTTAATCATGATTAACTTTATATATTATAGAATCCAAAATAAGAAGCACAATGAGAACTATCATTCCGTGAAGTCTCCATGGAACTATGCACAATCAATGCCAAACCATACAACAAACTACATGATCATATACCAGTCTCTTCTCTCTTGATGACAGCAGCAGTGACAATGCCAACATGATTTACAACCCAGATATTAGCGTACAGGTCTTATCATGATTATAACAGCCTTGATGCCAGATATTAAACTCCATCATTTAAACGACACTACTGCATTTATGCGCCCCATCACATCAATTTAGGAATTCATCGTAAAACTCTTGAAAGACATATATCACACAACTAAAACATATTCACGAGGAGCAAGATAACAAGCTCAACAATATATTTCATTTCAAGTTGCTCATCCAAACCTACAGAATCGAATAGCATAACCTTTCATTCCACACTTAGCAGAAGCTATGACATCAAAAATCTGATAACTAAAAGTAACATAAGGGGCAAATTTCAAAATAAAAAAAGATACATATCTTGGAAACTGATTTTAAACCTCCAGTCAACCAATTGACATGTTTGCTTTGGTTAAAATTATCAAAAAGGAATAAATCAATTCCACAAGAAAACAAAACAAAGGCACTTGCAAAGAACAGGGGACCAAAAAACAAAATTAGACGAGAAAATTTAGCAATTCTAAACACGCCTTAGAAAAATAGCATACAGAATGGGACTTAGATGTATATGCTGCATTCCAAACCCATGAACAGTGTTCAATGCAACAGATGCTCTGAGAAACTAGGAACATTGGGACAAATATACAGCATAACCAACTACATATGTCCAAACGAATTAAATACTTCAGAAAGAATTATTTGGTCACTAGATAGTCATAGCTTGACAGTCAGGAAAATGTGATTTTAATTTAAAGGGTGACAAGCAGCATATAGCTAAGCAATTATTAACAGGAAAGTAAACTGCACTCATACTCGTTAAGGCAACAAATGCCCTATATCCTAAAGCTCTAGAGAAAACTATCTTGACCACTACAAAAAAATGAAACTTCATTGCCAAAAACCATCAGATCCATCAATAGAAATTAGTTTGTTGAGAGTTAATAATAAGAGTGAACGCATATCAGGCCAAAGCTGCAAGAAACCAGATGAGGGAAAGACTTATGTGCAGAACATCCAAATGAACCACCTTTACCATGCCTTAACAAATGGGATTAGGTCTCTCAAAACACTGCTTTTATTGCCAAATAATAAATGACAGTCAAAAGTATTAACTGTGGCTCATGAGACAACTTCCATTTCTATTCATTGGTTTCAGAAAACCAACTTCGGTCAATTATGAAAACAACAGGCATACCGATTAAGCACCTGTTAGTCTTGAAACTCTCAAATCCATATATATCCAGCACCCCAATTAAGAACTTTGAGTCAGGATCTTGACCAATTGAACTATTGATCTTATCCACGATCCTGTGGAATTTTAAAAAACATAGTCAGGAATAAATGTCCAAAACAGAACAAAAACAAATAATAAGCAGAGTCAACTCTGAAGTGTTTCTAATAGGACAAAAGAAGTGAACCATACCAGTCAAACAACCTCGAGTACACAATTTTAGCCAAAGCATCTCTACTAAGAGCAGCAGATGCCGGATCCAGCCATTTAGTAATGGTTTCATCACGAGTTACAATAACACGCTTACACAAAGAATCTTCCAGTAACATCTCATCGCACCTATATAAAACCGGGGATTAAATATGCTCTCTTTCTCTCATACAACAACATATAAAAATGAACAAATATCAAAGAAATATCTTTCAGCCTATGTTAGTGCAAGTCCATAAGTTGTACACTTACATGAAAAGCTCAGCAGCAGTCCTCAGATGGAATCGAGATTTTTCATCTTTGGGTACTGATGAGTCCATTTCCTTCCCTTTAGCAAATTCAATGTTCCCAAGATGGAGAATTGCTGCCACAACCCGGAATATTGCATCCTGAAAATGGCAGAAGCAACAACCAATAGGACAAAGTTCAGAAAACATTATGCTTAAGGATAATCTCACAGGAAGATGTTTCATTAACATACCTGCTCATCAGAACTTATTCCAACAACATCCATCGCCTTCCTTGTTGCAATATATTCCTTAGAATCATCAACTCCATCCAACTCATAGCAATTAGATTGGTTCAGATAGTGAAACGTTCTTGGGTTTCCTAATTTGTACCGCTCAATATCCTGAAAATTAAAAGAGAATGAAAAGCAGGACAGGAGGAAACAAACATTCAAAAGCACGAGAATTGACAATCTGAAGCATTACAATCTCAAATATGAAAATTTGTACTCTTTTTCCAAAGATATAAAATGCTACTCACAAACTGTACATCAATCCATAAGTGAACAAAATTGTAGGTCCAAGATTTTCCTACTCTTACATAATCAAGATAAATAGAGCTAACTTCTAAAAAGAGCTTTCAAGAACTCCCTCATATTCTATACCACTACTATAACAAGCTATGAACATCTGAGATGCCAGGAAATCCAATACAAAATCATTAGACATCAAACTTGGAAAATAATAGATATGATATACCAACACGGTTTTGAATCCGAGTTATTTGGTTACAGAAAAAAAAGTGAACTAGGAGCCACACTTTGAACCCAGATAGTAGAGATTAAATTTATATTTGTAAGACATGTCAGCAAGCGCAACAAAAGGACACATCGATCCCATATACTTGCTATCTTAGAGACTTCTAATAACCTTTCCTCACCTAAATGACACGTAATGCCAGTAGTCAATTCTCATCCTACCCAATCTATTTATTCATTTATTAATGTGAAAGGTACGCAAGTCCACAACTTAAGATAATCCATAACTTTTAAATCTAAAGATGAAGAATGCTTTTTTAGGGAATGAATACAAGAACATATTGTATCAAATACTTTATAAGCAATCAAAAGTCACTCACCTCTGGTGGTGCGGCACAAAGCATGTAGAAACAGTGATAATTTCTCTCTGAGTCAGACACTTGACAGACACGTGATCTTTCTAGCAAATAAGTTCTGATTGCAGCTCCTGAAATCCTTCCACCCCGATCAAATTGAATCTCCACAAACTTACCGAAACGACTACATCATTCAAAATAATGCAAATAATGATTAAAAACCGATGATTTTGATGTAGAATCTACCGTACATGCAATATGTTAAACTTGATAATAAATATTATTACCTTGAGTTATTGTTCCTGACAGTCTTTGCATTACCAAATGCTTCTAAAACAGGGTTGGACTGCAGATTAGTTCAAATCAAAACAAATGTTGTTGAACACAGTTGCTAGGATGATACATTCAAACTATCAACAATAGACTTAGTCAAATATCAAAATTCACTGCCACGTTTACCTCTAGAACTTGCTGCTCAACTGATCTTCCTTCAGAAGCAGCTCTACCCCCCATGTAAGCAAGATACCGCATAAGCAATTTTGTACTTTCTGTTTTTCCAGCCCCACTTTCACCACTAACCAAAATCGACTGGCTTATCCCCTCATTGATCATTAGCCTGCATTAACAGGGAAGGCAATTTTCATCGTCAAAAAACAAGTTATCATACAAAATTAACTTCTAGTCAGAATAGCAGGGTACCTATAAGCAGCATCTGCTACAGCAAAGGGGTGTGGACTCAACTCACCAAAGGCTGCCCCTTTATACTGAACCATCATATGGCTGTCATAAAGATGAGGTAGTTTTCTGAACGGGTTTACAGCAATCAATATATTTCCTGTATACGTCTGGAAGCACCATTCAAGACAATCATCTCCTTTTGTCAGCAAATTTTGAAATTTGATGCAACAAATTATTTCACCCACATTAATAGATGCAGTCCATCACATAAAAAAAGAAGCAAAACATACATCTGTGAGAAAGGGGCCATGGTGGCCGGAGAAGATGAACGCCGGTGAACAATGAACAATAAAATATGAAAAGCTAGAGTTTAACGATAGAACAAAAATAGTATTTTAACATAGAACAATGTGTTTCTCTGTATTTTCTCTTATTCTTCTTATTCAAATGCGTATAAGGTGAGCCTTTAAATAGGCAATTACAGAGTTTTAGTATAGCTAAAACTATACTTTTATCTCTAATTTAAATAAGACTTTATCTCTAATTTAAAGAAGACAAATAAGGCTTTATTTCTAATTTAAAGAAGACTTCTAGTAAATCTAAACTACTAGTTACTGACTTAGAAATAAACTCTAATTACACGGCTACAATCCACACTCCCCTCAAGCTGGTGAGTAATCGTAGTAGAGAACCAGCTTGGATCTTGGATGCGATGCCTTGTGCAAGAAAGAAGAAGAAAAAAAAAAACCAGCAATTTTATCTTTGCTGATTTTGTTTTACAGCAACTCAAACTTCACGTGTTGTTCCTTACAAAAAAAATGTCCCCCTTTCTTAAGAGTCTTTGATTTAATTGATGCATCAGTTGGAATATCAAGATTCTCCACTGGATGCTCCAACATGCACTTCCTGATTGAATTTCTGATGCGAAAGATGTAGGCTGTGATGACAAGAATCTACACTCCCCCTCAAGCTGGTAGTTACACATACTAAAATCTCAGCTTGGATCTTTGATGTAAATTCCTTTCCCTGTCTTTTACAATGGATGGCTATGATAGAACCGAATAGTTTTTAAGGCTAAACTATAACTTATCCCTATCTTTTACAATGGATGGCTAAGATAGAACCGGATAGTTTTTAAGGCTAAACTATAACTTTTTCCTATCTTTTACAATGGATGGCTAAGATAGAACCATTAAAAGAACACTATCAGGCATCTTGTGATTGAATGGAGGTGAATATCAGAGGAAGTAATTAGGCATTCTTCACCGGATAGATCCGATGATTTGTTAGTAGCGGAAGAAAAATAGTTTCATGACCTTCGGCGGCAGCGGAAGAGAACCGGCGTCAAGATCGTCTGTGGCTCAGATACCATGTGAGAAAGGGGCCATGGTGGCAGGAGAATATGAACACCGGTGAACAATGAACAATGAAATATGAAAATCTAGAGTTTAACGATAGAACAAAAATAGTATTTCAACAGAGAACAATGTGTTTCTCTGTATTTTCTCTTATTCTTCTTATTCAAATGCGTATAAGGTGAGCCTTTAAATAGGCAATTACAGAGTTTTAGTATAGCTAAAACTATACTTTTATCTCTAATTTAAATAAGACTTTATCTCTAATTTAAAGAAGACAAATAAGACTTTATTTCTAATTTAAAGAAGACTTCTAGTAAATCTAAACTACTAATTACTGACTTATAAATAAACTCTAATTACAAGGTTACAATCGACAACATCCAATACGCAGCAATCGATATATTCCAGTAAATGCATAAAGGCATCATTCCGGAATTGACTCCTTTTATTAGTTAGTTCGAAAACATGATGAAACACAAAGATGTCACCAACAATAATCAACGCCATATACCACAAAGAAAGCAAATACATCAATTTGGTCAAACAAAAATGAAGAAAAACACAAAAGAAAACCCACACAGAAAGAAGAAGGTGAACATTTGCTTGAAATCTTACATATATTTCGTTCATATCATATCTCGATTTTAAATTCTGCAGGACTCCCGGTTCATGCAAGTAAGCCAGCTTTGTCATATCATCAACTCCACAAGGTGGGGCCTCAGCATCTTTAGGATAGACATCTGAAGCCTTGACAACAATCTGTTGCAAAGGCATGGGAAGTAAAACTAAGCAACCAGCTCATCCAAGCCTTCTACATTCTAGATGGATTTCCATGATATCATACTAAACTGCTTGACATGTAAAAGGGGGAGGGGAAGAAAAATTTAAGCCATATGGACATGATTGTCGCAATAAAACAGCAAATTGTCAACCAACTTTGACCAAAATAGAAGTAACTGAGATTCACGCGCACATAAAATAATCCATTTAGATTTTACATAAGTAACTCACTGTCTTCCCTGAAGTGCACAGGACTTTAATATCTTCACCATTAACCCCCACAACTTCACCATCTATCCAAGCAATGTCAGAATCCTCCACCCAGACAAGAGATCCAACCACAAGACTGGTTGTGGCAACCTACAAAAGCCAAGAGAACCCATGACTTACCCATTAAATTGAAATTATCCTTATAGACACGTCAGGATTCAAGCATTAAGGCAAAACCACATAGATAAGTTCTCACTTTCAGTCTCAAAAAGACTTCTCACGAAACCATTCATATAGTGCAGAAAACATGTAAAAATTCACTAGTAAAAGGAGGCTGTTAGGTCACCCTTCCAACTTCATTACTGATACAATGAAAAAGATTAAGATCAAAGTGACATAAACTCTATTTCTTGTTTGGAAACCATTTAAATGTAAATGAAGGGATTTTGGCAATCATGTGACCCATCCAATTCCCGCCAATAAAAACAGAAAAGGCACAATCCAATTTAATGGCTTCAATATCATATAAAACAGAAAAGGCATCATACTTTCCACACTCTAAGCTGGTTACATGAACAGAGATAAATCACCAGACAAATAACACCCCCAGTCCCAAATGGAAGGCAATAGTCAACCAACTACCCACACGAACTCGTAAAACCAAACTCAAAACTAAATCGCACAGAGAACATAATGTACTACCTCAAGTTCTAGTCAATGGCAATACGGTCCTTAACTGAAATTTTATCGCCAACAATATTCAACTACCATAGCAAACCAAGACAATTAAAACCCTAAAACACGGATCTAAGTAAACCACGAATGTTAATAGACGAAAAAACAAAACAATAGCTAGCTTCAGCTAAAGTTCAGATCAGTAAACCACAACTCCACAAATTACCAAACAATTCCTTCAAATCAAGACCGTCCAAAGCTGGAAAACAAAAATAATAACACGAGAAATGAAATGCAAGAAGAAGAAAAGCAAAAGATACCGGAAATAAATTACCATTTTTTCTATCCTTTGACCGAGGTTGACAGGATCAGAAACTTGTGTTGCTTCTCGATCTACTCCCAAGGCGTCGAAAAATAATCATTCAATGCAATTCTCAAAGGAGAAAACTATCAGAAATGGTCTATATTGTTCTAAACTATATACACTACAAAAGAATTCCAAACCAATAAACAAAGAAAAGGAAAAAAGCTTAAGTCACTTGGCAAAGATTTTTTAATGTATTTTCCTTGAAGAAGAAGAATAAGAGATTAAACCTCCCGTTTGGTGTGTTTATGAAAGCGGGTTTGTTTTTCCTCCTTTTCTTCTTCCGCCTACTTGGGGATGGTCTTTTAAGTTTGATTTATTAATTTTTGTTTTCGTTAAATGGGGGAAGGGTGTAATTAAAGGGAAATAAGCGTTTTGTGTTAAATGAGAGGAAATTCCGAAGAAGACCTAGATTTGGGGATGTAATTACGAACGAACAGGTTGACTGACAAGTAGGACGAGGTCAGAGTAGAGTCTTAAACGAAAGGAAGTGTCGTGTCCGGTTCTTGCAAAATCGAAATGGAGGGGGGTCATTTGGTAAATAATAATTACGGGTAAAGGTAATGATGTCTCGTCTGTTGGGTTTGGGATTACGTGCGGTTCCCTTCCCTACTGTGCAGTTTCATCTTTGATATGGTTTGTGGGACCCAAATAATTTGATGCCAAAAAAATATCAGATGCTTCTTTTGTCCCCACAATACTTCCTTTTTTACATATGTGATGGGTTGGGCCGCGGTTGTTCACAATTTTACGATACATAAAATATACTCAATATAAAAATATACTTAAATTAATTTTTTTTAATATAAGTACGGCAATTCTATTCAAATAAAAAAAATTAAAATACAATAAGAGTTTATAACTCAGGCAAAGCATATTTTTTAAAAATTAATCTCTATAGATCATAAATAGGAACATAAAAAGACAAGGTAAAAACTCTAACTTAAAGGTTTAAAATAAAATAGATACAAATATCATCAAAGCTCAACAATGAAAGAAAAACTAACAACAAACAACATTAAAAAATGCATATTACAATAATAAGGTACGTTAACAACACGCTTATTACCACAACTCAATCGTGAACTAGAGTGGAGACTGTGAACTCGTATCCAAAATCAGTTCGAGGATCCAAAACAGGGAGATCAACATGATAATCAAAAGAGTGTCATCTTGATCAACCGATGCGATGTCAAATCCAACCCTAATAAAAAATAAAAACATGAAACGATCAATCGACCAATTAAGAGAAGAAAACGTGCCAAGAGGCAGAAGATACGTATCAAAAGATAGAAAAAAACGTGTCACAAACACAAAATTATTGAATTTAAAAATTAAAAATTAAAAACTAAACAAATGAACAAAAAAAGATTATCGATTGTCGGCAACCAACACCAAAATTGATGTCGTCCCGGTCCACATAAAGGTTAGAAAGCAAAAAAATGAAGCAGTTTAGAGGAGGAATTTTTTTAATAGTCTAAAGATGATTATAAGGTAATATCTGTTTATGGATATTTTTAACCCTTTGACAATGCGTATACACCGTATAGACAAAACGATTTAAATAGTGTCTCCTAAGATGAACATCATCCGCTTTTTTACTGGGACACTTGTTGGGTTCAAAGAGGGGAAAATTAAATTAATTATGATATATATACGAATATAAATAAATGTATAAATTATGGTGTACGGTGCAATGTAATAGTGGTATTCACAAGCCCATTTCAAATTAGGTGAGGTGGCATAGTCAATTTTAATGTTTGTAATTAAAGAATTTTACCCTAAATATTCAATAGCGTTCACGAAAAGTATATTTTAGTATTGACATGTCTTTTTTAAAACGAAATTGCCATGAAATTAAAATAGAAAAAGTTCAATACACAGTCTGTGTAAATTTTAGTTTACGCAGACTTTTTAGTTTTAGGGTTAGGAGTTTAGTTTAGGGTTTAGAGTTTAGGGGTTTGTGTCGTAGGGTTTAGAATTTAGGGTTTAGGGTTTGAGGTTTAGTTTTTTAGGGTTTAGGTTTAATTTTGATTTATAATAGAAATATGCAGGCTTACACAAGCCTGTGTATTAAATTTAAACCCAAATTAAAATGGGTAAACTATTTTTTCATTTACTTGTTATTCATTTAACTTAAAAAATTCAATTACATCATTTAACTTTCGAATTTTATTCTTTTTAACACTCGAATCGTTAAATGTTAATGTCGGCACCAAAATATTGTGTTTTGGGGTCTTTTGTTTCTCAAATTGACATAAACTTTTAACCTTGTTCTTCCTTGAGGCCAACATCCTTTTCCACCACTATTCAGTCGTCCTTGGCCGTCAATTGCAACGTAATTGGTACCAAAATATTTTCGATATCCCCTCTTTATTCTTCTTAATTTGATTTTTTTGAAACCGAAAAACTCAAATAAAAGCTTCAACCTTATTTTTAGAGACGTATGTTGACAACATAATTTGAGGGGTCTACTTAGATTTTTCAAATTTCATGAAGGACTAAATTAAAAGTTTCAAAAAAATAATACGTAAATAGAACTTAAAAAATTAGGAGGGACTTAATTAAAAAATATTCAAATATTTTGAAACATAATAAAAATATTTTAAAAAATGAAGGTTCAAATTAAAACTTAAAAAGTTGAATGGCTAGCTTTTGATTTTCCAAACTTTTGAGGGACAAGGATCCCCACCGGCTCTCATTACCATTTGCCCCTGCTTATCTCAGCTCGATATGCAATACCCATCATCTGATAATATAGAATCTAAATATATTGCTTCTCTCCTCTTTGATCTCTGCATCTTTTTGGATTTGGAAGAAAATACTCCAACACCGCCGAATTAAATAGAGTTTGAAAATTTGTATTTGAAGGAAGTTCAATGTTTTTTTGCATAAATTTACCCTAAAAATTTTAAACGAGGCCAAAGACTTAACAATCGAGTGACCAAAAAAAATGAAAGTTGAGTGATGAAATTGAAATTTTTAAAGTTGAGTGATCAAAATCGAAGCATAAGAAAAGTTGAATGACCAACGTAGATGCCCATTTTTGTCCGGGCTTAACCCAATAGCCAAATTAAACCCAAAACCGAAATCCAAAAATTAAAAACCAAATCCTTTTATTATTATTTCCTTAACCCAATTATTAACCCAATACCCCAATTACAAATCCATACCCATAACCCATTACAATATAACCCAGGTCCATATCCAATAACCCATCTAACATAAACCTAACCATAATCAAGAAACCCTAGCCGTCACCGCCTCTATCACCTTCAACCGCCACGACTGGTCGACGCTGAGCCATTCGTCGCCGCCATCAATAACTCGTCATCGCCGTCTAATAACCCAAAATCAATCCCTAACCGAAACCTTAAATGGACCCCAAACAAATCCAAAATAACCCTAAATAAAAAGTAACCTAAAAAATTAAATATGCCATGAGCCGCCTGCCACACCGCTCATTTCCTAACATCACCACCCTAGTCCCCCTTTTAAGACCCTCACACTCATCCATTGCTGCCACCATCGCCCGAACTCGGCCTTCACGAGTCGCCACTTGTCCTATACTTTTCATCTCACCTAAATCGAAAACTCTATAAAAAGGAGTTAAATCGGCAAAAAAAGAGGGTGAGATCGAGCCAAAAAATAGCTAAAGAACAGAGACAAATATGGATAAAGAAAACACCAAAAATACAAAAAAGGGGAAATCAAACAGTAAAAAAACAAAAAAGTAAAAAAAATATAAAACCTTTTGAGTTTTGTCAAATCTATATAGGTATAAGGGAATTTAGGAAAAACAAACCTTAAATCCAACCTTAGGAGCCAAATCTGAACCCAACAGACCACTTACATGTAATCTGGTCGCCGTTTGTGGCGGTGTAACACCCTCGACCCAGATGTTACATTTGGGCCTCATGCCTGAAACCCAATCCACAAATCCATTTAATTACAGTTTAATAAAACATAATAATTATTCGAAAACATATACAGTAGAGCTCTTTTTTAAAATTACATTATAAACCTTTGACTCGATCATTTGAGAATCGAAATACAATTTACAATATACAATAGGTTCCTAAGAATACATAGCCTAATGACTAAATATTGTACTCTGAAGAGACGAGGCGCTGGAATCTGTCACTGATGGTGCTCATCAAAGTAGACAAGCCAAACCTACAAACCTGCGAACGGAAACAACAATTTCGAACGCTGAGCTAACAAAGCTCAGTGGATACACCTCCACTCAACCATGCTTCATGCAAATCATAAATAAGAACAATGCTACAGATATGATATCATGGTAAGATAACAAGGGCGCTACCACTAGCCGCCTAAACACATGAAAACCTCCTAACAATCAGCAATCATGGCACACAAGGCCCAACCGAGCCTGAGATCTCTACAGATCACAAAGTCAACATAACATCAACAATTAATAACACAACTCTAGAGTGAGGTCGGGTCACAAAACATTGGTACATACACTCCGGGTGAGGTCGGGTCACGTAGCATCGGATCATACACCCTTGCACGAAATCATCCCTAGAGCATCTAGTCTCTGGGTGAGGCCGGGTCACCTAGCATCGGAACATACACCCTGGTTGAGGCTGGGTCACGTAGCATCGGAACATACACTCATACTCGAAATGCTCCCTTGAGTATCTTCGAATGAGGCCCGAGTCACATAGTATCGGTAAACTCCATTCGACATCTCAAACCGTGGTGTTGCAACACTCTTTACTGGGTATCTGGATCCCATTAATCAAGTGCTCACATGGCACGACACATCAACATATAAACCAACAAATGCCTATCAGGCATACAAGCAACGCGATCCCAATGATCCCCTAATGTTGCTAAGCGACAGCACATCAATATTTTACATTATTGAGTTGCTAGTACATCATAGAGCAGTATTCAATTAATCCTTTATTTGACTTATTAGCCCACACCGTTTTATTACCCAAGGTCACTCCTTAATTATTTACCAAGTTATTAACCATTTATTTCACATACGGGTTTAAAACTTCGTTCCTCAATTTTAATATTCATTTTATACCTTAAAGACCCTCAAGGCCCTTTGTCTCGAATTATGGAACCCTTGAACGCGAACTTAAATTTCTTGGGCAGATTACCCAGTGAGTATCGGTACTCCTATGTAGGTACCGGTACTCCCCTACCGGACCGGTACTCTTCCACAGGTATCGATACTCAATTTAGGTTCGAAAAAAAAGCTGAATAGCCCGTACCGATACGCTCTCCCCGCGTATCAGTACCCTAGTACTTGTACGCATACCCTCGAACCGATCCTAACCTCAATAGAACAGTGGTACCGATACGCCCCCTTGCATACTGGTATGCCAACTAGCTACTAGAATTTCAAACACAGCATGGGTACCAATACGCGAGAAGTCGTACCGGTACACTCTGCATAAATATCGATCATTTCCTAGGGAGTAGTACCGGTACACTTACCCCCGTACTGATACTCGAACCCAGAACTCTAAGTCTGGAGTTCAAAAATTTAACCTTTAAACCTCAATTCAAATTAGTACACCTTCAAACTCAACCTACAAATTATGGAAGGTGTTTAGGGTCGATTTCTACCAATTTTAAACCTTATTAACATCAAATCTTGAAATTATCATTAAAGAGCAACCAAGGTTTCATCTCAACCAAAACACCATAACATGCAACAATGTCTAATTTCATGATTTCCAGGAAACTATGGGAGTTAGTAGTGTACTAACCTCGAGTTAAAGCTGGGAAGAAAGTCTTCAATTACTCAATCACGTTCTTCATCTTCAACCCAGCAAAACATCTTCCCCCACCATTCCAAATGAATCTTTCCTTGGATAAAAGATCTTGAGATGCTGAACAAACTTCCCTTCTTGCCCCAAATGAGATTCTTACTCAAAATCTCAAAGATTTGACCCTGGACTTGGGGTTCTTGGTAAGAAAATGAGAGTAGAAGGGGAAGGGAGACAAGAGGACCAAGATGATCTCATCAGGTCCACTTTTCTGTAGAGAAAAATTAAACACCACCAGTCTCTTTGTCATCCATTATGAAATTACCATGTTACCCCTCATAATTCCCATCCTAAACCAAGCCCAATTCTAACTAAGAAGCCCAACAACAATGGCAAGCCCAAAAAGGCTCCCGAAAGCCCAACACTCGGCCCAAAGGTGAGGCTCACACCTCTGGTTAACTCGACTCTCGAACTCTGAAATCTGGGTCGTTACAACTCCCCTCTTCTTAAAAAAATTTTGTCCTCGAAATTTAATCGAGGGAAGAAGAAGCAACTGTTGATGATCTAACCATCCTCTCGACCATACATGCCACACGGCCCTTGGTTTTCTCCATAATACTTTCATATCCAACACTTTTAATATACATCTCAACTCTACACAAGACTCTTCAACTATTCATTCGCAACATCCAGAGCTAACCCATAACTAACCTAAGAGAAAAACGACAACGGATAACCTCAACAACACTATCAGACATCACTCCACCGAACTCACTCTAAAAGGTGTCACATCACAAATATCAACCTTGTTACTATTTCCCGCACTTTCGACTCTTAAACTTAACCTTATTCCGTGTTCGAAACGCGACACATCTTCGAAGGTATATTACCGGGCACTTCTTCAACTATTGACAACATCGTGATTCAGGTGTTCAAGAACTGGCGAACTCTATCAATCAAGTTATACTGCCAAACTATCTGGAAATCAACACATTCTCCCTTGACTTGGTCAACTAAGATGAAGCTTAACACCTCATTTACTTGAACCCATTACTACAAAAACAAATACGAATCCATGATCAACGATTCCCCCAGCCGAGCCACTTTGGATCCAAAAGGAAACAACTACCACAAACAAGCTATACCAGGGATCGATCCCAACAAAATATCCTCAAAGGTCCCAACATCATCTTCCAAACCAACCACCTAATTCTTACTAACGATTGTGCGAAAACTTTAACAAGCCCTCAAAATTTTCAAAGAGGTTCTTTCGATAAAATTCATTATAATACGAGAATCCAATTCTACTCCACCATAGCTAGAAGCTCACATTTCAACTAAGTTATTCAAAGAAACTTCTCACTGATTACCATGCAGGAAGCAATCCATCTTATACCTAATAAAGCAACCCTTAAAACATTAAATTTGAGTTTATAACAGCACCCACGTGAGCCCAACCACTGCATTAAACCCAATATTTATCACAATTTCCCTAAAACCTTTGATTTACAAGGCCTAACCTCTGAACGACCTTACAGAATCTCAGAACTCTTCAACATTAACAAGATTATCAACCCTAGGGAATAGGCAATGATCCTCAATCGTTATACATCGGCCCACAACAACCAACGCCTCTACGTCTTGTCATACCAACACATGCACATCCTAAGATGAACTCTTTGATCCTAAGATTAACTCTTTGGTGACATTGCCTGTACCATCCTCTACCAAGGAGTCCTCACATAAGAGGTTCGGTAGATGTCAGAGCACAAGGTGATGAACACTTAATACCGAACTCAACACATCCCTTATCATGGGCACTATTCTACGACCAAGTGGTTGTCTCGTTCGACTCTCGATGAGTACCTCGATAACCACTTGTACGTCTACTGCTCTAAACCTTAGGCTATCACCCTTGCGTCAACTAGCGAACTCATAACGTCTTGCAACCTACAAGGTCCTCTTAACTAGCATCACATGAGTATAACACATAAGCTCAAGAGATTAGATTTATTCATACACAATACCGACAAAATGGTTCATTCCAAACCCCAACTTGAGATTCTTGCTTGGAAACCAAATCACCCCTCGCCCTCACGTGACCATCCCGTACCAAGGGTAAATCTAACAGGTCAATAAAGACTGTTACTCTAAACCATACACACCACCCACGGTGAAACTTTTACTTACCAACACTTACCAATCGATTAATTTACCAAACCAATATCAACCTCGAGGAAACTTATCACATAACCCGCTTGATAAAAACCTCTGGCAAGGTAAGGACAAGAAATCAAACTACCATCAAGAAACTGAAAACCACAATGGGACCCAATCGTTTAACACACCCTCGGCAACAAGCTTGTCATTTCCAGCATGAACAACATGTTATCTAACAAAAGCTCGTGCGATGACTCTAACTGTAGAACTCACATGACCTCTACCCTGACACTTCAACAACGACCCAATACTGTCTCTCAAAGAACCTTGAATATACCTAGAAAAGTCAACCTCAAAGACTGAACCGGTAAATACTCATCTACGATTGGGCAGTCCTATGTCATGTAACCCGATGTCTGGCACTCATAACAATTTCCCTAAGAAAGAAATATACCTCAAGGTGATGTCAACCATAAGCTCACGAACTGGTAGAAAGACGCTAGGGCCGAACCCACAACATTCTCTATTATAACAAAAGTCGAGAAGCTTCTTACAAACTCTTAATCTAGATTTTTAACCAACCCTCAGTAGCTGATCTGTAACAACTCTCTTTGATCTCCACTCAGCATGAAACCTCTCAGCGGAACCTGAAAAGAAATTTATGATATCCTGAGGCCCCCACAACGCAACCTATGGAATCTTTAAACTGACTCGACGTTGACCCTAAAGTTATTTGAGTGTCTTCCCACAATCGTCCAACCCTAAAAATATCCCTAGTAAACCCGTTGTTACACATATCTATAGGTGGTTCTCTAATCCAAGTCTAAACCGCATACGTCATTATCTTCGGTAGCAACTAACTTTAAGGTATAACAGCTCAATCATAGAGAATCTTGTTTATACTCAAACATTGTCTTAACACTCTAAACCAAACGCCAAAACTGGTCTTTTATCTCACCCAAGCGATCCTCACTGACGTACCTCTCTTTGGACTCAACCCAGAAGATATATCTTATTAGGAAAACGAGCTGATCTCCTAATTCAACAATCTTCTACCACTCGTACACATTGCCTTTAGGAAGGGAATATTACAATCAAGATCGCTTCAAAGACTACTCACAACTACCTCAGAATCCTCTGAGTGTCTTTTAACCACTTATTTGCTCATTCAGGTTATTTTTCCCCATACCATTCAATATTCTTTGATTCATAACATTACCTCTCCCGTTTGAGAAATATAACTCTCTTTGTGACTTTCCTGGTTGTGTCTCGCCCCACTCAACCAACTAGTTCGAACTGCATTATGAAGGTGATAATTCATCATTCTTAACTAAGGGTTCAGTTCTCTACGAACCTTAAACTTTCAACACGACGCTTGACATATCAAGCTAGTTCGTCTGAACAAATAACCAATGACCAAGATCATAACAACTCTCTAAAAAAATAACTTCACAAATTTATTAAACACTCATCCTCGAGCCCTACTCGAGTATTGCCTTGCACAATTTCAACGATGTTCTTCCCACCATTATTGTGATCAATTTATAGCAAGCACACGTCTCTCGAATCTCCAAGCATTCAGTTTACTAAGAGTGTACTTGGAATCTCATAACCATCAAGTACATCTATATATTAAACAAAAACACATGTCCATCAGTTGTACTACCTCACCACCACATGGTACCCTACCATCAATGACCATTTTCCATGGATGGAAGGGCCTTCGGTTGACATTCCACAATTGATCGATCAAAAGTAAGTTCTCTTAATTCTGTCTCATAAGGGTCGTCTACCAACACGTGAAATCTCGCCAATGGAGGTTTTCACTATGAACTTAAGGCTTCAAGGTAGCATACGACACATAACCATGATTACTTCTCAAGCGATAGGATGAGAGCACACCCTCAACTCCTCCATTCTATCATAATCACAAGCTTAACGTTTGAGATAACCAATCTCAGAATCACCCTCAAACGAATCAGCCATTATTACGGCCCTCACGATCGTGGTCAAACCTATCTTAATGTCGCAACTAGCGACACACGCGAACACAGGGCACGCCATCTAGATTCCAGTCTTAAAGGAGTACAGCTTAGACACGCAAGCTCGTATTCGCTAGACACCTATTCATGACTCTTAACCACCCTCGGGTTTTTCCTAGAACTGGCTAAACCTAGGCTCTGATACCACTAAATGTAACACCCTCGACCCGGGTGTCACATTTGGGCCTCACGCCTAAAACCCAACCATTAAAACTTTGACCTAGTTTAGCCCAATCCACAAATCCATTACGAAAATTCATTTAATTACAATTTAATAAAACATAATAAATATTCGAAAACATGTACAGTGGAGCTTATTTTTAAAATTACATTATAAACCTTTGACTCGATCATTTGAGAATCAAAATATAATTTACAATATACAATAGGTTCCTACGAATACATAACCCAATGACCTAAATACTGTACTCTGAAGAGAAGAGGCGCTAGAATTTGTCACTGATGGTGCTCCTCAAAGTAGACAAGCAAACCTATAAACATGTGAACAAAAACACTAATTCTGAATGCTGAGCTAACAAAGCTCGGTGGATACACCACCACTCAACCATGCTTCATGTAAATCATAAATAAGAACAGTGCTATAGATATGATATCATGGCAAGATAACAATGGCGCTACCACTAGCCGCCTAAACATATGAAAACCTCCTAACAAAAATCAATCATGGCACACAAGTCCCAACCAAGCCCAGGATCTCTACAGATCACCAAGGCAACATAACATCAACAATCAATAACACAACTCTAGAGTGAGGCCGAGTCACAAAGTATCGGTACATATACTTCAGGTGAGGCTGGGTCACGTAGCATCGTATCATACACCCTTGCTCGAAATCATCCATCGAGCATCTACTCTCTGGATGAGGCCAGGTCACCTAGCATCAGAACATACACCTTGGGTGAGGTTGGGTCACATAGTATCAGAACATACACTTATACTCGGAATGCTCCATCGAGTATCTTCGAATGAGGCATGGGACACATAGTATTGGTAACCTCTATTCGGCATCTCAAACCATGGTGTTACAACACTCTTCACTGGGTATCTGGATCTCATCAATCAAGTGCCCATATAACACGACACATCAACATATAAACCAACAAATGCCTATCAGACATACAAGTAACGCGATCCCAATGATCCCCTAATGTTGCTAAGCGACATCACATCAATATTTTACATTATTGAGTTGTTAGTACATCATGGAGCAGTATTCAATTAATCGTTTATTTGACTCGTTGGCCCACACCATTTTATTACCCAAGCTCAATCCTCAATTATTTATTAGCCGTTTATTTCACATACTGGTTTAAAACTCTGTTCCTCAGTTTTAATATTCATTTTATACCTTAAAGACCCTCAAAGCCCTTAGTCTCGAATTATGAAACCCCTGAACGCGAACTTGAATTTCTTGGGCAGATTGTCCAACGAGTATCAGTACTCATATGTGGGTATCGGTACTCCTCCACGGGTACCGATACTTAATTTAGGTTTGAAAGAAAAGCTGAATAGCCCGTACCGATACGTTCTCCCCGCGTATCGGTACCTTAGTATTGGTACGCTTAGACTCGTACCGATCCCAACCTCAATGGAATAGTGGTACCGGTACGCCAACTAGCTACTGGAATTTCAAACACAGCATGGGTACCGATACGCGAGAAGCTGTACCGGTACGCCTTGCATAAATATCAATCCTTTCCTAGGGAACAGTACCAGTACGCTTACCCTCGTACCGGTACTCGAACCTAGAACTCCAAGTTTAGAGTTCAAAAATCTCATCTTTAAACCCCAATTCAAATTAGTAAACCTTCTAACTCAACCTACAATTTATGGAAGGTGTTTAGGGTCGATTTCTACCAATTTTAAGCCTTATTAACATCAAATCTTGAAATTACCATTAAAGAGCAACCAAGGTTTCATCTCAACCAAAACACCCAACGACTATTTCCCAATGACTAATTGAATTGCAGAACGTACCGAAACGGGGTAAGACGTACCAATACATATATCAATAGGGCGTACCGGTACGGCCAAAGACGTTTCGATATGGGAAGCCAAATGGGCATAACGGCTAGTACCTGTACCGATACGGGTACACGCGTACCAATACGGTTAGGCAGCAAAGAGCTTAACGGCTAGTTTCCAAGAAGGGCGTATCGATACGGGTAACCATGTATCGATACGGACAGCTGTAGAACTGTATTAATTACGAGAAATAGAGGCTACAACAGCTCCAATTCTATCCCAACGGTCTACAACGGCTATGAACTCAATTGGGAGTATATAAGGGACCTCCAAGCATCTAAGGAAGACTAATGCTTCAATTGTCAACAACATTATGATGCCAAAATTGTCTTAGGGCTTTTAATTCATATTATTTGTATAGCCAATACTTGTGAGCTTTAAGTGTTAAATTTGCTCATGTGTTTAGGTTTGGGTGAGTGAGCTTAATTGTGCAAACATCTACCTTGTGAGGGATTTCTTGTTTGTTTTATTTCTTTGTTTGAGAGGATTCCCAAAGCTTGGGTTGTAAGCTTTGGATGCTAGACTTGGTAATTGGGTATAGGTTGTAAAGGTTACCTCCTAAGCCTTGTTAAAAGATGAAGAAATCTTAGTGGATTTGGGAAATCCTTAGTGGGGAAGCTAAGGTAGTAGATGTAGGCTTTGGTTAGAAAGCTGAACCACTCTAAAATCATTGTGTCTATTTTCTATATTTTTACTTCCACCACCAATACCCAAAATACAACTTCTCCACCACTTGGCAAGTAATCTCGATTGAAGGAATTCGAGCTCAACAATTGGTATCAGAGCAAGGCTCAATCAAGAAAGTTTAACAACCTTTTGAGACGATCTGAAAAATAGATCAACAAACAAGTCAACCGGAGCTAAATGGTGCAATCCATCGACAAGCCACATTTCTTTGACGGGACCAACTATGCCTATTGGAAAACTAGAATGATGTTCTTCATCAAGGCCAAAGATTATAAGCTTTGGGACGTTGTTGAAGATGGTCCATACGTACAACAGAGATGCAAGGCGAAATGGAATGCGGATGATCGCAAGAAGATGGAGCTAAATTGCAAGGCTTTGCACATTCTCTTTTGTGTATTTAGCCCCAATATCTATGAGAATATGTCTTCTTGTGAGGATGCCAAGGAAGTTTGGGACAAGCTTGAGTCATGTACAAGGGAACAAACGAAGTAAAGGAGACCAAAATCGGCATTCTCAACCTTGAGTATAAGAACTTCAAGATGGAACCGGAATAGGACATCACAAAAATGTTTGATAGATTCTCCACTATCACCAATAGACTCAAAGGCTATGGAGAAATCATTCTGGAAGAAAAAGCTTGTCTGAAAGCTTATCTACTCTCTTCTCGAGTTATGAGACTCAAAGAAGACCACCATCATCGAAGCTAAAAATCTCAAAGTTCTAAAGCTAGATGAGCTCATGGGGTCACTTCTCACTCATGAAATCATAAAGAATTGAAAAGAAGAGGAGAAGAAGAAGAAGAAAGAGATAAAGAAGATGGGGAAGAAGAAAATCATGGAGCTAGGCATTAATGTGAATGCATTACTCTACAATCCTCCATAAGTCACCAAGAAGAATCAAGTGAGGAGGATAGTGAAGATGAAGAGATGGCCTATCTCTTTAAGGAATTGACCGATTCATGAAGAGCAACAAAGAATAATCCAAGCATGAATCGAAGAAGAAAAATGTGGATTCCCCCAAGTGCTCCAAGCACAAGAAATCGAGGCACAACAAATTCGATTGCCCTCGCTTCAACAAAAAGGGATCATCATCAAAGAAAGCATATGTGGCTACATGGAGTGATGAAGACTCCAGCGATGAAAATGAATAAGCCCACATATGCTTAATAGCCCTCAATGAGGGGAGGTAACTTCTAACTCATCTTGTTCAAATTCAAATTCATATACATTTGATGAGTTGCAAGAAGCCTATGACAAATTAGTTTTTTAGTTCAAAGCCTCATTTTCAAAAAACAAAAAGTTGATCTCTAAATTGAAAAATGAAAATGATTTGCTTGTGAAAACCAATTTGGAATTTGAAGCAAAATTAAAGGATTTTGAACTTAAAGTTATAGATTTACAAAATTTGCTTTAAAAGAAAGAAAAATATCATCATTTTGAAGTAGATGATCTTAAGAAAGAAAATAATTTGATTTTCAAAGAGCTTGAAAAGAAAAATAATTTTGGAAAATTAAATTTTTATCAAAGACAATCTAGTGCCCCTAGATTTTTTAATGGAAAATGCTTTAGAAGTATTTGGGTCCCAAAAGGACTAAGTACTTCAAATAAAAATGATGAAATTGAAAAATGGATTCCTAGGGGGACTAAATTATGTGCTACCAATGCCTATGGATCCAAAGCAATTTGGATACCAAAAATCAAATGATTATCTTTTGTAGGTGTGATAGAGCCTTGATCAACAAGTGATAAAAGTGATGGGGAGCTCTATGCACACAAGGATGAACACTTGAAGAAAGAATGCATCAAATCCTACATTTGGTTCAAGTGTGGTAAAATTTGTTGAATTTTTGTTCATTTTTGTTTGATTTATTTATTTTAATTCAACTAGTTAATCATATATGTTGGACTAACATTTGTTTGATACTTGAGTAAGGGGAGCCAATTTTAAAACAAAACTTATTTTTGTCAAATTTTTTTTGAAGAACTCTCCATTGTTATGAACTTTAAAGTTTTCAAACTTTGGTTTGAACCATTTTTGATATAACAAAAAAGGGGAGAATGTTTTGAAAAATTGAATTTTCAAATGATTAAGGGGGAGCTTATAAGATTTCCATCATTAAATCTCTTATTCAAATCTTATTTTTACTAAGGGGGAGAATTTCAAAAAACAATTTTTCAAGTTGGTTTTATTATATCAAAAAGGGGGAGATTGTTAGGATTTACGTTTTGATATAATAATTGAAATATAGTTTTGGACTAATTTGAAAAGAATTCAAAAATGTTTCCTATATCCAAACAACTTGAAAATAAGTTTAAGAAGTTTTTGAGAGGTTTCAGAAATGTTTTAAATGTTTTAAAGTAGCTAAACTAACGTTTTCAACATAGGCGTACCAATACGGTATACCCCGTATCGATACGGTCCAAGGGTTTTAGCTATAGTATTTTTCTAGTAACCAAAAACCGTACTGATACTCCTCTAGGCGTACCGATACGCAAGTACGCGTACCGATCCCATTTTCAACCACCCCAACGACTATTTCTCAACGACTAATTGAATTGCAGAACGTACCGAAACGGGGTAAGGCATACCGATACACATATCAATAGGGCGTACCGATACGGCTAAAGGCGTTTTGATACGAGAAACCTGATAGACATAACAGCTAGTACCTGTACTGATACGGGTACATGTGTACCGATACAGTTAGGCAGCAAATAACTTAACGGCTAGTTTCCAAGAAGGGCGTATCGATACGGGTAACCATGTATCGATACGGACAGCTGCAGAACTGCATTAATTGCGGGAAATAGAGGCTACAATGGCTCCAATTCTATCTCAACGGTCTACAACGGCTATGAACTCAATTGGGAGTATATAAGGGACCTCCAAGCATCTAAGGAAGACTAATGCTTCAATTGTCAACAACATTATGATGCCAAAATTGTCCTAGGGCTTTTAATTCATATTCTTTGTATAGACAACACTTGTGAGCTTTAATTGTTAAATTTGCTCAAGTGTTTAAATTTGGGTGAATGAGCTTAATTGTGGAAACATCTACCTTGTGAGGGATTTCTTGTTTGCTTTATTTCTTTGTTTGAGGGGATTCCCAAAGCTTGGGTTGTAAGCTTTTGATGCTAGACTTGGTAATTGGGTCTAGGTTGTAAAGGTTGCCTCTTAAGCCTTGTTAAAAGGGGAAGAAATCTTAGTGGATTTGGGAAATCCTTAGTGGGGAAGCTAAGGTAGTGGATGTAGGCTTTGGTTAGAAAGCCGAACCACTCTAAAATCCTTGTGTCTATTTTCTATATTTTTGCTCCCACCACCAACACCCAAAATACAACTTCTCCACCACTTGGCAAGTAATCTCGGTTGAAGGAATTCGAGCTCAACATCTGGCCTACCAAAGTGGGCGGTGACGACTACATCTTCCCTTTTTATTTTCCACAAATTTTCCATCTATTTTAAACTTTTATGATATTCTAGTGGGAGTTTCATCACGGTCTCCGAGTGTCATCTCCTTTGATACCGTAAAATATATCTTTTTCAATACATTATTTTCAAAAAAAAACTTTATTACAACCAAAAAAGTGGTTTATCCAATCAAAATCAATCCCCACTTTACATATTTAGGTACGTAACAATTATTTTCATGTTAGAACAATTAGATCAATTAGCATAATACACAAATGAACAGTTATTATCGTATAATCACTTTTAAATTATTAAAACATATAATATGCAAATTAAATTATAACTATATTAATGCATTCATATAATTATAATCATATCAATTTGGTATCGAATAAACGAATAACTAATAGTTGAAATATATTTGAGCCTATGTAATGATAAATATGAACACTAATAACATGTGGTGGGACTTAAACTAAAAAAAGTATAGATTTAAAATTCATAAATACATTATCCATATTCTTATTTCTTGTCATATTTGTTTAAGCTACCAATGGCGGAATTAGGGTTTGAATGTAAAAGGCCATTGAATTATTTTACATATAGATTATATAAATGAAAAAGTAAATTCAAAATTTTAGAATAATGGTCCCTCCAACAGTCACGTGTCTCTATCACTATAATTTATTGTTCAAAAGTTTAATTTATATATGGATCACATTTTCGAAATATATTATATTTATGGATCATATTGAATATATGACATTTGAAATCATTGTCAAATTTATATCCAATTAAATATCAATAAGTTTTGCAATTAATAAATGTTAATAACTTAAATTAAAATACCATCTATATTACAATTAATTGTATGAATGAAAAAAAAAGAAATAGGATATTGTTTTGAGACACCTTTAGGGACCCTCACACTATACTGGATACTGTGCAGCATACTGTTAGGTATACTTTACATAATAAATTTATAGCTCTTAGTGATGGTGTAACTATGCAGATTTGTAGACAATGGGGGATTTGTTGAGTTACCTGGCTATATTGTATTCTTGTAGTAGTTCATCTATTTCTGGATAAATAAAAATTTAAACCATTTATCCAAGAAAAAATTGTATGAATGGAAATCGAAAAGAAATGAAAAAGCAACATCCCCCCTTTATATAAAAGAACAAAGAATTAGAGATCAATTATTTGGTTGAGTGGTTCAGGATACTAATGTTGTCACATCTTATATGAGTTCGAATCTCAATATTTGTTTTTAGAATATAATTATTTATCACTTAATAAAAAAACGGAAGAAATAAAATCAAGGGCTTGCTTACCGATTAAGTTTAGCTCGAGTGACATTGTTGTCGATAAAATATACAGAAGAACATGATATCGGACATACTTAAACGTTTAATATCAAAATTAAAAAGTTTGCTTATGATGTAGTGACTACATGGTAGTCAAACTATATATTACCAAATTAGGGGGAAATCTACTAAAAATAAATTAACTAAAATAAATTGGGCACTCTTTTCTCCTTCCCCGATATTGAATTTCGTTTCAGTGTGGTTATGAAAGGGGTTTTTAACGATGCCCTATCTTTTATAAAAAAAATTATAGCAAAATTGTTCATTTCAAGTCAAGCTGAGCCGAGCCTGACGAGCTTCGAGCCCGAGCCGAGCCCAATAGTATTATTTCCGAGCCGACCTCGAGCCTAAAATTTCGAGCTCGCCGAGTCCAATAACACTGTTTTCGAGCTGAGCTTGACCAAATTCGGGCTCGACTCGATTATCGCCCCTAATTGAACTTATGGACGTTTCATCGAAATGATTGAGATCAGTGGCGGTATTTAAGAGAGATAAGTGGTAGTCACAGTCTTTTGAATTTCTTAATTTTTTTGGTGTCCATTTTATGTGCTGTATTAAAAAATAAGTTTGGGATTCAGGGATTAAGATATTAGGGTAGGGTATTTTTTTAGGGTTTATAGTTTATGAATCAGAATTTAGGAATGGAGTTTATGAAATTAGGGGTACGATGTACTTTTTAAGGTTTATGGTTTAAGATTTAAAATTTAGGGTTATGGCTTAGAATTTAAATTTTTGTGTCAATACACCGAAAAAGAGTAGAGAATTTTTATAAGTCTTAAAAATAAAAATAAAAATTAAATTGAGATTATAGTAAAATTATATTTTAATCCCCTAAAAGTATATAATTTATATGATTAGCCTTCTAAGTTTAAATACTTTTAAATAATACTTTCAATAAATAACGTTGAATTTCAGTATTGATCGAGAATAAAAGGCTTGTTGCACACTCGAATCGATCTCCGATTAACGTCAAGAGGGTTGTTTTTGATGTTTGGTTGAATTGGCTAAAACCTATAAAAGATTAGATAAAATGATCAAGGATTTTAGAGTGGTTCGGCTTTCTAACCAAAACATACATCCACTACCTTAGCACACCAATAAGGATTTCCCAATTCACTATGAATTCTTCCCCTTTTCAAGGCTTAGGAGGAAACCTTTACAACCCTATCTTTTAACGGCTAAGATAGAACCAACTCTAATTTTTGTCTAAGGCTAAACTAGAACCTCTAATTTTTACAAGGGATTTGATTGGTAAACTTAACACCTCACAAAGGTGGGTGTTTACAAAGATTAAGCTCATTAGAGAGTATAAAAAATTTACAACGAAGCACTCTCTAAAATATGTACAAGAGAAATGAAGAAATAAGAATTGGACTCAAATTCTCTTGATCAACATGCTTGGATATGTTCTTTCTACCCCTTCTTCAAATGTATTTGGCTTTTATTTATAGTGTAGAATGAAAACTAGGCGTTGGAAAACTAGCCGTTGGGGACTTTTAAATTACTTAAAAATATATGTTTGAGTCAAAAACATTTTGAAAAGCTTTTAAACATATTTTTCAAATTAAATGAATTTTAAATTATTTTTACAATATTTGTTCAAATCTAAAATTAATTTTTACATTGTTATATTAAAATAAATATCTCAGCAGAGAACTTTAATAAAATTTACAAATTAAACTATTTAAAGATTATGTTGCAATCCCATTGCTTTATAATTGATTCATTAGGCATTGTCACCTCAAGGTGGCAAAGATTATATTGCAACCTTAATCATCTACCCTACCGAGTAGTAGTAATCATTATCTATAAGCTCCCATCAATGGCCAATAACAACTTGCTTTTAGCGCTAAGGAAGTTCTTACATTTTAAGTTTTGGTGCAGGTCGATATGGTGTAATTTTGGAAAATTTTAAGGTAAGGTTAAAATGAGGCAGATTTTATAAATTTTTACTATTTTATAAGAATTTGTATGGTTATTAAATTCTTACTCAAATAGTAAGAATTTATACTATAATATATGAATTTGTGTAGTTATATAAATTCTTATCTAAGGCAAAATATACACAAATTCTTATCAAGTTGATAAGAATTTATGTAGTTCCACAAATTTATAAGAATTTATGTAGTTACACAAATTCTTACCCAGTCCTACACAAATTCTTACAAAAATAGCAAGAATTTATGTAGCGCCTTATTTTAGCTTCACCCTAAGGGTACCTCACCCTAGAATTTCCCTATAAATTTAGGTTGAATATATAGAAATCTTTTTATACACTCACACATCTAAATATAGATAAAAGGTATTGATGAAATTCAACATTATTTATTAAAAGAATTACTCTTTAAAAATTTAAGAAGATTTATAATAAATTATATATTTTTATTGGAGTTGAAGAATAATTATATTGAATACGTGGAGTGGTGCCAGTGATAAATGATGATTTATTTTATCCAGATGACCCGGGTTTGAGCACCGTGTGTGCACGGTGTGTGTGCCTTATTAAAAGGCTAAAAAGTTAAAAGATACTATCTTGTAATCACACCAGCATATTAAAAAAGTAAATAATTATATTATAAAAATTATTTTTTAAAATTTGGTAATGTTGCCCTTCAAAATTTTATTTTTTTAATTAAACTCTCTTTTAATTTTTTAAAAAAATACTTATTAAGTATTAAAACAGTTTAAGTTTACCAACAACCAGCTAGTCTAGTGAGATAAAAATTAGATCAGTTAAACAAAGTCAAATGTTTAAATTATGACGTTGTGAATGAAGCAATTGGGTTGGAGGATCAACCCAATAATGAGGCTCTACAATACCCAGTCTGGATTAATCAACCAATAGTGTAGAAACCGGTAGTTAAAAAAACAGTTTAAGTTTTTAGTTTAAAATTTTATTAAATATTAAGTATATATTTTCAAATTATCTTGTTAAGATATGTCCTGGTAATGGATTATCTTTTCCGTTGGAGAGGGAAATGATGTTTAAAAACCTGGACCAAGAAAGAAAGACCGGGACGCTAAAGACAAAAGTAGTTGCAAATCATGGAAGTAGGACCAAATATGAGCATGGTAGAATGTTGAACACCCAGGCCCTGCAAATTAGGTTTAGATGAGTTTAAGGTTCCATATCTTGAGGATGGGAATTGGGAGGGTACAAATACACTGAGAATGAAGGTGTGAGTCACACGGTTCAGCTTCAACTTATTTACCACTGACCCAAATATTTTGTAGCTGTTTTAATTTATAATTTATGTTCGAAATTTGTAATTTTTACTTTTTTTTTTTCTTCCGACAATATTTTAAAAAAATTTAAATCTCATTTTTTTTTTGAAAAAAATAATGTACCATGTCATTTGATCAAACCCTTCTCGATGCATAGAAACGTGGGTGGGGAAGAATAAACCAGAGCGATGGGACCCCACAAGCAAGTGAGATGGTGATGACAGCAGGCAATCATTCCCCTTTACCCTTATTTAGTGACCCCTTTTTATGATTGAAACTTGAAAGAAAGATCACGAGACTCCGCTGAAAGTTTTCTTGCCATTTCATGGGCATTTATGACATTCTCTATATTTCATATTTTTGTTTTCAAAATTATTAGGTTAAATAAGTAATTCTAAATTCATTGCTTAATTAGGAGCGAGAGAGATAAGCTTCGTGGGAAAGAGGATTAAGCAACAAAAGAGTGTTATTTAAAGCTACAGCTGGTAAGGTAAGACCCAACGCTTACAAGTTACATGGCCAGTTTTTGTTGCTTCTCTTCAACCTCATTACGGCCAACTCCTCCCTGGCAACAAACGCAAAATTTTATATTATGGGGTAAATTTATAAAAATTTAAAGGGTAAAATTAGATTTTTAATTAAAATACATAGAAAATTTTTAATTTTTTTTAAATTATATAAAAATTTTAAATTTTTAGGGAGCGGCCATCCCCTCTTGGTTTATCCCCGTTGCCCCTAGATCAAGCCATTGATTGCTGATGAGTGTTAGGAGTTTGTTATACTCTAAGAAAATTTTAAACTTTTATATATTTCAAAATTTTTATTTTATATTAATTGTTTAATTTTACATCCCTTGAATTTTAGAGTTTCCAAAAGTTCAAAACAAATTCTTTGCTTCTATTTGGTCTTTTAAAAAGTAATCTATTTATGTTATTTTTTATAGAATTAAACCAAATATACGTATACAATTTCATTAAATATTAAAATTATAATAAAACATTTATAAAATTGAAACGTATGCCATAAAAAATGAATATATTAATATTTTAGTAAATATACTAAAATTAGCATGTTTTAGTTTTTTTCACCTAAAACCAACCTTAAAAGTTTGACTAAAAATTCTGTCCACCTGGTATAAAGGTGTTCAAACAATTAATTTAGTCGTTAACGAATTAAATTAACATATTTTTTTTAAATTTTAACCGTTAATTAAATTATTTTTTTATAAAAATATTAATTAAACCAAACAAATTTTGACTACTTCGGCTATTTTTCAAATTAACCAAAATTTATAATAAATAACTAACCGTAAAAAAATAATTAGGTATTTTACTTTATTTTTAAATTTGGTTAGAAATTAGTTCAGTCTTCAAACTTTAATGGGTATAGGTTTAAAAATAAGTGTTATGTGTAAATGTAATATATATTTAATATTAAATATTTTTGGATAATTTGGTTAATTCGATTAATTAATCAATTTTGAACCAAACTACCATTCTAATCGAAATTTGGAAATTCTTTAACTATTTTCCGACAAAACCATTTCGGTGATCAATCATTTAACTAAATTAGTTTGACTAGATCGTTTAATCTGATTTTAACCAAATAGTAAATACTACTGGTTAGGTAAGACAAATTGGAACTCGTGGATTTGGAGCTTCTTACTAGAGGTGAACAAAACTCAGCTCGACTCGAAAAAGATTATTGTTTAATTTCCTCGAATAACTCGTGAAAATGTTAAGTTCAATTTTGCCCAACTTGAAAAATTGAAAAAAAAATTAAATTTTATAATTTTGCGATTCAGTCCCTGGTTTCCTTTTTTGTTCAAATCCTCCTTCATTTTAAGTCCATTTTTTTATCAAATTTGAACAACATATTTTTAAACCATCGTAGAATACATATTTAGCTTCATTTCATATTTTTAAAAAATAAATTCTCTTTTTTTAATTTAGCCCCTCAACTTCGTATGATTTCTTCATTTCTCAATTCCTCCTCCGTTTTAAGTCCATTTGACAAATTTGACTGTAGAATACATATTTAGCTTCAATTCATATCTTTGAAAATAAATTTATGCAATTTAACCCCTCAACTTTGTATGATTTTCTCATTTCTTCACTCCCTCTTTCATTTTAAGTCCATTTTGACCAATTTTAAAGCACATGCTCCACTACCACTATATAATATCTATGTAACTTCAATTCATATTTTTAACAAAAAATCTTTTGCAATTTAGTCCCTTAACTTTGCATTTTATTCAATTTTGTCCTTCAATTATATTTTTTTGTAATTTTTTTTCTCATCAATTCATTAACT
Source organism: Hibiscus mutabilis (assembly GCA_019671005.1). Lineage (NCBI taxonomy): Eukaryota > Viridiplantae > Streptophyta > Magnoliopsida > Malvales > Malvaceae > Hibiscus > Hibiscus mutabilis. The sequence goes on along the minus strand of CM033726.1, from coordinate 50,226,825 downwards.
CCTTTATACTCTTACTAATATTTTATCCTAAAAATTTGATTCCTTAAATAACATTATAAATTTATTTTGGAATTTCAGATGATATTTTTTTATTAAAAGCATTATAAATATGTGTTAGAATTTTAGATGATATTTCTTATTAAATAACATTACAAATTTTATTCACACATGTGACAAAAAAATGTGAATAAATATATTTTTATATATACCTTATATGCTTAAAGAAATTCGATTAAATTAGAAACAAGTTGCATTATAATATTATTAATAATTACAATTAAATTTGTACCAAAAACTCTATAAATTGATTTAAATTTCATAAACTCAACTTGAATAAAAAAATTTAAATAAAATTTAAATAATAAAATATGACTTGTCAATTGGAATAACTTAAACTTTTCTACTTAATTCGACTTCATTACATAAAATTATAGTGATTGTTTTTTTTGGAAAAATAATCATTACTTAAAAGCCCTTTCTTGCAAGGTTATGAAAAGCTCCCTTTCAACGCGTCTAAAGTCACCGCCATGGACGTGTAAGTTATCAAAAGAGGGTTGGCCTACTTTAGTGGAAGAACTCGAATTACGGCTGGGATTAATATGGTTGATAATCGGTGCGACACCAGCCGTTGGAGATGCGATACAGGTGAAAAAGCATTGCTTAAACATGTTTTCAATGGTCACCGCCTTAATCGACGGAGTCAGATTGCACTTTTGACGCCGCTCACATCGTGAGTGCGACTTTTCTTGTACGCATAAAGACCGGATTTTTTTAGTCGTTTCATTTCATCTATATATCTATATCTTATCTTATCTCTATATATTTTGACCAACGGAATTAGTTTAAGTGGTAATCAATTTAATATCACTTAAAATTTTGAGTTCGAGATATTGTATATGTATAAAATTTTTGTTGAAAAATTTACCTGTTAAAGTCACGTGTACAATGTGAATCAGTTTAAATTAGTCAGGACAAAACTTTAGAAACCGAGAGATAAAAAAACAAAGCATTTGAACCACGATATGCAAGTGACGTGTCTTTGTACATCCACGTCAGCTGATTTATTCTTCAAAACTTTTGTATTCGAAATGGCATTAATCTGAGTATTAATACGAGTAATTTTGCTTTTACTCCTCACGACATTGCCATTAATCTGAGTATTGTTGGTGGCTTGGTGCAGGTCAGTAGTCAATTCTACATGTATTTAGAGATTATAGCGATATCCGAAATCTTTGGCTAGACATTCTGCCAAAAATAATTAAAACAAACAATTTAAAATTTTAAACTAACAAATAAATAAAATAAAATGGGAAAAAAAATTTGAACATAAAAATTAATTTCATAAAACTTCTTATACCATAGGATGCAAATCAACAGGGATATGTCACATCCATTGTGGCGGACAACAACCTTTGAAGGTAGCTCGAGCAATCCACCCATGCATGAGGTGTTTGACCTTTGATCATTTCAATAACATTTTTGCAGTCGGACTCAACAAGAACTTGTTGCCAGCCATGTGCAATGAGAGATGAACCAAGTCTTAATGCAAGACATTCAGCCACAAGTGCACTAGGTGCATGAACTTGTTCGTTCCATAACAGTTTTGGGCTATAGCTGCAATATCGGCTTACTTCACGCTACTGGAGAAAGACGCATCACAATTAACTTTGATGAAATTAGCAGGGGTGAAGACCAAACGCTCTCCGAAGGTGACCGACTTGAATTAATTGTGCAAACAGTTTGTTGTCGTTGGAACTCCGTAAAATTCTTGGGAACTCTATTCCAAATATGGATAGGACTTTTTAAAATTCTTTCAAAAATCCAAGCATTTCGAGCTTTTCAAATTCCCCAAATAGCCCAAGCAAGCAAGCTTGTACTTGTGAAAGAATCATCATTATGGAAGAGGCTTCTCACATACTGCCACCATTTAGCCAAAGAACCAAAACCCCTTAGAGCTGGTGAGCAGTGAAAAGTTGAGGCTTTCTATATAGCTTGTGACAATGGACAAAAGAAGAAAAAAAAGTGTTCCAAAGATTCGATATTCTCGCCACATCGGAAACAACTCGATGTCCTTGAGTGTCTCTTTCGAGCAAGATTTTCATTAGACAGGATAATATCGTGGAATGCCTTCAAAATAAAATTAGAGATCTTAAGAAGAATTTTGAGGTTTCATTTATGTGACCAATCCAATCCTTTGTCATCACCATGTCTGCTTGAACTCGCAGCATGGTTTTGCCTCTTGTTTTGCACTATTTTGTGATAACTGAGTTATCACGTACTATGGCTCTCTTCGGATGTCCTCTGGTGTGTTAAAATCAAGATAAAAAAATATAAATCATTCGAATATAAATTTTAAAAATAATACTACAAGGGGTTAATTTAAATTACTAATTTTTTTATAATACGTACACATTTTAAATTATGTTTTAAATGGGCTTTCAATCTTCGTTAATAACCGAGTCCGAATGGCACACTATATAACTAACTAAATTTAAATAAAAAAATCCAAATACTTATCTCTTAGTCTCATCGAAACCAACTTCATTTCGGATCCAAATCAAACAGTAGGAGTATCCATATTTGTCATCGTAAACGAACTTTTCATTGTCTTATCAGTATCGTCATGGAATTCATAGGCCAATCCGCCATGGCTAGTCACGTCGATTCCCGCCATCTCCTCATCCGGTGAGATCCTCAGAAGCCCCAGCTTATGCAGCAGCAAAAACAATGCCCCCATGGTGGCACTCACCCACCCCGCCACCACCAAAATCTGGATCAAATGTGCACCCAACAGCCGTCCTCCGCCTCCCATGAATAGCCCGCGTGGTCTCCCGGGTTTCCCCGGATATATCTCGTTCACGTAATCTTTCTTCGCGAACAATCCGGTGAAAATGATCCCCCATGCGCCACACCCTCCATGAAGTTGTGCCGCCTCCAACGGGTCGTCGTATTTCAACTTCTCGGCAAGCTTGTTGAATCCGATGAGCACGCAGGACGCAACGAATCCGCAAATGATCGCCGCCCACGGATCGACAACAGAACAACCGCCGGTGATGGCAGCTAACCCGCCGAGCAAACCGTTGCAAACGTCGGTGACGTTCCATTGACCCGTGAGCAAACGTTTGCCGAAGAGAGTCGTCAGAGCGGCCGAACTTCCCTCGATGGTAGTCGTGACGGCGGTTCTCCCGATGGTGTTCCATTGTCCGTACAAGGAAGAACCGGTTTGTCCGTAAGTTTTCAAGATGGTGAGGAATGAAGCTGGGTTGAAACCATACTAGCCAAACCATAACAAAAATGTTCCTAGGACGACCAATGTGCCGCTATGTCCACGTACCGGCACAGGCTTGCCATCACTGTCGAATCGACCCATGCGAGGACCCTCAATCCAGGCGCCCCACAATCCGGCAATGCCACCGACCATGTGAACAACTCCGGAACCGGCAAAATCAATCACCCCAGATCCGAACAAAAGGTTGTCTTCTCGAGCGGCGCTCGCCCAACCATCGGCATACCAGAACCAATGAGACACAATGGGGTAAACCAAACCAGTCAAGAAAAAAAGAATATATCAAATAAGAAACAAACTAAGTCCTCTCTGCAATTGAGCCACTGGTGATTCCGGCAGCCGCAATGGCAAAAGATCATTGATACAAGAAGTAACTATAGTCACCGGACGGGGACGGGAAATTCTCGAGCCCGAAAAAGTGCTTTCCGATGAAGCCATTGGAAGGAGAACCGTAGGCGAAAGCAAAGCCAAAGAGGTAATAGGATAAACCGCCGGTGGCAGCATCTAGGACATTCGTAAGCATGATGTTCATGGTGTTCTTGGCGATTACCGAGCCGGCACAAAGCATGGCAAAACCAATCTGCATGGAGAATACAAGGTACGCTGAGAAAAGAAGGTAGGTGTTGTCAATGGCATACGCGGCGTCAACAAACTTGTCCGAAACAGCTTCGAAGCCATTGCATATGTATTCAGCAGCGGCGGTGGCGTTGGCAGCAGTGCCGAGAAGAGGACGAAGATCGGCGGCAGAGCAGATGAAAGTAGCCATATTGTATGGTGGAAATGAGAAAAATGCAGAAGCGATCAAGTGTTGATGTAGCAGTTTAGATTCCAGTTTTTCAAGGTTTTGTGTATTAAGAGGCTACAGTCTCACTGCTCCTTTAGACTAGGAGATTCTAAAGAGATTTCTAGAGACTCTAACAAAATTCTAAAGAGATTCTAAAGATATCTTAACACAAGGAATGATTCTAGTTAGACAGTACATTGTTCTTCTTAATAACCCCAGTTCAAGTAGTAATATTTACATAAAACGAGACTAGGATGTTGAGAAAAATAAATATATCAATTCAATTTATTTTATTTTCTAGAACGAAAGAAATAGGAAATAAAAGTTATTTTAACAAAAATCTCTACACGTTTATTCTTGACCCTTAATATTTTATATCACGTTTCCAACACTTTTTTTTATCTTTTCACTCTAAATACCTTCATAATTTTTTTTCTAGGTGAAGTGTTTATATGTTTATTATTTACGATTACAATCAATAAATACTAATTTATTTTTAAACTTTTACCACAAATAAATTATATTAATCCCTTAAAAGTATTTTAAATTAATATTTTATATATCAAAATATTATCAATAAGTTATAGAAATATTATTATTGTAATAATTTAAAATAGTATGTTTTATATGTTGTAATATTAAATTTTTACCACAAATAAATTTTATTAATAACTTAAATAATTTTTTATTTAATATATTAAAATTGGAATAAATGATATATTAAAATAATATATTAAACATTAATATTAAAATAGTATTAACAATATAATATTTTAAATAAAGTAAATAATAAAATCACATACGTTCATTTATTTTTACTTTACAAATCATGTCTAAAATGAATATTTTATCTGTTCAAAAGTACTTTTTTACAACAACGTCAAACACTAAAATCTTACAACTAACTTTTCAAAATCACTTTTTGACAGTACTTTTAAAAGCACTTTTCAAAAGTAATGTCAAACTGAATCTAAAGCTTCCTTTTGGGCTGCGCTGGGCAAACGCTCGTTGGTCAAAAGCTAAAAAATTCAACTGCCTCAAAACGCCCGTTTGGGCACTAAAATAGGTGGATAAATGCCCGTTGAGAGCCTGTTTGGGGTTGCTGTGGCCAGCAAATGATCGTCGGAGACAACAACCCCAACCAAAAACACAGCCTAAATCTCAATTTGTTGGTGTTGAAGAAGTTGATTTCTCTTGCATTAGAGTGTAATCTCGCGTTACGTCGATCAATGTGAGAATATCTAAATAATCAATGAGATAAAATTCAATGAACTTACTCAAAAGTATACCCATTTTAAATATATTTTTGGGTAAACTACACAAATGATCACTAAACTATCCCTAAAAATACAAAATGGTCACCAGACTTTTAAAAATTACAACATAGGCATTAAACTTTAGTTTTTATTACAAAATGATCACTGAGCTGTTAACTGAAAGACGTGACAGTTATGAAAATTTGTATAATAATATATTAAATCCTCAATATTTACACATTCAATCAATTTAGAGATTAATAATGAGGGTTAAATTAGGAATAAATTTATTGAATGTGTCAATATGGAGAATTAAATGTTCTATTATTCAAATTTCTGTAATTGTCACGTCACCCAATTAACGACAATTAATGGCTCAGTGACCATTTTGTAACAAAAACTAAAATTTAATACACATTTTATTATTTTTGAAAGTTTGATGACCATTTTATATTTTTGAATATAGTTTAGCAACCATTTATGTACTTTACCCTATTTTTTTTGTTATTTGTACTCATAAGAGTATTTTTTATATTCTCGGTTTCCTTAATTTTTTTTCTTGGCTTTAGTATTCTCACGTTGCATATTGTTTATTTTATAACATTTTTAACATGAACCTATTGGACGACCCGACTGTGACACATTCACTATTAAAGAATTTACAAAAAAAAAAAATGAAAAAGAGTTGTGCATTTTTAAATCACTACGCGGATGATCCTTGTTCACCACAAAATTACGCCATTGACAATGTTTTTTCACATCAACAACAAGTGATTCAACAATTTTAACGGTTCCATTGACAATTGGGAAAGTAAATGAACAGACATTATCATTAAAGTTATAAAGCTGTAAAAGAAACTCCTCCCTCCTGGCTCCTACACCTAGTTTTCTCTAGTTTGTATTGCTGTAGAACTATAAAAATGCCAACTAATACACTAACAATCATCGGAAAACAATGTTACAACTTTGGCTTCCCTGATTCCAAATACAATGGCTTGACAACTTTAAGCTCGCTTCATGAACATTTGAAATCCAAGCTACAAAAACGTTACTGCAATGAACATCAGGAGCATTGTATACAGTAGTGTGTAAACTTTAACTCGATATAAAGTCGAAACCCCAAAGCTTGCTGTCTAGCAGGTGCATTCAATTCATACTGGAGGTGTCCATTTTCCAGTTATGAAATCCTTATAGAAGGCAGATCTTTTTGAAACAACATAAAAGACTGCAACAAGGAAATACCACGAGATAATTGAAGATGAAGATAATGGAAATGCTTTCATTGGTGACAGAAAACATGCATGTGTACGTATTAATCATGCAAAGAATGCTTTCTAAAAACAGACCTGGTATCATTGGGATAATGAAGTTTGGTTCTTTCAAAACATCATGAAGCGTTCCTTTTTCATTCACTTTGACCCATTTGGATGAACCTGATATACCATAGGACCTTCAGATAAAATAATGTGTAATGTAACCAATAGTAATGAGGAAACGGGATTGATTCCTATTTTTAGGAATTAATATACCGAGAATATTCATACTGAATTAAAGAGAAACAAAACCAATATTCACAAAAAGAATATGATGTGAAAGACTGCCTAACATACACTGATTCACCAATTTTATTCTAGCAGCGAAAAACTACCAACATAAGCTATTAACAAAGAGAAAATCTGATGCAAAGGTAAAGAGTGCAAAGTATATGACCTGCAGAATTGCCGTGAGGATAAACATCAGCTGCATCCTTTTCTTCCTCTCCAATGATTTCCACATTAGCAGCTGCAGTCCCTTCTAGGAGATAAGGGAGGATTTTGGTCTTAGACAGGCAAATCCCAGAACCAGCCTGACAAAAATCAAGGATAATGAAAATACCATAAAAGAACTGATATGAAAACGGCCTCAATGTTTCTGACTCCAGCAAACGAAAGTGATTTAAACACTTCTTTAGCATACTATCATTTGAAACATAACATTTAAACGTTGGACTAACAGCTATAAATAGACAGCTACATGGTACAATCTCGCTTTCAAAGAGCACATGCTACGAGTAGGCAACAAGTCATTTTACCATAATGAAACATACTTGCCAATGGTACATACAGTGGTTCCGTTTTATACCTAGTATAAGATATCAATGGCAAGCACACTCTGCCAGAATTTGTCCAATTAGATCACTTGATGCTCGGAGTCACCATAATCATCAATTCATAACCAACAGGGCGTACCTCATAATAGAGTTCGATAGCTTCACGGGAGTAATGGTTTTTCTTATCCCATTGTAAAGGTGGGCAACTTTCTGAAAACATGTTTGAGAATTAAGGAAACTTAACAGAAGGCATAAAATGAAGATAATAGAAATCATATGGTGAAATAATAAGCATTCTGATTCATAAAAGATAAAAACAAAATGGATATGATATCAAGATGAGCCGAAAACATGTCGGTTTCGCAGAAGTCCTCTATAAAATCACTGGACATAACCTCCGCGTAGAGTAGCAAAACAGGCCAATGAAGAATTCCGTTTTTATCCAACACTGGCTTCCTTAATCCGGTAGGTTCTCTATACATTGCATTCCCAAGCTTCAACCTTCTATCTTCAATAGCAGAAACAAGTCCCTATTCAAGCAAACAAAAAAAGAACATAAGATCCAAAGCCTTTCCCCCTATTTTTAATCAAGAAAAAGGGATTTTGCATAGTCCAAAAGTAGAAACCTTAGCGTCTACAAGAGCCTCAGAAACTTGAGCTTCAAGATGTTCCTGTTCCAGCTTCTTTAAATCAACCTGCTTTGCAAGTTTCTTCAATTCCTCATTACTTGGGTCTTTTTCAATCCCACTTTCACAATAAGATTTCGCCTCCGATAACAGATTTAACGATAGACACGCCTTGGCAGCTCGATAATACGCCTAAATATAAACATTCGAAATGACCCAAATTTTGAATCACAAAAAAAAGGAAGACAATAACCGAAAGCAGTACCTTAATGTTTGCAGGGGAGAGTTTAATGGCATGTTGGGAATCGGTGAACGCACGGCGAGAATTTCCGAGGAGTAAATTCACATGAGCTCTATTTGAGTACAAAACGGAGGTGTCTTGGTCGTTTAAAGCCTTCTGGTCGATGGCTTCTTGGTAATGCTTTTTCCCCTTCTTCACCAACTCGTTGCCGTTCTCCTGGAAAACCCATTTCTTTTCAAAGAATTAAAGGTAATTAAAGACTTAGAGATTTAAGCCGGGGGAAAAGACAAACCTTGAGCTCGAGAGCAGTTGATTATTTGAGGGCGGCAATGGCTTGTAAGTCGGCGATCTCAGTTTTGGGTTCAGAGCCTGCTTCCATCCATAGCGCCATCTTATTAGTTTTATAACAGTCGTTTTGCTGTAGGTTTAGCAGCAATTGAGATTGGAGAAGATGAAAAGATTAGTGCTTAATTGAGGCTTCTGGAAAGGAGAAGGGGGTAAATGCAACTGATCTTTTTAAAACAAATCAAAGTTGCAAAACCACTTTCCTTTGACAGTTTGTAAAAATCCTACTTGATCCTCCATTTTGGAGGTTATTACTTTATGCAGGGGTGAAAATTTTTTACTGGATTCGAAAAATCAAATTATTCATTTTGATTTGACGCAAAAAAAATTTAATTCGTAATTTTATAATTTTGACTTAAAAAATTTAAATAAAATTTGAGATATAAAATAAAAATATGAATAATTTAAATTTTTTAATAAGTAGTGTATTAATTTTTAATTTCAAGCCGATTCTCTTAATTTTATATGATATATATATATTACATATGAAAAAATATGAAGATGTATATTATATATGATTATAGAAAGACGTTTGAGTTAGAACTGATTAATATCATAACATTGTAAATGTTTACAATTAAATTTGAACAGAAACTCGTACAACTTAACTTGACTTGAATTTCATAAATTCGACTCAACTCTAAAAAGTTTAAAATAAAATTTTAGTTATAAAATAGGACTTGTCGACTCGACTAACTCAAAATTTTTTAGTTTGACTCGATCGAATGTTTGCCCCAAACTTTTATGAAAAATGGTGATTTTATCACATATTTTATTTAGAATTTTGTGTTAGAGTTTTAGATTTTAATTTTTAAAATTTAAAATTAAAAAATTTATCGTAAGTGAATAAAATAATTGCCTTAATTTATTAAAAAAGTTATGGAGTATATTTAGTTCAAGTATATATATTTTTGAACAATTTTTATCTCGGGAAGAAAAAAAACGTGTTCCCAATGAATTTTGAATCCACAACTTAAAAAAAGAGAACTTTAGTTATCTGCTCTAAAAATTGTTGACCAATTATATATATATAAGCATGTCATATCAATTATAGTAACAGTAGTGGTTAAAATATAAGCCAATTAAAGTTTAATAGTTTCAATGTGTTTTTTAAAAGGTACGATGATCTAATGAAAACGTTCTAATATTGTAAAAAAAAAATAAACATTTAAAATTTTTGAAGAATACCAGTGTAAATTAAATGAAAATATTACATATATTAATTTTATCCGTTTCATCTTCTAATACGGGCTAATCGCAAATAAATTTTCCTGTTGAATGAGATGATTCTATCCCATTTTTTCTATTAAATTATAGGATAAAATATATTTAGATAATTAAGAGTGTATTGAGGGAGTCGATCACGAGTTAAAAAGTGCTCGACTCGAATAAAAAATGATTTGATTTGTGTTGTGCTCGACTCAACTCGCTAGAATTTTTACCTTATTTTTTAAAGTATATGTAAAATCTAGTAATACCATATACAACTTAATATAAACATAAATTAATAAATTTGACAAAAAAATATAAAAATAGTGTGTAAAACAATTCCAAAATCTAAACTTCAAAGTAACAATTAAGAAATACACCAAACTAACATATTATAAACAAAATTAACGAGCTGCTTGCGAACTTATCGACTCGTTAAGATCTTGAGTCGCATCCCAATTCGAGTCGAGTTTTGACTGAATTGAGCTGTTCAGAAAATGCTCATCTCCGTTCCCTCGTTTAGTGACCATTTGTGAACTTTACCAGAATATTTTTGACAAAATCTTAAATCTAATCATAATCCTACCTAGAGGAGAGGAGAAGGGGAATGACTCTAGGAGAAGCAAGTGGAGTGTTTCTAGTGGGTCTAGAACCCATGACCTAAGGGAATACGAGGAACAATGATGAGCATTTTCTGACCATGTGGAAGTTTGGTTACCAAATATGTTAATCGCCATTAAAAGGACGCGGTTGTTAAAATATTTTGTATAATAACATATCTAGTCCTCAATGTTTGCACATTCAAAATATTTAGTCTTAATTTGAAAGAAACAATAAATTTAACCCTCATTATTAACACACTATTCAATTTGGCTATGTTTTAAATTAAAAATTATTTAACTCTACCCCATAAACCTTAAATTATTAAACCCTAAACCTAAAACACGATTGCTTCAATGTTACCCGAAACCCGATTGCTTCCATGGAACTGTTTCCATTCCAAGGCATGCAAACTATTATTCGTGAATTTCAAATCGCTGTCGAGATTCCGTTTCAGAAACTCTACGACACTAGATTATTTTGAGATGATGATGAACCTGCAAGTGAACCTTAGACCAAAAAATCCCAATGCCATGACTTCCATGGAATAGTATGGCGGCTGCCGAGAATTGGGAAGGTTGTCGATAGGGATTTCAAGTATTTGGAGTGGATGGAGTTAGGGTTATAGATGCTTCTACCTTTAACTTATCTCTTGGGACCAATCCTCAGGATACAATTATGAGGCTCAGAAGGTAATTCTAATTTCCCATTTTTCCAACAAATATATATCCAAGCACTTCTTTTCTTATACTGACATGGTTGCATTTTGATGCAGAAGCATGGGACCAAGGATTCTGCAACGTAGGAGAAGGTGATCCAATCTTGTTTAATGCTACAAGTTTGCATGAGAATTTGGATTTAGGGGGAAATCAGTGGAATAATGAAAAATAAGTCGAGCAAACATTTATTAAGTGTGCAGTACTAGACTATTTCTGTCATTTGCTGTGCTTAATAGGGAGGGGATGAAAAACTCAGCAGCTTCCATACAATTGGAAGTTTGGTAACATTGAAGCAACCGAGTTTTGGTTTTAGGGTTTAAAAATTTAGGGTTTATGGAGTATGGTCAAATTATTTTTAATTAAAAATAGAGTCAAGTTGAAATAATATATAAATAATGAGGATTAAATTTATTATTTCTTTCGAATTGAGAATAAATTATTTGAATGTGCAAACATAAAGAACTAAATGTGTTATTATACAAATATTTTAACAGCCACGTTATCATTTTAACGGCTGTTAAACAGGTCAGTGGCCAAATTGGAACAAAACTAAAATTTAATAATAACATTAAAACAATTAAAATTTTATTTATCAAATTGAATAATTTTTCAAAATTTAATGACCCTTTGTTAGCTTTACCCAAAAATTTCAATCAAAACTTTGATAGAATTGTTAAGGTGAGAATTAAGTAAATTTATATAATTACATATTTAATTTACTTACGCATTTTATCATTTTAATCATAATTTTATTTTGATTATAAATGATCATTTTTACTTTCTGGCGGCAGAACTATTTTAATGTTATGCAGCTCGTATAAATTATTTTTGTTTCAAATAATGTTGCTGTTATTTATATTATTAATATCTCTATAGTTACTTTGATTATTTAAAATATAGTATTATGATATACTTCAACTGCAACGCATTTGAGAGAAAAAAAAATAACTATCTTAATTTAAATTATTTAATTTCATGCTAATGATTTTGTTTTACTCACTGTCCATGGTTTTGTCTTTATATTTGCTTCTTGTTTTTTGAATAGTATACTTGCTTCTTGTTAGTTTCATAAAGGCAATTAAAAACTCATTTTTTTAGAAGTCGAATACATAAGAAATTAGCTAAAATCATTGAAGGTTGGGTAACGAATAGAGACCAGTTTCTGTACAGCCACTTGCTGTTTTTTCTGTACAGTTTCACACCATTAAAGCTTCTATAATAATAGTCAGTAAATCAGTTCTAAAAAAACCACCTATCTCTAATTTCTATATTCATTTTATGGTCTAAGATTTACTTCACTACAATGCACAAGCTATGCTAAATGCTAATCAGCTACGCATGAATTAGATGATTCCAATCGGTGTCAATATCAAAGAAAATCATACCAGTATCATAAGACATGTGATTGGACGAAAGTGAATTGAGTTCTGCAGCAAGAGAATCATCGGGAAAGGACTGGTCATCGAAAAGGAAGCTCTCGAGCTCGTTGAAAACTGATTTATGTCCCTCGTTTACCTCCATGGACGCTTCTTTCTCGTTTGTGGAGTTTTGAAGCTGTAAATAATCAACAGAAGGTGTTTGATTGCTTTGACCGATGCTGTTGATCCAATTCAAGTCGTAATCTGAAGAGGCATGATTTGTTGCCTGTTGATTCTGATTCTGAAGGTGATTGGTACCCAAGTTCAAGCTTGACTGAAGAACAGGTTGACCATATGCTGAGGATTGAGAGGGTGCTGAATTGGTACCAACACTGTCCATACAAGGTTGTGAAGGTCTCGGGTGTGTATATGTCCCTAAATTTGAACCAGAACAAAGATTCGGCCAGCCAATGGGATTTGAATTCCTTTCATTTGATACTGTAACTGATGCGGGATTCCATTGATGCTGTGAAGCAACAGAAGTAAAGTTTTCTGATGGAGCATATGCAGTGCGGTTTATTGTCGAGGCAACTTCCATTCTTTTAGAAATTGTGTTGGAAGGGACAAATTGGGGACCCAAGTTACTAATCCTAATACCTCGATCCCTTTGAATTACAGTATTACGCACCCCAAGTAACTGGCGTGAAACTGGATTCGGATGCATTGTGCTCCTATTTAAAACAGGTTGGCTACCCACACTTGGGTTATATGAAACACCATATCTGATAGATGAACAAGCACGGAATCTGGATGGCCTTTGGATGTGAGTTTGAGCTATGCAATTCCGAGCAGCTTGAGCCTGAGTTAGCCTAGAAACTTGATTTTGCAGTGTGTACCGCATATTGTCACGTTGTGGAGCTTGGTTAAGTCGGGGCATTGCTGTAGATTGAGAAGTGACAGGAGCTTTTGTAACTAGTATTGGAGAATTTCTCCCATGCCTGAAAGTCTTCCGCAAATTCTTCCACTTCACCTCTTTATCAGTAGCATGACAATGATCAGTAATAGAGGTACCCGAGCCCCAAAAACTACATGGTGCTTGCAAGTCGCAAACAAAGCAATGACACTGCAATTTCAGAAGGGTATTCATTATTTGCATTAGAAATGCATGCTAAATTCAACTATTCAAGAGCACCAAACTCTGAAACAGCGCAGCAATCAACCATCACAAAAGTATAAAGTTTCATGTCCCTTTTCAAAAAATTAAGATATTTACCAATTCACAATGCTGTTCATGTGAGGTTGAACTGAAAGGAAACTTAGCACAATCATGTCGGGGATGGGGGTAATCTCTGCATGCAATCTGCAACCATATCAAAGAGAAATGAGAAAACTATCACAAATATTGTACCTTCGAGACGGGAGATAACAGTCTTCAATGCATAAAGCAAAAGGTACAGGAGTAAATTAAAAATTAATAATATTAAACATGTTGCATAAATGTGCCCCAAGATCACCTCAGGTCCTAGATAGCACATGATAAAAAAAACTCCCAGTCTTACTCTACTTTCAATCTTGAGATTTCAGCAGCAAGATTGGACCATTTTGTCCACTTCTACAACAAAATTATCAACCAAACAGCCATTAAGATCACTTGAACACGAGGATAGGACTTAAAGTTCTCAAACTAGGCACTTTCCTACAGAAAATCAACCCTGTAACATTCACCTTCAGGAAAAAGACCTATCTCTACTTCTAAGGCAAATTTTTTAAACACACCGGATGATAATGTTTTCAAGGGCTAAATCCTCACTTGTGCAATCCAGTCGACATATACAACACAACACCATGATTAACCCTAACCCATGAATGTGTTTCAGCAGGTTGAAACTTGAAAGATTAAAAAATGCATATCACATCTTTAAACAACATGATCATTCAAAATTGCTGGTGCCATAACACATTCTAGAAAAAAACTAGAGCAGCAATAAAAACACACAAATTCAAGGAACGCAACAAGAAAAACCAATAGTTTTAATCTATGAAGCACGAAGTACTGCAATCTAATGCAGTACCACATACCCAATAAGTTCCAATACCAAGGACATAATGGGTACGGCTGGGGCCCTCACAAGTATTCCATCTCACAATTTTTCTTCTTCTTCTTCTTCTTCTTTATTTTTACATTTTTATAGAATATAAAATTTATTTTATATTTGAAGTACTTAAACCCTGTAATTTTGGAAATTGCCATTTTTGGAAATTGCCATTTTCGGTCTCTCAGTGCAACATAGGTTTTAATCAATTTAAAATGCGATGCTACCCAGAAATCTAAATAACAATCTTCAAAAGCAAACCAACCCTTAAACTCAATACCAAGTAACCAAACAAAGCTGCCTTCTCACTGAAAGTACATTAAATCGAAAATTAAGAATCTATAATTTCGTTTTATTATCCCATGGAAGAAACCGCAAATTTAACTAGTAACCGCCGGAACCGACAAAGAAACCGCTTGCCTAATTTCAGCAACAAATCATTGAAAATAATAATAAGCGTATTCAGTCAAAACAAAAAAAAAAAATTACAAAACATAGAGATAAAAAAATTACCTGCCCTTTTTGGCCGACAATAAGACACTCATCGGAATCTTCCTGGGGATCATTAACATCAGACAACGCCTTATCTGGGTCACCTTCCAAAACGACACAATCACCGTCGTCCTCTTCAGCAACCTTCCCGACCACTGAATTCGGCGAGTTTGACTTCTTAGTGGGGTTGACTTCCCCGACAACCATCAAGTCATCAGGATCGTCGAACACCTTTTCAGCGGCTTCCAGAATTTTCCATAACCAGTTGTAATCGTCCCCCTTCGGCTCCTCCAAAGCCGGTGTCACTGCGTCGTCGTCGGAGCTTAAGTCGAAAATAGTAGGAGACGCCTCCATCATAAAACAAAAGGAAAATAAATATTTAGGGTTTTGTTTTGTCAAAATAAATAAAGTAAGAACAACTTCTTCTATTCACGGGAATTGCTCGACTTCTGGCAATCTGAATAAATAAGAAAAACAGGTGAAATCAAAAGGAAAAGCAGGGCTTGGATCCATGAAGAAAGAAACTAAAAAGAGACAAGGACAGAGGAATGTAGGGTTTAGGGAGGCGAATTTCTAGGGAAATAATGTCCAAAAATTAGGGATTTTGAAAGTACTGGAAATATTTTCTTCCCTTTTTAGGGGTGAAAATTTGGGCGAAATTGAATCAACGAAGTAGTGAACTGAAGAGTTATGGAAACTGGACGTTGCTTTATTTAAAAGCGATAAAAGAAAGAAAGAAAAAGTGAGGGGTATAGTTGGGATTTCAAAGCTATGGCGTTCGCGCGACGACCAACGGCACCACGTACTGTCGATCCGTCAGTTATAGATTCCAATCGCGCGATATAATGAGTAATGAATGACTCATGCCTTTCGGGTTCTTTCTTTTACTTTTGGGATAAATCAGCTTTTACTCTCTAAATTTGGAAACTCTTCTCAAATTAGTCCTTAAACTTTTTTATTTGCATTACTCTTTGAATTTTTTGTTGACTTTTTAATTTTTTAATGGTGTGACGGGCAGAGAGGAGCCAAAAATTTATTTAAAGGGTATCATTTTTTTAATAACACCACATTCTTTCTTTTATTGTCATTATTTGATAAAAGGTATCATTTTATTTGTAAAAAGGTCATTTATATATTATTTTATTTTTTATATATACAACTTACATAGAAATTTTTTTTAAAAAATTTGCATTCGATCAAATCGAGTCGACCCGACTAAAAAAATTTCGAGTTAGTCGAGTTGAAGAGCCGTATTTTATAACTCAAATTTTATTTTAATTTTTTTTCGAGTATATGAAATTCAATTCAAGCTTGAGTTTCTATTTAAATATAATTGTAAACATTTATAATGTTATGATAGTACGTAATTATAATTTAAATAATTTTTTATAATCATATATATATCTTCAAATTTTTTCATAGGGTTGAAATTCAATTATACGGTGTAAGAATTTTTAACTTTTACACATTTTTTAAATTGTTAAATGGATAAAATGAATAACTAAAAAATATTAATGAAAGTTAATGAAATATCAATATTCCATGATTTGACATTGGTTTAAGAAGTTTTAATGTAATCGGAATTGACGACAAAATAATTATTGAATTTTTTGTTAATTTTTTATGGTATAATAATGAAAATTAATAATTTTTATTTGTACCGAGTCAGATTAGATTGGATTTAGATTTTTACTTTAAAATTTGAGTTAAATTTGAGTTAATATAATATTTTAAAATGTCGAGTCGGGTCAAATTTAAATGAATGTGCTAAATTTTTTGGTATGCAAAGCGATCAAAAACTGGACACATGATCTAAAGTAAAATGGATGACTGAGAAAATAAATAAAGTTAATAAAATATCAATATACCATGATTTGACATTGGTTTAAGCAGTTTTAGCATTTCCCTTCCCCTCACTCTCGCTTGAAGGACCTAAAATTTTGCTAATCAGACAACCAAAATAATAGTAACAACAATTATGATAAAAACAAGTAAGACAAGATCTCCCCTGTTTCTCTTCCGGTTATGTTTGATGTTTATTGCTTATTTATTTCATGTTTCATTTGCATCAAATGGGTTTCAATCCAACCAACTTTTCCATTTCAAAATGTTCTGTTTTGATTCTCATTTCCTTTGCAGAATTTGTACCCGTTGGGCACTTTTAACTCATTGGTTTGCATCAACGGCAGGACACTTGCATAGCAGTAGTTTCCAGACATTGAAAACTCAGATGCAGAAGGCTTGGCGATGGGGTGGCTTTTCAAGGGATGAGAGGTACCACCCGAGCTTCAATCCTGAGGTTTTGGCAAAACAGAAACGCCAGTGGTACCAACTCAACTCCAAATCTATGGTATTTAGACTCAGCTCTTTTCTTATTTTCAGGTTTTTTGTAATCAGTCATTTAGTGTATGCATTTTCTGTGGCTGTGAAATATTTTTTTTTTCTGTAATTCTGCAAGTTTTCAAATTGATTATAAGTTATTACTTGTTCTTGAAGAACAATTATAACCTGAACCATTGCTTAAGGAAATGTCTCACATTGTTTCCTTTTCTTTGTTTGCTTTGTATACTTGTAAAATTTTTGCCATTTTAAAATAAAAAAAAAATCTCTTTTACTAATCGTGTCTCTACTGAAGTTGTGTGCACTAGACACCACTGTAATGCAGATGCTCTATTGGTTGATAGGATATGATTTAGGTTGTGTAAGGGGCTATATCTTCATGACTTCTGTGAGGAAATCAAACTAACATATACTTTGTTGCACCTTGTTACTTTTATTCTATGCTTGATTATGATTTGGTTTCAAGGTCAAACATATAGGAAATCATAACACATAGCTTATGTTATTGTTAAGTGGTCTTATCCAATTTTGTTTCCAGTTTGAAAATTTCTTGGCCTTACATTCAGGTCGAGCTTCGTCATTTACAGCTAATTGGTTTTAGGTTTGATATTCACTAACTAGATACAGCTAGTGAGCATTAGTCAAATGGGATTCTGATATATTTCTATGCCTTTCAGAATTCTAATCTTTAGGATGTTGCTTCAGGATCATATTAAATACGAGAACCCCAAATCAATCTTTGAGCACTTCATTATTGTTGGGATTCATCCGGATGCTAATCTTGGGGTCATGGAGGAAGACTTTGCTAAAAAGGAAGGAGTGGGAGATGAAGATGAAAAAATCTGGATTCATAGATCTTAAGCTGGTACAGCATCGGGGGCCTCCACTTCCGACGTTTGAGCCTCAGGTTGACTACATAATTAAATAGAAAGAGACCCTTTTTATATTTTCAACAGTGTTACTCTGCTCCTTAATTTTCTTCAAGTCTGCATAACCTTTGGGAGATCTAGTTTGTCAACTGTGCAATTTAACAATTTGTGTTTCTCCTTGCAAAATAAAGGCAGTGCCATCACAGAAGCAAGAACTTGGTTTGCTTTGTGTGTTGTCTTTTCTTCTTAAGTTTCTACTTGCACCCTTTTCTGAGAATGTATTTGCTTCACTTGATTCTGTTCATAAAAATGTTTTCAAAAGAAAAATCATTTTAGAGTATATGCATTTGGATCAATGATAATATATTTCTTTTCATATGGGCTGACATCAATGTTCTTTCTTTTTCTTTTTCTTTTCCGTGATTAACAGATGCTTTTTAAATACCCTCCTGGGAAGAGGTTAGCTATGCGTATGAAGGACTTAGCCAAATTTTGTTTTCCTGGAGGTGTTAAGGTTTGACCCGTTACATTTTTGTGACACTCTTGTCTACTATTCATATCAGTTGTTCAACTTCGTGTGAACTATATTAAACTCGGTGTGGCACGTTTGGCCTTTCTATGACATTTTAATTTGTAGCTTATGATAAATTAGTTGGAACTTGGTCAAATAGTGAGCATTTCGATGCGATCTATTTGAATTTTCTCCATCTGGTTATGCCTTACTTATGGTAATAGTTAACAATTTGCGCAACAGTGCAGGCCTTTTGAGCAGTTATATATATTTTTTCCTTCTGTCAGACGTTCTTGTCATTTTTGTTAATACGTTTCAGCCTTCAGCTATATGATTTTGATAATTTCTTGTAACTTTTGTCAATGCACTACATTTTTTTCCCTTTTTTTGAGTATTAACATTTATGGACTTACACCATTTAATTTTTTTATGAATTAGGCGCGGTTGCTGGAAAGAACTCCATCATTTAGTGATCTAAATGAGATTCTTTATAGACAGGTATATGGAATTAATATATTTCAATTATCCCATGTTAAAGAATTCCTATGTTGTACTCATCTTGTTGGTCCAATATAACCTTTTTTTAATATCTAAGTTAATTTTTTCTGAATAGGGATTACTTCTTGTACTGTATTACACAAGGACTCTTCATTTTCAAGAAAAGAAAACATGGCAGAGAAAAGAAGATAAAAGAAACAAAGTTATATGGTTTTCCTTTTTTCAGATATATGGTAATTTTTTTTTTTTTGTTGAAAGATCAGATATATGGTAAAGCAGGGTAAGAAAGATACTATTTTCGACCAAAACCATTCCATGTGTTGGGGACTAATTCTTTTTAAAAATATGCATGTGTAGATGAAGGCACTCCCTATGAGTTTGTGCTTACCTCTATTTTTATCTTAGCCAATGAACACTTTCTTCTCATTTACCGAAGTCCAAAAATTGATGCTCTAACTGTATAGAAGATGAAAGAGCTTTGGGTTAATCAACTTAAAACCGTTTTACGTTTAAGCCAATTAACTCGTGTTTTGTTTTGAGAGGTCTTCTAGGTGACTTTAGTCATACATATGCCATTCATTCTGAATGGTTGTCCTAAAAAGTATACAAGTTTTGAGTAACTGTTGGCCTGAAGAGAAAAGTAACATTTTTAGCTGTACACTCTTTGCAGGAGCATTTAAGCACAGACGATTGCACGTTTATTTTTAAACTTAAGGTACGTTTCATATTTCTTACCCAAGTTTTGTTGTTGCATCCTCAAAATGCTTCCACGGATTTGGTTGTGTTGAACTGGTTCCCTTTATGGCATAGCAATTCAATTCTCCGACATTATGGCGAAAACTTGTCCAACATTACTTTCATTTCCTGCTCAATTATTATGGCCTTCATTTTAAGTGTTTATAACCTGTGAAAATGGCTGGAATCCGACAACGGAACAAGAATTTCTCTTTTTTGTTTCATGTCCTTTCACTTCTGGAGAATTTGCATTTATACGACAAACAGAAAATTATGGGTTGCGAAACATTTTATGCTCCCTTGATCAGGTGACTGGCAATGCTACGGTTTATGGCGGTTGCTTACATGTACCAGAACTTGTTCAGAGGCAACCTGGTATTTTAGGTAGTACATCACCTCCTACAACATCATCTGGAGTATGCAGCCGGTTTATCGTATCTGCACCTCGCTGCTATTGTTTGCTAACTAGAGTGCCTTTCTTTGAGTTACACTATGAGATGTTAAACAGGTTTAAAGTTAATTCCTTTTCCCAAATGATCCGTGTTGTCACTCTAATTTGAGGCAGATGTTAACTATGAGTATAATCTTGTTGATACTCTAATTCTCAATGTTTTACTTGGATGCAGTATCGTTGCACAGGAGCGCCTGAATCGAATAACAGAAATTGTTAATGAAATGTCTTTGCCTCTCAATGATTATGTCAAATCTGCCACCAAACTAGATGAACAAATGAATGATAATACTGAGTCTCTAGAAAGGGAGTATGTTAATGATTGGATGGCTTCTATAATACCAGTTAACAGTCCTATAACTCGTAATCCTGCTGCTGGTGGATTAACCGCTGATGATGAGGTTTCATCTGTTTCACTAAAGATAAGTTCACCACCCAGTCCGACACCTGAAAGCGTAGCAGCAAGTGAGGTTTCAGATTTTGGCCTAGTTAGAGAAACAGAGAAGGATGGTAGGAAGAGTGTTCTATATATTGATGATAATATATCTGAAGCCTCAGATTATCGTTCGGATACCTGGGAAAGAATAAATGGCAACTATGAAAATGAACAAACTTATCCTGAGATTGGAACATTTATTAAGCTTGAGGAGTAGAGTTGGGAGTTCTCCATCCCTATTCAGGTGGTAAATTATGATTAAATTGATTGTTATCTTTGTATTAGAATAAGTAAAAAAGAATTCCACTACCATAACTAGATGAGATTCCTTCATAGTGAGAAAGTACTTTAAGATATCTGCCTGCTATATGTGTGTATCTATTGTTATTTTAGATTTCTCTTGTTTCCTGTGGTTTTTCCCAGTTGTTTTCCTATCACGATTCAGTAATATATTGTTATCTTTGGCAGTCCAGCTAGAAGCCTGGCATCAAACGATGATGTCGAGGACGAAGACCTTTTCTCAAATCCTGAGAAAGATATCGGGGATGACTTCATATCGGAGTGGGCTAGGGTTAGCTTTATGCTGTTTTCTATTTTTTTTCTGCCTGCCATTGGTATAGTTGGATTTCCATTTAATGTTTGCTTATCTGATCACTTTGATAGGAAAACACAAACGATATTCTACGGATCGTTTGAGCTTATCGTGCTTTAACTCTTCCGCCACGAGGAAGTGAGATAATTTTTCAGCCTCTTGAGCATTTACAGACTATTGAGTATGTGAGACCTCCAGTTTCTGCCCTTGAACTGGATGAAAGTTTTATATCTGTAGGATATTAGATGTAAATCAAATGTTGTAATCTTATCTTATCTCATCTAATAGTTTGAATTTAAAAGTTTAAATCTAGATAAACTCTATCTCATTAAAGGATAAGAGTTATATCTCTTAGGTAGACTACTCTAGGTTAACTACTTGTAAAGCCTATAAAATGAGTACTCTTGTACAACATTTTTTAATAAGATTTAACAGAGAAACACTCTAAAATGTTCTCTGATTTCAACATGGTATCAGTTTAGGTCGATCATTTCTTCCAAATTTCAATTTTTCCCTCTATTCTCTCGACCTTTCTTCCCTATTTAGAAAACATGGCTACAACAGAACTTGCTCCTTCTGCAATTAGCTCTCTAGTAAGCTCTCGTCCATCTAATTTTACCCTTTCAGATGCGTCTCTTTCTCCCATTCCGTCTCAATCAGTGAGACCAGCAAAGTGGAAATCCCAACGGGTCAAAGCCCCGAGAGAAGCACATGTTACTGCGCATGACAGTTCTTCCAGCAATTTAAGTAAGCAACAGATTGTGGAGCTCCAACAGATGTTTGGTCAAATATTCTCCAAATTAGATTCTACTGCATTTCCTGCTACAAAAGGTAGAATTTCTTGTTTGGCCACAGTCAATCCCTGGAGTTAGATAGTGGATTTTGGTGCTTCTGACCATATGACAGGCAATCGTGACCTTTTTCATGAGTACAAGCCATATTCATTTGCATCATCTATCAAAGTTGCCGATAGATCTCTCTCCATTGTATCAGGAAGTGGTTCTATTAAATTAAATGATCATCTAGTACTGTCTGATGTTCTTTATGTACCAAAACTGGCCTGCAATCTTCTGTCTGTTAGCAAAATTGTTAAAGATGAGAATTGTGATGTTAACTTTGGGCTGTCTGGTTGTATTTTTTAGGCACAAGACTCGAGGACGGTGATTGGCAATGCTAGGCGACACAATGGACTCTACATTCTTGATGGCCTATCCTCTCGAAACAAAACTATTCCCAGTTGTCCTACGTCTACAGTTTTTTCCTCTTCTCTTCTTTCCAATGATGTCATGCTATGGCATTTTTGATTAGGACACCCAAATTTCTACTATCTTGCGAAATTGTTTCCTAAGTTGTTCCTGAATAAACATCCCTCGTCATTCACCTGTGATGCATGTCAACTTGCCAAACATACAAGACAATCATATATTCCCACTAAATTTAAACCTACCTCTCCTTTCTCTATCATACACAGCGACATTTAGGGTCCTTCTAAAGTTAAAAATATATATGGGGCTCGCTGGTTTGTGTCCTTTATTGATGATCACTCTCGGGTTACTTGGACCTATCTCATGAAAGAAAAAGCGGAGGTTGAAACGATATTTAAAACGTTTTATCACATGATCGAAAATCAATTTGAACGCAAAATAAAGATAGTTCAGAGTGATAATGGGAGTGAGTATCTTACTAAATCCCTTGGTTCCTTTTTTTCAGAGAAAGGTATCTTTCACCTTACTTCTTGTGTCAACACTCCTCAGCAAAATGGGGTTGCTGAAAGAAAAAACAGACATCTACTTGAGGTAACTCGGTCTCTTCTGTTTTTTGCTAATGCTCCTCAGTATCTTTGGGAGGAAGCACTTCTTACTGCTACTTTCCTAATTAATAGGATGCCTAGCAAAACTATGGGCTTCAAAACTCCTTTTGACACCCTTTTACATCTTTTTCCACATTTCAATCCATGGTCATCTGCTATTCCTTTTCGAGTATTTGGCTGCACAACTTTTGTTCATGTGCATAGCAACAATAGGAGGAAGCTTGATCCTAGGTCCTTGCGGTGTGTGTTTATAGGATACTCATCAAGTCAGAAGAGCTACAAATGTTACTCACCTATTACCAAGAAAACCTATGTTTCATTTGATGTTACTTTCTTTGAAAATCAACCTTGTTTTGTAGGGACTAAGATTCAGGGGAGAGATGTGAGGAATCTCAGCCTATTACTCATACTCATATTCTTCCCTTGTTGTCTCTTTTTCCGACCTTTGAACAAACACAGGACGAACAACCTAGCAACTCTGATGATCCTACAACTTCTCCAGAGCCTACATTTCCTAGCTCTCCTAGTGTTCTAGTAGAAAGATCTTCCCCAGAGCATACATCTCCCATCTCTTCTAATGTTCCAGTAGGAAGACCTTCTCCAGAACCTAGATCTCCCAGGCCTCACACTACTCAAACCCCACAATCTCTAGTCAAACAGCTTACTCCCTATACCAGAAGAAAGAAAATTGTCACAGAACCCATTGATCAACCTAGTACTTGCCAAGAACTGATCTTAAGTCCTGCTGCCATGGAGGAAAGGGTAAGCAATGATGTCTCAAAAAGTCCAGTTCATGAAAATTTAGATGATTTTCCGATTGCAATCAGAAATGGGGAAATAAAATGCACTAATCATCCTATTCATAGATTTGTTGCTTATGGAAAACTATTGTATGGTTTCAAGGCTTTTACAGCTAATATTAACAGTGTAAGAATCCCTAGAACAGTGGAAGAGGCATTTGAAAATCCTGATTGGAGGAAAGCTGTTGAAGAAGAGGTCAAAGCCCTACAGCAAAATAACACATGGAGTTTAACTAAACTGCCAGAAGAAAAAAAGGTGGTCGGATGCAAGTGGGTTTTCACAGTAAAGTATCATTCTGATGGAAGCATCGAGAGGTTCAAGGCAAGGTTAGTGGCAAAGGGATTTACTCAGTCATATGAAGTAGACTATCATGAGACTTGCACCTGTGGCAAAACTGAATACAATAAGGGTGTTGCTCTCATTAGCAATTAATAAAGATTGGAAGTTGCACCAACTGGACATCAAGAATGCTTTTTTCAATGGAAAGCTTGAAGAAGAAGTATATATGCAGATTCCACCAGGCTTAGAGGATGACTCAATGAAACAAAAAGTGTGCAAACTAAATAGATCCTTGTATGGGCTGAAGCAATCACCAATGGCCTGGTTTGACAGATCCGCAAAAGCCATGGTGAAGAACGGGTTCAAGCAAACACAGGCAGATCACACATTGTTTAAGAAGGTAGCTTCAGATGATAAAAAAACTCTCCTTATTGTTTACGTTGATGATATGATCATTACAGGAGATGACACAAAGGAAATTGAGAAACTAAAGACTTTTTTGGCAATAAAGTTTGAGACTAAAAACTTTCTCGGAATGGAGGTGGCTAGATCAAATGAGGGAATAGTCATAAATCAGAGAAAGTACATCTTGGACATGCTCTCGGAAACTGGAATGCTTGGATGTAAACCAGCAGACACTCCAATGGATGCAGGCTTGAAGTTTGGAAAAAATGGCACGAGTACTCCTGTGAACAGAGAATCCTACCAAAGGCTGGTTGGGAAACTGATTTATTTATCACTCACCAGACCTGATATAGCTTATCCAGTAAGCATAATCAGTCAGCACATGAGTGATCCTAGAGAAGAACATATGGAGGCAGCTAATAGAGTCCTGCGACACTTAAAGTTTACACCAGGATTTGGACTTATTTTCAGGAAAAATCAAGACAAATATGTGAAGATTTACACAGATTCTAGCTGGGCAGGAGAGTTAACAGATAGAAAATCTGTGAGTGGCTATTGTTCGTTGGTGTGGGGAAACTTAGTCACATGGAGGAGTAAAAAGTAAGTTGTGGTGTCTCGAAGTAGTGCAGAATCAGAATATAGGGCTATGGCTCTTGGAATTTGCGAAGGCATGTGGCTTAAAAAACTTCTCACCGAGCTGGAGTTGGATGAAAAACAGGAGTTCTAGGTACTGAGTGATAGCCAATCAACAATGAGTATTGCTAAGAATCCAGTACAACATGACCGGACTAAACATATCGAAATTGACAGACATTTTATTTATGAGAAGGTAAACAGTGGTGTCGTAAAGCTGCACTATGTTCCTACAAAGAGTCAATTGGCGGATATCTTTACAAAGGCACTTCCGAGAGTGACCTTTGATGAGTTCTCATCCAAACTGGGAGTATACAACATATACACACCAGTTTGAGGGGGAGTGTAGGATATTAGATGTAAATTAAATGTTGTAATCTTATCTTATCTCATCTAATAGTTTGAATTTAAAAGTTTAAATCTAGATAAACTCTATCTCATTAAAGGATAAGAGTTATATCTCTTAGGTAGACTACTCTAGGTTAACTAGTTGTAAAGCCTATAAAAGGAGTACTCTTGTACAACATTTTTTAATAAGATTTAACAGAGAAACACTCTAAAATGTTCTCTGATTTCAACAATATCTTCATCTGAACCTGCCAAGGTATTTCTTTGTTACACTGTTTATAATCAATACCTCTCTTCGTCGCATATATATGCACTTAGATATCACTGAACTTGGTGAAAGGTTGATGCAAAGTTGGCAGCAGCTGAAGAAAGTTTTGCACTTTCCGTATGGACAACAGCAACAATCTGTCGAGTCCTCTCTCTTGATAGTGTAATGTTCTATGATGCAAACCTCTTCACTTCAATCTATTTTCGGTAGATATGTTTTCACCGTTTGATCATTCTCCCAGATTTTGGCAATGGTTGCTGGAGTATTATTGGAAAAACAGGTCGTAGTAATCTGCCCTAATCTGGTAAGAATATCGTATTTTGGTTCCTATGTGTTCTGCACTTATTTGTTTTTTATGGCCAGCTATAGACTATATCCTGACTTAGACACTAATTTGCATCAATGCAGGGTGTCTTATCGGCTGTGGTGTTATCTATGGTTCCTTTGATTCGTCCGTTTCAGTGGCAGAGTTTATGTCTTCCGGTAATCTCCGTAACCTCTATCCCTGCTGCTCTTTCTGAAATTCTAGTTGCCATATATATATAGCTCAAATCTATATACTTTCTAAAACTATATTTGCGCTCAGGTGCTGCCGATGAGGATGCTTGATTTTCTTGATGCACCGGTTCCTTTTCTTGTGAGTTGCAGTGTTCTTCTGGATGTTAATAATAATTAAAAGAAAAATGATAGTATGATTCATGAAATTCTAAGCTGACACTTGACAGTAAGATAAGAGCTTGAAACTGCACAAGAAAGACAAAAGGCATGTTCCTTTACATGTATACGTGATTTATATCGCATATGCACGAACAGAAAAAAGATAATTTTCAGCTTTTGTAAGTAGGTTAAAGCTCTTAATGAACATACATATTATTATCTGCAAAAAGTGTTACAATAGCATATATTTATCGGAAGTAATAGACTGCTCTGATTTAGTGTTTTTGTTTCTTTCATTATATAGGTTGGCTTACAACATAAACCCACGGATTTGAAAATGAAAACATGTAATCTTGTTCAAGTTAATGTGCTCAAGAACCAGGTATTTATGATGTCTAGACAAACTGTTTGATTCTGTGATTTATAGTTCCAGATTATAACACTTGCACTTATAATGTTCGATATTAGCGCGTTTCTTGTTTTTTTTTTCTGTGCCCTCTGACTCTCTTGAACAATTTGTCCAGAGATTTGATAATTTATTATGACTGCTCAAAGTATTTCTGTAGAATAACACAGAAAGATAGGAAAGAGTTTAGAGATAAGTTCTCTGACTTTCTCGTGTATTTCTTATTTTTCTACTGTTTACCTTTAAGTCTTTTTAATAGACTTAGTACATTGAGTTTTAATACAACATAATTACTTCTATTTATCTACATTTAAATAGAGTTGTTATCTATATAAACTACTGCACTTAGATAATAGATACAAAGAGATAAAATATTTATCTTCGATTCGAACATAATCTACACTCCCCTCAAGCTGGTGAGTATACGTTGTAGAGCCCCAGCTTAGATGTGAATTCATCAAAGGTTACTCTTGGAAGTGCCTTGGAGAGAACATCTGCTAGTTTATCTTTAGTAGGCACAAAATTAAGCTTTACCAACCCACTACTAACTTTTTTCGGAAATAAAATGTCTATCTATTTCCACATGTTTTTTTTCTGTAATGATGAATTGTTTTTTTCACAATGCTAATGGCATATTGACTATCACTAAACAACTCAAATCCTTTGTTGTTATTTAATCCCAATTCTGTCAAAAGCCTTTGTAACCATGTCTTCACAAATGCCAAGAGCAACAACCCTATATTCTGCTTTAACACTACTTCGAGACACCACAAATTGCTTTTTACTTCTCCAAGTAACTAAGTTGCCCCACACAACGTGCAATATCCGCCCAACTAGAATCAATAAAAACCTTTATTTTTATTTCTTCATTTTTCTTAAAGATCAAACCGTGTCCAAGGGTCTTCTTGAGGTACCTTAAAATTCTGTTGACTGCATCAAGATGTTCCTCTCTAGGATCACTCATATGTTGGCTTACAATGCTGACTGGAAAGGCTATATCTGAACATGTGAGAGAAAGATAAATAGTTTTCCAACTAACCTCCGATAGAGTTCTTTATTCACCGGGCTTCACATTTCATCCTTCCTAAATTTTAGGTTGGATTCCATAGGAGTTTCAGCTGGCTTGCATCCTTTCATTCCGGTTTTAGTAAGAAGACCAAGGATGTATTTTATTTGATTAATTACTATTCCGGCTCTTGATCTCGCAACTTCCATTCCAAGGAAGTATCTAAGACTTCCAAGATCTTTTTTAATTTTTCAATTTCTTCAACATCATCTCCAGTAATTATAATATCGTCCACATAGACGATTAAAATAGCTTTCTTCCCATAAGCTTCTCCTTTAATAAACAGAGTGATCGGTTTGGCACTGCTGGTACCCATTCTTCACAATTACTTTAGTAAATCGATCAAACCAGGCTCTAGGAGACTGTTTTAAGCCATACAACGATTTTTCCCCCTTGCAAACCTTCTTTTGTCAAAGTGATATCCCATGCCTTCTGGAATCTGCATATAAAGTATAAACATATTCTTCCAGATTTCCATTCAAGAATGCATTCTTGATGTCGAGCCGAAAAGTCTCTCACAATATTCAACTTTGCTACTGGTGCAAAGGTTTCTTGATAGTCTATTCCATAGGATTGTGTGAATCTTTTGGCTACCAACCTTGCCTTGAACCTTGCGACACTGCAGAGTTATACTTAACTGTAAACACCCATTTGCAGCTCATTGGTTTCTTTCCTGGTGGTAAATCTACAAGTGTCCAAGTTTTGTTGTTTTTCGGTGCCCTTATCTCTTCTTCTACTGCCATCTTCCACTTCGGATTTTGTATAGCTTCCTCTACTGTTTTTGGAATAACAATGTTGTCCACATTAGCAGTAAAAGCTTTAAATGAAGCTTTTAGATTCCCATATGCTACAAATCTCTGGATAGGATGAGATGTGCATATTCTTACCCCCTTTCTTAGAGCAATAGGTAAGTCATTAGTATTAATGATAGGAAGAGGAGCATTATTTTGAGAGGTTTCCATACCTTCCAAGTGTTCTGAGGCTATAGGACTAAATTCTAGCTCTCAGCAGTCTGCAGGTTGTATGATGGTCTCTTTAGCAGGCTTCATTCTCCTTTTGTAAACACTGGTTCAAGTTGTTCGGGCTGGGTGTTTTTAGGAGTCTTTGGTGTACTAGGAGAATTCGAACGAGGTAAAACAGTATGTTCTGAAAAATCTGCTGGTTTAGAAGGTAAAGGTAAACAAGGATAAAAATTATCAACAAACTGAAATTCCCTTAAACTCTCTCCCTGAATTTTGGTTTTGGTATAAAAAGGTTTATTTTCATGAAAAGTAACATCCATGGAGGTGTAGATTTTCTCAGTGATAAGAGAGTAACATTTGTAGCCTTTCTTAGTAGGAAAATACCCTAAAAATATGCACTTACAAAAATAGTGCACCCAAAAACCTTTATTGGCATATTTGAAGAAAGAGGCTTAAAATCAGGAAAATAATGAAGAAATGGGTTCCTAAGAACTCTAAAATCATAATTCTGCTAGGCATTCTGTTTATGAGAAATGTGGCAGTAAGAATTGCTTCCCTCAATAGAATTTAGGAACATTAGTAGTAAATAACAAAGACCGAGCCACTTCTAATAAATTTCTATTTTTCTCTCTCGACAATTTCATTTTGTTGAGGAGAATCAACACAAGAGTAATATGAATAATTCCCTTTTCTAGAAAAATAGGACCCTAGAGTTCGAGTAAAATATTCACTGCCATTATCAGAGTGTAACATACGAATATGACTGTTAAACTGGGTTTCTATAAGATTCTGAAATTTTTTAAATACTCCCTCAGTTTCTGATTTTTCTTTCATTAAGAAAGTCCAAGTAAGCCTTGATGAAGGTAATAAACCACCTAGAACTGTCTATGTTTTTTACTTACGAAGGGCCACAAATGTCACTAAGCACAAGGGAAAAATGAGAGGATGTTTTATGTGTTGATGGAGGGTATGAGGTTTTCTTGTGTTTAGCAAGTGGACAAATGTCACAAGTAAAAAATACTCGGATTTTTATTAAGAAATAAACTTGGAAACATCTTTGCAAGGTAATGGAAATTAGGGTGTCCTAATCTATAATGCCATAACAAAACATTTTGTGATGAATCTAAAATAGTAGGCAAACAATGAATCGGTGATGAACAACTTGATTGGGCTTGTTTATGCAGAGATTTTTGCTCTTGAAGAATGTAGAGGCCACCACACAACCTAGCACTCCCAATCACCGTCCCCGAGTCCATAGCCTGAAATTCACAAACATTCGGAGAAAATTTAGATGTGCATCGTAAATCAAATATAAGATTGCAAGCCAATTTAGGAACATAAAGCACATTTGGCAGTATAAAATTTTCAAAAATCTGAATAGAACCACTCCCTTCAATAGATAACAAGGATCCAGCAGTTCTTATATGAGAAAAACATTGCGAGGGCCGAAAAGTCTGTAATAGGGACACATCTCTTGTCATATGGTTCGATGCCCCTGAATCCACAATCCAAGTTTGACAAGTACCATTGTCAGCAAGATCAGCAAAAATTGGTCATATTCTCCTTTTGCTGTCTCAAGAATTGGTGAGACCCAAAAACAACAACAGTTGTGGAAGAAGTTTCTACCATCTCGCAAGGTGTTGGAGAATTTTTTTTTGTAGGATCGAAAACCTAAACTGATACCATAACACAGAAAGATAGGAAAGAGTTCAGAGATAAGTTCTCTGACTTTCTCGTGTATTTCTTATTTTTCTACTGTTTACACTTTAAGTCTTTTTAAATAGACTTAATACATTGAGTTTTAATACAACATAACTACTTCTATTTATCCACATTTAAATGGAGTTATTATCTATCTAAACTACTGCTACTAGATAATAGATACAAAGAGATAAAATATTTATCTTTAATTTGAACATAATCTACAGTTTCACCTGAACTCAGAGTATTCTTGGTTCTTTTAAATGTTATTCAGGTGAAAACATGCCACTTGCCTACACTTCCTTGACATAAAGAGCTTGTATCGGAACTAGGGCCGATACATTCCAGACTCTCATTAGAAGGTTCATTTGCTAAAAACTATCCTACATATAAGTGCAATGAAGTGCAGGTGTTTACTGATCATTTTATCAATACTTTTTATTCTCCTATTGTGCAGCAGCTAATATCAGTTTTACCTGTTCAGGCTGAAGCTGCAACAGAATTTTTGGCAGTAATGCGACGATACTTCGAGTCACTTTGTGTGAATCTGAGATATCATACAATTACTAGTGTAGAAAACCATGACAGGGTTGGCACTTTGGTTCTTATAATTCATGTTGTCCTCCGGTTTCTTTCCTAACGACTCGCTGCATAACTGGTTAATCTTTCTCATTTTCTTTTTATGTGTTCGAATAACTTCCAGGTTTCCTTACTACTTAAAGATAGCTTTATAGACTCTTTCATAGCAAGGACCGGCCGTTTATTACGGTAATCTTATGTTCACTGGCACGGTGAAGACAAAAAAGAAAATTGTCAAAATGCACCGAACCATATGTTACAAATTTACAGCACTAGATCCTGATGGAACACATGTAGAATGAAGTTTAAAAGAGATCAAATTAAACTTAAAATCTTAGATTTTCTTTGTTTAAAATGATCGGTTTTGCATGGAAAATTGCCGTTCTATTGCTTACTCATTGTTGCTGTTTTTCCGTTTGCAGCTGTTTGTAGACACTCAACTATTCAACGTTCTATCAGATGCTCGATTGTCAACCTTCGAAAACGAACAGTTAACATAATCTGATTAGCAGGTACGTTGTGTCGAGATAAGCTTCCTAGGTGCATAACTCCATCAGATATAAAGTACTGTATAGCCTTGAAGATCGATGGCATCTCGAACACTATTGGTAATTTGGTAGTGACCCTAAGCCATTTTTGAATAGTAATGGGTGCAGTGCCATAAAAATGTTGCAGCAAAATGCTTAGGGATTCAAACTTTGGCCTTACTCGCAAATCCTTGTAAATGTCAATAGTTTAATTGCACAGTTTATTCTTTATAATGCAACTCTTAGTGTAATGATCAATATATTTCTCTTCGGCTCGATGTGTTTTCTGTAGGGGTGGATAAAAGAAGAGATTGCACTACAGATGCTAAAACTCAAACTCAAAACTGTTGATATCCAACTGTTTTCTTCCTGACACCATTAATTCAAGTCCGAAAAACAGAACAACCTCGTTTTCTCTTTCCGATGTGGGATTAATGTCTCCGCCTCTTACCAGTCATGACAATATTCATATACTGGAAATGTTCTTCATACAACATATCCAGAAACAGTGCTTGGTGCAGAGGAATCAGTTACCTGCAGAATTTGACTTTAACGAAAAGGAATCGTTACAGAAACCCATAAAAGAGACACGCATGTAATAATAGTTCTAAATCCTGCCTTAAAACTGAGGAATGGGGGCAGTTTCATACATTGTTTGATAACTACAGCACTTGAACCACTGCACAAACTTTTGTTTTGTATCAGCTTGGAATGATGTGGAATTCACGGGAGAAAATTGAACGGTGCAGAATCAGCTGGTTTGAATTAATTTATTTATCTTGTTGTGATTCAGTGTGGTGTGACATTTCTTGAACAATGTTGAAGTAGCCCCCCAAAGATCCTAAATTATACGGTCCCCGACTGTAACTTGCAAGGCAGGAGAGACATTTGTAATCAGCCAATTTTAGAGGCTGAATTGACTGAATAAAAATAGTCTGTTCCTTTTTTGTGCCTCTATTTATGCCCCATTAAAAAATACAATTTTATAGTTTAGGGTTAGAGTTAGGGTTTAGAGAATTTGGGGCATAGTGTATTTTTTATAGTTTAGAGTTTAGTGTTTATGATTTAGAATTTAGGGTTAAAGTTTAAAATTTAATTTTTAGTATTGAGCATAAAAAATGACACCGAAAAAATGCAAGAGATTTTTGTTCGAACTGAAATGCTTTAGTGAGCGGAGTAGGACAAAGATCCTATTCAAACAACACTGCTTACTAATATTGAGAAACACATTCAGATGATGTAAATATCCTTGTATTCTCTGCCTTAAAGCCTTTAATATTTTTAGGTTAAATTACACTCGATATCACTAAACTTTAAGTTTAGTATATCAATTATACTACTAAACTAAAAATTAATATTATTTTAACACCGAACTTTAGTTTATACTTCAATTATACCACTCCCTTTGCGTTATCGTACACCTACCATTAACATCCGTCCACGTTATCGATTTTAATGGCCTCGTATTATAATTGAAGCCTAAACTAGTTTGATGCTAAAATAATAGCGATTTTAGTTCAGTAGTATAATTGATACTAAACTTAAAGGTTAGTGATATCTGATGTAGTTTAGCCATATTCTTATGCATAAATAGATAAAGGATATAACGTCTTAAAGATGTGAATGTATGAAATAATTCGAGGACAAAAATCCTCTGTTAATTTTCAGTGCCTCTTTCTATGCCCAACACTAAAAAAAATAAACTTTAAGCCATAACCTTAAATTCTAATCATAAATCATAAACCTTAATAAATACACCATACACCTAATTCTCTAAACCCTAAACTTAATTTTTTTAACATGAGACATAGAAAGGGCACCAAAAAGGGTAGAAGATTTGTATTCCTAATTCGATTAAACTCGAATACTTGAGTTTCCGGGTTGGATATTTCTCGTAAACTTTGCATCATTGAAAATTTATGATCTAAAATCAAAGCAAATGTCAAAAATTGAGAATATATGGATTTGGGAAGGTAACTATCTAAATGGTAAAAAAGATGAAATATTTTTACAGAATATTCAGAAACCTCGCAACGGAAACTGATGAGTGTTCAAAAATACTATTTTTATTGCTATTTTTACTCATATTATTGTTAGACTTAGGCACATTTTAGTTTCATTATTAGGCATTCATGCATAATTTCATAGTTTCTTTTGCCTTTAAGCTTGATTACTCAATTTGGTTGATTTTGTGGAAAAAGGTGCTGCCGGTATATGTCTTTGTGTGTGCAGGATCTAATTGCCCAAGCAAGTAGAAAAATTGTCGAGGCATATCGGGATAAGTCCACCTCATCCGAGATAAACACGAAAAGCAAGGGATAAACTCCCAAAATCTGGATATTCCACGCAGAAAAAGGAGATAAAGACTCAGATTTATGAAGAGTTTGAAGATAAAGATAAGAGAGATTAATTATCTCTTTTATCCAATTCAATTCCAACTTAAACTCATCCTTATCAACAACATAATCTGCAGAATTGAAGAGTTTAAATTCCAACATAAACTCATCCTTATCTCCATGGAACTCGAATACAATCCAACCTCTCATACCATCACAAACTGATCAGATCATCCCCTATAAATAGAGAGGTTAACGCAGCTTTAGAAGAGAGGGGAATCAGAGAAAGAGAGCAGATCGCAAGGCACCATCTTCTTCTTTATTTTTACTTTATGCGATCCATGGCTGGGAAGTTTTCCTTTGTATATCTTTCGAACCCAACCATGAATTGATGTAAAATGGCTGGGTTTATTTTGGGTTTGTGGTTTTGATAAACGATTAGATTGTTTAGGTTTTTGAGTTGCAATTTTAATTCAAATTTTGTTCATTCTTGGTTCTTAATTTTGCGAGTGAATTGGGAGAGGATCTCGTGAATTTATCTATTTATCTAATATCGGGAGAGTTAGATTCAAGAAACGAATGAGCATGGTCTTTATTCAATCAATTGATGGTGAAGACTAATTCGACTTAGGGATAAGTTGCGAATTTCAACGGTTAAGAGAAGCGCAATATCGGTTGTTGTCCACCCTTGGTTCACGCAGGGATGAATTATCAAGGCATGCATAATTAATAGTGTTTCGAGTTAGGGATAATAAGAAGCCATTGAAGAACGCTTCGCCGAACTTTGAAGGTTGTCACCCAATGCCTAGGAAATCGCTTCATTCCCAATTGCCCAGGCAATCGCAGAACTGCCCAATCAATCCGACTGGATCCAATTGAGGGAACAATTGAGCTACTATAGCACTCAATTACCATGACAGTCCATTCAACTATCACTCCACAACTCACGATAACCCGACCTACTCTCTTATTTGATTACTCTATCATTTATTTCTATTTACTTAGTTTATTTTACTTATTATTCATTCCTATCAATCTATTTCTTTTTCAACACAATAAGTTAAGCAAGATGGCCCAAACAAATCCCTGTAGAGACGATACTCGATACATATCATATCATTTTATTACTTGCGACGTGTATACTTGCACCATTTGCGTAGCATTCAAAACACGCAACAGAAGCCCTGTAAAGCAGGGGACCTCTACAATAATACAAATAAAACAAAAAATGTTATTTTTTGTAATAAAAAAAACTTTGATACACAGGCCGTGTAAATTTTAATTTACATGTGTCTTTTAATTTTAGGGGTTAATGTTTGAGTTTAGAGTTTAGAATTTAAGGTTAGAGTTTAAGATTTAGGGTTTAGTTTTTTAAGATTATAGTTAAAAATTTAGAATTTGAGTTTTATAATATAAATATAAAGATTTATGTAAAATTAATTTTACACGGCATGCATATCAAAATTCTACCCATAAAAAATTATTTTCATTAAGTGTTATGGTCACTCGCCCTTCGTAATTTATGGAAGCATCTGATTCTTTCGGAAGCATCTGATTCTTTCGGAAGCATCTAAAACGTGATAGGAAGAAAAGTAAGCACCTACATTGGCCTTCATATTGTATTTTTTTGGTCTAAGTTTAAAGCGATCTTTTTTTTTAAGGTGAAACGAATCGAACTTTAAATGAGAAATAAGATTTTTTTTAAATCAAACTTAAAATTTTATTTAAAAGGATAAACATAACTATTGGTCACTAAATTATTATTGCTTTCCTATTTTGGTCACACAATTAAAATCATCACTAACTTTACATTTTTTTTCATATTTTGGCCTAATGTTATTTTTTCCTGTTTTGGTCATCAATCTATTGCTTCTTTCCTATTTGGCCACTAAATTATTCCCCCTTTCATTTTTTTGTGAGTTTTTTTGGCTGTGAATGACCAATATAGAAAAAAATGTAACATTAGTGATTATTTTAACAAAAATAATTATTTTAACATTAGTGACCAATATTTTTTTTCACAAAAATTAGAGTGGTCTTTTGGAAGAAGTTAATATTGAAAACGTTGTAAATGATTTTATTTCAAAACATGCAAAAAAATATTTTTTAAGTGAAAATGTTAGATTTTCATATATTTGTAAGTAATTTTTATGTTGCTCATGAAAGTAATCTAACCTTTTTTTATATCAATGAAACTTTATTTGAAAAAAAATCTTATACCTTTTCATATTATAAGTTAAGGCGTCTTATTTTAATAAATTATACATGACCCCTTAAATCTTTGAACCGCCCCTAACTATATAATTTACCTATTAAATATTTTTTCAACTAATATTTTATATGGATAGAATATTAGTTTAATTAAATTAATATTGTTATAATATTTTAGAAGTCGTGAGTTTATATGTGTTTTAAGTATAATTGTTAGTGTTAAAATATTATGAATAATTTAAATGTTGTAATTTAAACTTTCAAAATATTAATCGTCTTATTGTTGGTGCAATAATTTAAGGATTGTGAGTTTAAGCAGATTTATTTTTTTTTTGGAATAATTTCTATCTAGAGGGAGAGAAAAGAGAAATTTTACTTTTACCGAGTCTTGAACCCACTACCTAGGAGAAGAGAAAGATGTTAACTGAAAGCTTTAACTACTGTTTAAATAGATTTAATTAAACTTCCATCTTTAGGTATACATTAATTAATAATACTTCTCTATTAAAAAAAATTAATAATACTTTTTTATTTTTTTTGTTGACGTTCTTTTTTATGAGCTCTCTTGGTAGAAAATCAATATGTTAACATTTTTGTCTCATTAAAATTTGTTTTATTCTTTTTTAGTCACTGTTGATTGATTCTTAAATTAGTCAACTGGTAAAACTTATTAATTTTGATCAATAAAAAGATTTACGGTGACGGAAAAATTAGGGTTGTTTTAGTATTTTTAATGAAATTAAAATTGTTTAGCCAAGCTTTAGAATAAGGTCAAAACGTAGGTGGTCCTTTGGAATTAAATCCAATTTACAACGTGCAATATTTTGACAGTATGTTTATGTTAAGTCGGTCGGAGCCTATGAGTACCACTACCAGCGTGCAATCCAATCGGACCAGCAACCATTAGTGTCGCTAGAGATGGACGTAAAATTTTATGTTATAGGGACGAACCTATAAAATTCTAGTGAGAAAATTTATAAAATTCTAGGTACGAAAATAGACTTTTAATAACAAATACATATTTTTTTAATTTTTAAATCATATATAAATTTTAAATTTTTAGAATGATGATTTAGCTTTTGGGTTCATCCCTGAATGTCACCCGTTGAAGCCGTGACAAATTTGTCAAACTTCGTACCCTTTCTATTTAGGCTTAAATAAAAAATGGGTGCCAAAAGTATATCTTTTTTAAACTTTAGGTGCCTAAAGTATTTTTTTGTAAAAATAGGTGCTCAAAGTTTTAAAAGTTATAATTTTAGGCGCCTAACTGATAATGAGTGTTAATTTTTTTAATCAATCAATACTTGACACGTGGCATATTTGAGGTACCTAAAATTTTAACTTTTGAAACTTTAGGCACCTATTTTTACAAAAAATACTTTAAGCACCTAAAATTATAACTTTTGAAACTTTGAACATCTGTTTTTACAAAAAATATTTTAAATACTTAAAATAAAATAAAAACATATTTTAGACACCTATTTTTCATTTAAACATTCTTTTTATAAAGCTCGACAAACAACATTAATACGAGAAATATCAACTTTAAGCCGCGGTCGGAGAGTAATAATTTCTTGGGTAAATTGTAATAATAGTCATTACATTATTATCGTTTTTTATTTTAATCACCAAACTTTTACAAAACTGTAATCGACATTATGTTAATATTAATCAATTGCTTTAAATATAACTAACTTTTTGCCAGCTGAACCTTCTGAAAAATCTCATTTTGGCCTTTAATTTTAAATTTTTTGATATTTATAAATAATTTTAAATGTTTGACTTATTTCTTTTTTTTTTACTTATCACACTTAAAAATTCAATTCTATATCAAAATATATTATTATTTGTACAAATTTGATATGTGTAATTTTAATTCATATCTTTTGAAAATTTTATTTTAGTCTATAATTTTAATTTTCTTTCAATTTGATCACCATGGTGCCAGAAAATTACAACAAAACTAATGTCATCTATAGTTGTCATCAACTTTAGTAATGTCAATGATAGCTGGTGACGACTTTAATCCTTTTTTTTTCTCATAAATTTCTTTTTTAAAAAAACCTCTAAAAGACGTGACTGACTAAACACATCTTTTGCATCAACTAATAAGTTTATATCATTTGTTGATTGTATTATCACGTCGGATAAAGACGCAACATTCTACACAATAGAAATGAGTATTATTATGATCAACTAATAAGTTTATATTTTTTTGCTCCTAATGGGTCTATAACTCATAACCTAATAAAATATGAGGGAACCACGATGAGCAATCACATGGACCAATAAATTTGTGGTTAAATATATTGTGTTTGGATACTTCAATATAATTGTATGAAAAGTAATTGTAATTTGTAATTATAAGTAATTCAATTTTTTAAAGACATGTTTAATTGACGGAGTGAAATTACACCTTAATTCTCTGTCATGTTTGTAATTAGTAATTACATCTTAATTCTCGATGTCATACTTGATAATACAAAATATAATTACACAACAAATAAGTTTAAACTTTAAAATAATTATAAAATTAAATAATGTAATTACACATATTCTCACTCCCTCCCCTAAGAGTTGAGGAGTGTTGTTGGAGCCCCAATTACACTCAATTAAAATGAAGCCTAAAATTACAATTATTAGTCAAACATGTCACTCGCATCTATGTAATTATACGTAATTATTTCATTTTAAAAAAGTTATACGTAATTATACACAAATTCAATTACTATGTGACTTTTCAAACCTGCCCTATAAGTTCAAAATTTCAAATCCATTTGTTAAACTTTTCGTTGTGAAATTCAAATTCCTTACAACGTTATTTTTAGGTTACTGTCAAAATGTTAGACTTAATTTAATAGTTCGGTGACTATTTATGTAATTTACTCTAAATTTAATAGTTAGACGTAATTTTTTAAATATGAAAATAAAAGACTAAAATTTTAAAAGTAAAAATAAAAGGACTAGATTTTAAATGTACAAATAGTGCACGGACTTTGAACATATTTCAATCTAAATTAAGGGTCAGTTTGGCATTGTTTTTGAAAAATACGGTGGGAAAATGATTTTAAAAAATGTTTTTGCATTGTTTGGTTTAAAATAAGAGTGTTTGGTATAACTTTCAAACGGTGCTTTTATGTAGATAAAATGTCCATTTTAGACATTCTTTTTGAAAATATAAAAGGATTGATGATATAAACGAGGATATATGAGTAATTTTACTTAAAAGTACTTTTGGAAAAGCTAAAAGCTAAAAATTTTAACTTTTAAAAAACACTTTTCAAAATAAACTGAAAAGTAGTTTTGGCCTGAAAAGCTAAATGTTTTTCATTGCTTTTGGTCTCAAACCAGTTTTTGGAGCCAAAAGCTGGTTTGAAAAGCAATGAAAAACAGGACATTATGTTAATTAATATTTGTATTTTTTAAGATGTAATTACTGAATATCTTTTTTATCAATTTTTGTGTGATTACATAGTAGTATATGTGATTCAAATTTAACCCTTTGAAAATGTATATATCGTACAAACAAGCTATTTGAACTCGAGACTTTTAGAAATAACAACGTTCTTTTTTTTCACTAAAATCACTCAAAATTGAATGTTAACATTTTATTATTATGCTTAACAACAAAATAAGTGCCCAAACTATGCATATTTTTTGCAATAGATGCCTAAAGTATTTTTAACTGAAATAGGTGCATAAAGTTTTATTTTTGGCTTGTTTTAAAGTCAACTAAAACACCTACTTTGGCCAGAAAATTTTTTTATTTCAGCCAAAAAAATTTAGGCACATATCTAAAAAATGAGTATAATTTGAACACTTATTTTGTAGTTAAGTCGTATTGTTATTAGAAAATGATTGGCTTTGGAATCAATTCATGGCATCACACTTAAGTATATATATAGGGGTGCTAATTGAGCTAAGCAACTAGCAAACAGTTTGAGCTCGACTCAGTCAAAACTGTATCGACACTCGACTCGAGATCTTAGCGAGTTGAGCAACTCAACTCGAGGTCTTAGCAAGTCGAGTTGAGCAACTTGACTTGATAAGTTTACGAGCAATTCATTATTGTGATTTTTTGGTGGTCACGTTAAAAAATTATGTTCCAATAAATTTTAATATTAATTAAAAGTTCTAAAAAATTCAATAACTTGCTAGATAATTTATCCATAAAATATTTAGTTGCACATTTACAAAAAGTTAGAGCTTTTCCTTTAAAAAAATAATATGTATTAATAAGAAATTAAATTATACTAATAATTAGTATTTTCTTTTTTATTAAAGTCTTTATTTTTCTTTTATTGTCATTTTATGTATAAAAGTAGAAAAATGTAAAAGTATTTAGTTCTCATATAAAAAATACTATTGAAAGTTAAACCCCAATATCGCTAAAGATTTTTTTCTTTTGTTGTTCATCGAAGATTGTTGAGAAATTAAAAAAAATATCATACTCAAATATCGATTTCATCTTTAACTTGGCCATGACAAGTTCGTTTATTTATTTATTCAGTCCTCACGTTTTTTCTTTTTCTGAATTTGTATGTTTATATTAAGATCTAATAGTATTACTAGATTTTAAAAATTTTGACGAACTTAATGAGCAACAAGTCAAATCGAACAACAATATTTTTTAATGAGCACGAGTCGAATAAATTTTTATTGAGTTCAACGAGTAATAAATCGAGTCGAACAATAAAATTTTTAACGAGTACAAGCATCATTTACCTCGCGATCGAATGGCTCGATAATCGCCCATTTATATGAAATCCACCTCACATCACATGGCACCACCTCAACAACTGTAAAGTGGAAACAAACAAAAACCCATTATATTTTCCTTTAGTTCTCAGAAACATTTGCACACTAGCAAAAGAATTGCATAATCTAATCATGTTTCTTTATAAAGCTAGTCTAGGGGTGTTTTGGATCCCATCATCCTCTCATAATCAAACGTATTGAAGTTTTAACAGACCCAAACACTACAGTAATTCCTCTCTCTTTCTCTTCATATAAATCTATATATATAATTCTATAGCTTTGTTTTCCTCCCCACGTTCTTCGATTATACACGTTGAAGATCATTCATTTGATTTTTGGATTGCCACCATCTTCTGCTTGATCAGAGGAGAAAATACCTGGTCAGTTTTATAATTTTTTTGTTTGTGATATGGGTTTCGTTCAATTATTCATATGATTTTTAGAACCCTTTGTTTGTCTCCTTGTGTTCTCTGAAAATACATATAGAGCTAAGAAAGAGAAACAGAGGGAAATGGGAAATGAAAACATCGTTTTTGTTTTTGTTGTTTCATCGGGTTTTCAGTCTTTGTTTTGCGTGTAGAGAAAACCTGTTTGTTTTCATGTGCAATGTGTCTGCAAATTCTACCTCCAAATGACCCTTTTTGTTGTTGTTGTTGTTGTTGTGTGCCTTGTTTGTAATTGTTTCAGATGGTGAGATGCCCTTCTTCACACGATTTGATCTCTCTTCTTACTTAATTCATCAACAAAGCCACCGACTCTGCTTGTTTCCCGGGTCTATATCCGTCACAAAAAACACTCACTTTTTTCAACAATGGGCTTCTTCACTCTATTACTCAATAGTACTACAGCTGGGGAACCACCACATTTCTCCCTTGTGAGGGCAATTCAAGGTTTGCCTATCTTGGAACTATCCTCCATTTGCATCAATTTAACACTTGTCCTGGTGTTTCTTTTCATAATATCTGCAAGGCAAATATCTGTTTGTTCTGGTAGAATTCGATTCTCCAAGGACGATTCTGTTCCGAATTCTAGCCCAATTAGGAGAAGCAGTACTGTTGATGGAGAAGGTCAACAGGTTATAGTAGGTGCTGGGTTTAAATCGTCCTTGTTTTCTTGTTTCTACGTGCTTCTCGTGCAAGTTGTGGTGCTAGGATTTGATGGATTCCGATTGATAAGAGAGGCTGTTGATGGGAAAGTTGTGGATTGGTCTGCACTTGCTTTGCCTGGTGCTCAATGTTTAGCTTGGTTAGTATTGAGTTTCTCGACTCTCCATTGTAAATTTAAGGTGTCTGAGAGATTCCCATTGTTGCTAAGGGTATGGTGGTTCGTTTCCTTTTTGATTTGCTTGTGCTCCTTGTATGTTGATGGTAAATCGCTCTTAGTAAATGGTTCAAACTACCTTTCTTCTCATGTAGTGGCCAATTTTGCCGTAACCCCTGCACTTGCATTTCTTTGTTTTGTTGCAATTAGAGGTGAGACTGGTATAGAAGTTTGCGTAAACTCTGACCTTCAGGAGCCATTGCTTCTTGAAGAAGAGGCAGGGTGTCTTAAAGTTACTCCTTATAGTAATGCTGGGCTCTTTAGCTTGGTCACACTTTCTTGGCTAAATCCGCTTCTTTCACTCGGTGCTAAACGACCGCTTGAGCTTAAGGACATTCCTCTTCTTGCACCAAAAGATCGAGCCAAGAGTAATTATAAGGTTTTGAATTTTAATTGGGAAAAATTGAAGGCTGAAAACCAATCAGAGAAACCTTCTTTGGCTTGGGCACTTTGGAAGTCATTCTGGAAGGAAGCAGCTTGTAATGCTGTATTTGCTCTCTTGAACACTCTTGTTTCCTATGTGGGCCCATACATGATTAGTTACTTTGTTGATTATTTGGGAGGACGGGAGACTTTCCCTCATGAAGGTTATGTTCTTGCTGGGATCTTTTTTGTAGCAAAGCTCGTGGAGACATTGACAACCCGGCAGTGGTATCTCGGGGTAGACATTTTGGGTATGCATGTGAGATCAGCTCTAACAGCAATGGTGTATCGCAAGGGGCTGAAGCTCTCGAGCTTAGCTAAACAAAGTCATACCAGTGGAGAAATTGTTAATTACATGGCAGTTGATGTTCAAAGAGTGGGAGACTATTCTTGGTATCTCCATGATCTTTGGATGCTTCCACTGCAAATAATTCTTGCTCTTGCGATCCTATATAAAAATGTTGGAATTGCTTCCATTGCCACATTGATTGCAACCATTATATCCATTGTTGTTACTGTTCCTTTAGCAAAGGTCCAAGAAGATTATCAAGACAAGTTAATGGCTGCCAAAGATGAAAGAATGAGGAAGACTTCTGAGTGTCTAAGGAACATGAGGATTTTGAAATTACAAGCTTGGGAGGATAAGTACCGAATTAGATTGGAGGAGATGCGGGGAGTGGAATTCACGTGGCTACGGAAAGCCCTCTATTCTCAGGCTTTTGTTACATTCATTTTTTGGAGCTCCCCCATATTTGTTGCAGCTGTTACATTCGCAACATCAATATTGTTGGGAGGTCAACTCACAGCAGGCAGTGTTCTTTCTGCACTGGCCACTTTCAGAATCCTCCAAGAACCACTCAGGAATTTTCCTGACCTGGTGTCTATGATGGCACAGACAAAGGTTTCTATTGATCGAATTTCTGGATTCCTGCACGAAGAAGAACTGCAGGAAGATGCCACCATTGTTCTGCCCCGAGGCATGTCGAAGGTGGCCATAGAGATTAAGGATGGTGAGTTTTGTTGGGACCCTTCTTCTTCAAGGCCCGCCTTATCTGGAATACAAATGAAAGTAGAAAGTGGGATGCGTGTGGCAGTGTGTGGCACGGTTGGCTCCGGGAAATCAAGCTTCCTCTCTTGCATCCTAGGGGAGATTCCCAAGATCTCTGGGGAAGTAAGTCTAGTTCATAGAACAGTTAACAATTTTCCATCTCAAATTTGGTTCTTTGTTAGTTTTATTATCCTTTTCCCGTTAATGGAAACTCTTTTTGAATTGTTATCCTTTTACTTGGATGTTTGAACAGATTCGAGTGTGCGGTACAGCTGCCTATGTCTCTCAGTCGGCTTGGATACAGTCTGGAAATATTGAAGAGAACGTTCTTTTCGGTAGTCCAATGGATAAAGCAAGATACAAGAGTGTTATCAATGCTTGTTCCTTGAAGAAGGATTTTGAACTCTTTTCACATGGAGATCAGACCATAATTGGAGAAAGGGGTATAAATTTGAGTGGTGGACAGAAACAACGTGTGCAGCTTGCAAGGGCTCTTTATCAAGATTCTGATATTTATTTACTTGATGACCCTTTCAGTGCTGTTGATGCACACACTAGCTCAGAACTGTTCAAGGTTTAACTCGGTCAAATTATACTGCAGGTATTGATGTTC
The DNA here is from genome assembly GCA_019671005.1 of Hibiscus mutabilis. Taxonomy (NCBI): domain Eukaryota; kingdom Viridiplantae; phylum Streptophyta; class Magnoliopsida; order Malvales; family Malvaceae; genus Hibiscus; species Hibiscus mutabilis. The sequence goes on along the minus strand of CM033726.1, from coordinate 50,182,144 downwards.
ATATCAATAGAATTTGGCTGATCATTTCAGTTTCTGAAACTGCAGGAATACATAATGACAGCACTGGCAAGTAAGACTGTTGTTTTTGTGACCCATCAAGTTGAATTTCTACCTACTGCAGATTTGATACTGGTATGGAGTGGTTTCTATATATACATATATATTCTGCTAGCAGTCCAGCATGCAATGATGCATGCTTCAAGTATACTCTTTCTATTGGGGTGAATGTATGTCACATTCATGTCTTATCACATCATTTGCTTATATTTCTACTATAATCTGAAGACAATTTTTTAGCTGAACATTTATATAGTGGGTTGTATTGTTGAGGTGTTCCTTTTTATTTTTAGGAACCGACTTTGGTGTCTAAAATATCTTGAACTACTTAGATTGGACAGTTAATTGACTGCTAAGAATAGGGTACATAACTTGTTATGTTTTATATGTTAGTTTGATTATGTGATTTATTTCTTAAATGTTCTTCTTGAATGAATTGGAGGAATATTTAAACGTTCTTTTTTTTTTTTGGGGGGGGGGGGGTTGCTTTTTCTTTTCATTGAGAAAAATATATATTATTTTTCCAAACTAATACTTGTTCAAGGCTACCCCCCTCCACTGCCCAATGCAATACCCCCCACTCTTTATCTAATATCCTGTTCAGTATTTATTCAATACTACAGGGGATAACAGTACTTGGGATGGATGATCTAATTAATGAATTACAGTAATGACATGCTACAAGCAACACCATAGGAGATAACAGTACCCTGCCCTCAATACTATGACAAATTCAATACTGATGGAATATTAGTCAACTTGTTCAGTATTTACTTTTGTCATCGGAACATGAAAGATGGTAGCAGGGTCTAAAAATTATCATGCGAGACTAATTGTACCTTTACAGGAGATAAAATGTAAAGATGGTGGAGATGAGGTGTTATTTCCGCATATAGCTCTTTGCTTTTTCGACTGTTTTTAATATAATAATGATTTTTCTTGGATTAATTGTGCAATACAAGTGCTCAGTGTCATATTTTCCAGGCAGTTTAAGAGTTGTAATATATATGATATACATATTTTTGCTATAGGTGGGTGATATGATGAGTTTGGTTTTCCATACGTTTTGTTGAATATTTATTCTCCAATGTCATCAATCATATGTGCAGGTTCTTAAGGAAGGCCGTATCATACAGGCAGGAAAATATGATGAACTTCTACAAGCAGGCACTGATTTTGAAACTCTGGTCTCAGCTCACCATGAAGCAATTGAAGCCATGGATATTCCAACTCACTCATCAGAAGACTCGGATGAAAATTTGCAGCTTGATGGGAAAACTAAATTAACTAAAAAAAGTGATTTTGCTGGAAATAATATCGACAATTTGGCAAAGGAAGTGCAAGATGGTGCATCATCTTCAGACACAAAAGCAATTAAAGAGAAAAAGAAAGCAAAGCGGAGAAAAAATCAGCTTGTTCAAGAAGAGGAAAGGGTAAAAGGAAGAGTCAGCATGAAGGTGTATTTGTCATATATGGCGGCTGCATATAAAGGCCTTTTGATTCCACTTATTGTTCTTGCACAAACATTATTCCAGTTCCTTCAAATTGCTAGTAATTGGTGGATGGCATGGGCAAACCCCCAGACTGATGGAGACCAAGCTAAAGTTGGTCCTATGGTCCTCCTAGTTGTTTATATGGCCCTTGCTTTTGGGAGCTCTTGGTTTATATTTATGAGGGCTGTTCTGGTAGCCACATTTGGTCTAGCAGCTGCGCAAAAATTGTTTATCAATATGCTCAGAAGCGTGTTTCGAGCCCCAATGTCTTTTTTTGATTCAACTCCAGCTGGGCGGATCTTGAATCGTGTAAGTAATTTTTTATATATATTTCCACCTGACCATATATGCTTAAAGTTGCTAAGTCTTCCTTTTGGCTCTGTGAAATCCACTTCCTTTTATTCAGATTATACGATGACGATGATTTGTAAACTCGCAGGTGTCTATTGATCAAAGTGTTGTGGATCTTGATATTCCTTTTAGACTTGGTGGATTTGCTTCAACAACAATACAGCTTCTTGGAATTGTTGGTGTGATGACAAAAGTTACTTGGCAAGTTCTGCTTCTTGTTATTCCAATGGCTGTTGCTTGCTTGTGGATGCAGGTAGTTATTTAACCTCAATTCTTTTGCTGGATTCCATCGGCTCTGAGAGAAATGGAAGCACATTAATAGTAGTTTTTTTCTTCAAGTTTATTCCGGTTTTCTCATTCTTGCTGGGAATAAACCAGGATGCTCTTCACCAGCTTTTAGATTAACAATTTTATGCTTATTCAAACATAGTATGCATCCAGCCAGGTGAACACTATCAACATCATGCAATAAATTGAAAAGGTTAATGGCCATATTAAGCATAAAATTGTTTTCATTAATCTAAGTTAAACCCTTCTGATTGTTGTTGATGAATTCAATATACACTTCATGATTTCAGAACTACTGTTGTGTAGTTTCTCTGGAAACACATGTTTCTTCTGATGAAGTGCTCACATATTACTGGTTGCAGAAATACTACATGGCTTCATCAAGAGAACTGGTCCGCATTGTTAGCATCCAGAAATCTCCAGTTATTAATCTGTTTGGTGAATCAATTGCTGGAGCAGCAACAATTAGAGGTTTTGGTCAAGAAAAAAGGTTCATGAAGAGAAATCTTTATCTTCTTGATTGTTTCGCCCGCCCATTCTTTTGCAGTCTTGCAGCTATTGAGTGGCTCTGCCTGCGGATGGAATTACTTTCGACCTTTGTATTTGCTTTTTGCATGATTTTGCTCGTGAGTTTTCCACATGGAACTATTGATCCAAGTAAGTAAACCTTTTGCATTCTTATTGACTTATCTGCTTGTTTGTAAGACATTTGAGTTATCATATATGGACTTAACTAATGATTCTTGCTTCTTCTAAACAGGTATGGCAGGCCTTGCTGTGACATATGGCCTTAACTTAAATGCACGTTTGTCACGGTGGATACTTAGTTTTTGCAAGCTCGAGAATAAAATTATTTCCATAGAGAGGATTTATCAGTACAGCCAAATTCCAAGTGAAGCTCCTCCTGTTATTGAAAACTCCCGTCCTCTGTCTTCATGGCCAGAACATGGAACAATCGAATTGCATGATTTAAAGGTATCTAGTTTCTCTTTACCACACCAAGCGCTACCTTATTTCTCCTTGAAACATCGGAGACCCGTGTGTAATCTTTCACATTACTAGCAACTTCATGTGGAAAGTGTGCAATGTATGAGAAGTTTATTGCATGAGAATGGAGAATCTACTGCTTTATCATTTTCTTTTTTTTTCTCATACCACGAAAACAGATTTTAGAGCTCTCCGAGATCAATGGATAATACATAGTTTTATGTTTTAATGATTTCAGAGATAAAGGATACAATGTTCTCTGTTAAGAGTATTACTGTGGAACCTCATACTGACATTTCCTTTTCTTTTTTATATTCCTTTTCTTGAAGGTTCGCTATGCTGAAAATTTTCCAGTAGTGCTTCATGGAGTAACCTGTTCATTTCCTGGTGGCAAAAAGATCGGAATTGTTGGGCGCACTGGAAGTGGTAAATCTACTTTGATCCAAGCATTATTCCGATTGATTGAGCCAGCTGGTGGGAGAATCATTATAGACAACATTGATATTTCAACAATTGGGCTCCATGACCTACGTAGCCGTCTTGGTATCATACCTCAAGATCCTACATTATTTGAAGGAACTATTAGAGGCAATCTTGATCCCCTCGAAGAGCATTCGGATCATGACATTTGGGAGGTATAAATTTCACTTGCATACCCAGTTTTTTCTCCCTCACATAACCAGTATAATTTAGCTGAGAGTGATGGAAATTCATGAATTTCACATAAGTTCCTGTGTTTATTCCGTGGGCATAAAGTTTATGCACATTCATGATGTTCCTTGCCTCCTAAGAAACTAAAAATCTAGAAATTTGAAATAATTCTCAAGTTTGTAGTTATTATATTGAGGATTTCAGGTTCCTCAGTAATATTATTAGTTCCTTGTAAAAGTTATACTGATAAATTATACTATTAATTTTAACATGCTAATGTCATGTCGAGTCTTGAAATAAGATCATGCTCCAATGACAAGCACTGAATTTTTCTTCATCACAGGCTCTTGATAAGTCTCAGCTTGGAGATATTGTTCGTGAGAAAGATCAAAAGCTTGATGCACCAGGTTTGCACCGTCCCTCTCAGACATCATTAATGCATCATCTGAACTGGAAAAATATTGCAGAGAGAAAGAAGAGGCAAAAAAGCCCTTTGAAGTTGCATGTTGTTGATGGGTCCTTTTTCTTTGATGTAAAATGTGCAGTTTTAGAAAATGGAGATAACTGGAGCGTGGGGCAGCGGCAACTTGTTTCCCTCGGCAGGGCTTTGCTCAAACATGCAAGAATACTCGTGCTCGATGAAGCAACAGCATCAGTTGATACTGCCACCGACAATCTCATACAGAAGATCATCAGAACAGAGTTCATGAACTGCACGGTTTGCACTATTGCACATCGGATTCCAACCGTAATCGACAGCGATCTTGTTTTGGTGTTAAGTGATGGTATGTAAAGCCATGTCTTTAAAAGTTAATTTAAGGTCCGGGATGCTTCGGTATTATTTTCATTAAAAGTCTTGGCTTTTTCCAAATAAATCGGAAACTTATTTTCAGGTCGAGTTGCAGAGTTTGATACTCCGGCACGTCTCTTGGAAGATAAATCATCTATGTTTCTAAAGTTGGTAACCGAGTATTCCTCTAGATCAAGTGGCATACCGGATTTTTGAAACAGATTGCAAGCCCAAAATTCTTCTTCCAGTCGGGCATCCAGAGCTGAGGGACCAGCCAAGAGTGAACCTGCTGCCACTGCTTCTTTCTCGCAGCACTCGGCTAACACAATGACAAAGGGAAGGGGCTAATGTGCAGACCAAGCCACTTAACCAAAACCTCAAGTAGTTTCAACTCCAAGGTAATTTTCAAGTAAATTCATACCCTAAAGTGGATTCGGAAAATTCATGTACGGTTAGCAACCTGACATACCTTGTAACGGAAAATATGCTCGACGGGTAGAGTTATTACGTAGTTAATAATAATACACGGAAGAAAAAAAATAAAAACAATGGTGGTCGGTTCATATTTGTTCAAGATATGCAATAAAATAGTGGGTTAGAGAAAAAAAGTTATTATGTAGTTAGGACAAACTTGTAGAGTTGAACTAGTTAGATCTCACTCTTTCTACTGGAAAAAAGTTGAGTTGTAGACTGAAGGTTATAAATTTTGTTTCTTCTCTAGTTCTCTTTAATTGCAGCTTCTGTTATACGTACACACACACATCCAAGTCTTTTCTATTGCGTTTTCACTGGTTTTTAGAAGAAACTGCAACAGTGTAGCCGTACTTATTCGGTCTGTTGCTCTGTATATAAGGAGTGTCGAAATTTCAACGAGGTTCATCTCGAATATTTCGAGTTCAAATCTTGATTGTCGTTCTAAAGAACTGCACAGTCCATTTTATATATCCCAATATCAAACTATAAAAATGAGATGCCAGAAATTTGGTTATGTCGTAAAGATTAAAACCCACAGGCCACAGCACTTTGGATTTGTTATATTGGCTTCTCTTTTACCATGAAAAAACAGACTTCACAAAACCGTCTGACGTACGGCTGTACTCGAAAACCAAGTTCAAGTCCAAATTTGCTGTCTAAAACACGAAGTTGCACCGGAGCTCGAGCTGTTCCGTACAATTTTTAAAATAAAATAAGAGTTAATAGCGTCCCCAAATTATGACACTCATTTTAAATTGGTCCTTAAACTTTAAAGCATTCCAATTTCATTCTCAAACTATGACCTTCATTCTAAATTGGTCCCTAAACTTTTGAGCATTCTATTTTCATCCTTAAACTTTGACTCTCATTCTAAATTGGTCCTCACACTTTTTGAACGTTCTAATTTCATCCCCAAATTATCAATATATGCTAATCATATCTTTTGTTAATAAAACCGTTACAAAAATTGTTAATTGTCATGAAACACTTATGTGTATTATGTAATAATATGATGTGATATAAATTATAATTTGAGGATGAAATTAGAACATTCAAAAAGTTTGAGGACCAATTTAGAATGAGAGTTATAGTTTGAGGATGAAACTGGAATGCTCAAAAGTTTGAGGACCAATTTAGAATGAAGGTCATAGTTTGAGGATGAAATTGAAATGTTTTGAAGTTTAGAGACCGATTTAAAATGAGGGTCATAGTTTGGGGACGTGTGGTGCAATTAACTCATAAAATAATAATCCGTAAGGACAATTATTCCATACACCGACGGTGTAATTTTTTTATACAAGTATGTCTAAATTAAAGCTAAAATCTAAAATTGAAATCTCTAACCCTAAACTCCTAAATATTAAGTTTTAAACCATAAACATTAAACTCTAAACCCCAACCATAATCCCTAAATTCTATATCTATAATCTAAACCCTTAACCTATAACCCCTAAACAAAAATTATAAACCCATAAGCTACCTCATTTGTGGAAATTAAGATTTCCACCGCCGATGTATGAGATAATAATCCATAATAGGCAATGTTAAAATAAATCAAAATTTATTGGTGTTGTCTCGTGTGGCGGAGTGCTGCGAGATTCCAATGGCAGTTGGAGGTTCGGATTTGCAAAATTATTGGGATTTGTTTGAGCTCCATTCAAGAGTAATACAATTAAATCTAATTTTTTCGAATCAAATTCGAATAATTTAGTGAATAATGTGTTAATAACCAAACATATATATATTCGATACGAATATAAACCCTAGATCGATATGTATGTCAAATCATTAAGAATAAATACTAGATTTGCGGAAGCGTACCTGAATCCATTGATGGAGATTTTTTCAGAGGGTTTGATCTTCCGAGATGATAGATTATCTCTTGGCACACAACTCTCAGATGGGGAAAAGAGATATGCAAGTTAACCTAGATCTCGGGGACCACTACCCTTTATATAAACTGAATTAAAACAGTTTATTAATATTTACAACTCTGCCCCTCATTGAGTTATAAATCTAACTTATGGTATCTACACTTTTAATTCCATGACAATTCAGTACCTATAACACGTGTAACATAATTGGTCACTTAATTACGTGTTAAACTTTATAATAGCAACGTACATTATACATATGTGCCCACTATTATTGAATTTTAATCCAACAATCTCCCACTTGGGCAACATATGTTACCTGACAAATGTACGACCTTATGAGCTCAAAAATTTGCTATCATGTAATAGGTATTCTATAACAATCTCGTCCATCAATTATATCCATATAGGATCAAAGCGGTCTTTGCCATATCAATCATGACTGGACCCATCAATGGTCACGTATATAAACATAATCAAATGACATAGATCAATCATGGATGTGTAGCATGGAAATTACATGTAAATGTGAACCGAACATGCCTATTTCCAACTGGTCCTCTTTAAACATAAGTGAGGTCCTTATCCAAATAAGAAAAGAGTGGATTAACTGAATACTTTATTTCTGATCAGAAAATAACCAAATACATAAATGTCTGAAAATAAACATAAACATAAAGTGAACAAATAACAAACTCCCACTCAAACAATAATATCCTTAAATGATGTAACACCCATATGAGCAGTGTGCTCATGAAAGACCTTGGGTGGTAAACCTTTTGTGAGCGGATCCGCTATCATAGAGTTTGTCCCAATGTGTTCTATGGATATTTGTCCATTTTGCACTCTTTCTTTCACAACTAGGAACTTTATGTCAATGTGCTTTGACTTAGACGAGCTCTATTGTTGTTGGAATACAAACACTGCTGATTTATTGTCACAAAATAATTTAAGTGGTCTTTCTATATTCTCCAAAATACGCAGCCCAGTGACAAAATTTCGCAGCCATATTCCATGATTAGATGCCTCGTAGCATGCTACAAACTCTGTTGCCATAGTGGAAGAAGCTACAAGTGTCTGTTTGGCACTTTTCCAGGATATAGCTCCACCAGCTAACAGATAAATATAGCCTGATATAGATTTTCTGCTATCTTGGCACCCAGCAAAATCAGAATCCGTATACCCTACGACCTCCAAATGATCTAATTTCCTGTATGTGAGCATATAATCTTTTGTTCTCTGAAGATACCTCATAACCCTCTTGGCTGCTTTCCAATGGTCCATACCAGGGTTGCTTGAGTATCTGCCTAACATCCCAACAATGTACGCAATATCCGGACGCGTACATATCTGAGCATACATTAGACTCCCAATAGCTGATTTATAAGGAATCTTATGCATTTCTTGAATTTCAAGATTACTTTTAGGGCATTGGGCAAGACAAAACTTGTCTCCTTTAGTGACAGGGGTGTCTATTGGTTTACTATTTTGCATGCCAAACCTTTTAAGTACTTTATCGATATAGTTCTTTTGTGACAATCTAAGAATACCCCGAGATCGATCTCGATGTATCTGAATTCCTAAAACAAAAGAAGCGTCCCCAAGATCTTTCATTTCAAAATGCTTAGATAGAAATCTCTTGGTTTCGTGCAGTAAGCCTATATCATTCGTGGCAAGCAAAATGTCATCGACATATAAAACCAAAAATATGTACTTACTCCCACTAAACTTGTGATACACGCAATCATCAACAATATTTATCTCAAAACCAAACGAGACAATTACTTGATGAAATTTGTGATACCATTGACGAGAAGCTTGTTTGAGTCCATAGATGGATTTTGTTAATTTGCAAACTATATTCTTTGGGTCTCCCGACTCAAAGTTTTTTGGTTGCACCATATAAATTGTTTCTTCAATTTCTCCATTGAGAAACGCAGTCTTAACATCTATCTGATGTAACTCAAGATCAAAATGAGCTACAAGTGCCATGATTGTCCTAAATGAGTCTTTCGATGAAACTGGAGAGAAAGTCTCTGAAAAGTCAATGCCTTCTTTTTTAGTATAACCTTTAGCTACAAGACGTGCCTTATACCTCTCCACATTACCATTTGCATCCCTCTTGGTTTTAAAAATCCATTTACAACCAATTGGTTTTGCACCTTCAGGTAATGGGATAAGTTTCCAAACTTTATTGTCTTGCATGGATTTATACTCTTCTTGCATGATATCAATCCGCTTTTGAGAGTTAATACTTTGCATGGCCTGATGAAAGTTGATCGGATCATCTTCCATCATTCCATTATCATCCTCATTTTCTTGGAGAAATACAATATAATCATCCGGAATAGCATTTCTCCTTTCTCTCGTGGATCTCCTTAATGACACTTGTTCTTGAGGTTGCTGAGTTTGCTCTTCTGGAACAATTACCTCATCCTGAATAAGAGGGAGCTGTTCGACATTGTCTTGTTGAGGTTCTGGATTCACTTCTTGATTGATGATCGGTATAGAAACTTGAACATCATCAAAAGTGATAGTAGGAACTGAGTTAAAACTCAATTCCTCCTCAAAGACAATGTCTCTTACCTTATTTCTCCCTCCAAACTCAACATCCTCAAAAAATATTGCAATTCTCGTCTCAAAAATATTCTTAATTATGGGATCATAAAATTTATAGCCCCTAGATCGCTCGAATAACCAATAAAGTAGTCGCTTCTTTGTTTTGGAGTCCAATTTCTTTTCAAGTGGCCTATAAGGCCTTGCCTCATTGGACATCCCCAAATGTGAAAATGCTTTAGAGTGGGCTTTCTACCCACCCAAAACTCATAAGGTGTCTTTTCATTTGCTTTAGTGGGGGGAACTCTATTCAGAATGTATTTGTTGTCTTTAATGCTTCTCCCCAGAGTGACTCAGGTAAGGTAGAATGAGCAATCATACTTCTTACCATATCTTTAAGAGTCCTATTACGTCTCTCAGCAACACCATTCATACTAGGTGATCCTAGCATGGTGTACTGTGGGACAATACCACATTCCTCTAGGAACTTTGCAAATGGTCCTGAACGCTGTTCACCTGATCCATCATATCTACCGTAGTACTCACCACCACGATCAGATCGAACCTTTTTAATCCTTTTGTTGAGTTGATTCTCAACTTTAGCTTTATAGGATTTGAACACGTCCAAAGACTGAGATTTTTCATGAATGAGATATAGGTACCCATAACGTGAGTAATCGTCTATGAATGTTATGAAATATTGTTGACCATTCCAAGATGCCGTAGGGAATGGCCCACAAATATCAGTATGAATTAATTCTAAGACGTCTGTAGAACGATTGGCACCTAATCTCTTAGTTTTGGCCTGCTTTCCCTTGATGCAATCAACACAAACATTAAAGTCTGTGAAGTCAAGGGACTCTAAAATACCATTAGACACAAGACGCTCAATCCTACACTTTGATATATGACCTAAGCGTTTATGCCATAATGATGCTGAATTTTCTTTATTTAATTTTTGCTTAGTACCACGTGATTCCACATGCAAGGTTTCATTATAGGATGCAATTGTATCTAACAAATAAAGGTTGTCATAAGCATTTAAATAACCAGTTCCAACAATACTTGAATTTAAAGACAAAGTAAACTGATTGTTTCCAAATGAACAATAATAACCAAATTTGTCCAATAAAGAAATGAAACTAAATTTTCGCCTAAAAGACGGAACAACAAAAGTGTCTTTCAAATCCAAATAAAAACCAGTTCCTAATAACAACCTAAAATGCCCAATTGCTTCCACTTCCACCGATTTTCCATCGCCCACAAAGATGTTTCTTTCACCATCACTTGCTTTTCGGTAGCTCGGGCAACCCCCGCATAGAAACACTTATGTGAGTAGTAGCAGCACAGAATCTAACCACCAAGTGTTTCTAGGTACTGAAGCTAAATTAACCTCGAAACAGACCAAAGTAAGATTCATACCTTTCTTTGCACGCCATGCGTGATATTTGGTACAATCTTTCTTCATGTGTCCAGCTTGTCACAAAAGAAACAATTATTTGGAACATTCTCTTGTTTCTTTTGAGTTGGACCCCTTAGACTTCATTCGATATTTCATTTTCTTGCCCTTGTCTTTAGAGGCACTAGACAAATGAGCACTTTCGATTTTCTCACGCTTCAACCTTTCTTCCTCTTGAACACAATGAGAAATGAGCTCATTTAGAGTCCACTTCTCCCTTTGTGATTATAACTAATTTTAAATTGGTTAAACTGCGAGGAAGCGATACTAAAACCATAAGGACGAGTAAATCATCGTAAAACTTGATCTTAAGTGCCTTAATTTTTGAAGCAATATGAGACATTTCCATAATGTACTCCCTTATATTTCCTTGACCCTTGTACTTCATGGACATCAAAGAATTGAAGTGATGTCATCTCAACCTTATCATTTTTAACAAAACGTTGCTCAATATTGTCAAGGAAATCCTTAGCTTTGAATAATTTCTTGATTCTGCACCCTAAAGGTTTTCGAATGCTGTGTTTCATGATCATTCGGACTCATGCGATTAGAACGTTCCCACCTCTCAAAATCCCTTTTTGCATCGGGGTGTGTTTACCATGATGAGAGGTGCAGGTTGTTCTTCCCTTAACGCAAGGTCTATGTCCATACAGCCAAGCACTATCAATAAGTGCCTTTTCCATTCCTTGAAATTCGTCCCATTAAGCATGGGTATTGAATTCACATTAGCAGATATTGTGGCAGCAGAAGAACTAGCTGAATATAGAACAAAAGAATAATAAATAAATAAATATGCTCACACCAATAATTCATATGTAAACAAATAAATTCAAAATAATGACTAATTCCCCTCAAGATACCAAACACAACATTAATATCAAGTCTTTGGACAGTAATATTAACTGTAAGCGGTACTCTCGTTGTAGCAATCAAACATTGACAATAAACTATGTTGAACAACATGTTAATCTTTGGACTAACATATTGCACACATAAATTACCTTATAATTGTCACACATTTATCACCACATGTGTTATTTGAAATTCGGCCAAATATTAATTTTCCTTTGGGCCAATTAATAAACGCATGAATTACAAAACATAAACATCTTGATATTTTAAATAAGTTAATCTACGCAGAAGCGGTCACTTTGGTGACTGTTGCGTGTGATAAGTGCTACGCAATTGTGCAAGTATACACGTCGCAAGTAATAAAGTGATATGAGTATCGAGTATCGTCTCCACAGGGATTGGTTTGGGCCACTTTGCTTAAGTTCTCTGCTTTGTGAAAAGTAAAAACACAATTAAAGGATTAAAGGAGTTTAACTAATAACTAAACTAGAAAGCAATAAAGTAAAAGAAAAGATGAGATCGAATGAGAGAGAGATAGGCCAGGTTATCGTGAGTTGAGGTGTGATAGCCGATTGGATCGTCTTGGTAAAAGAGTGCAAGGGCAACTCAATTGCCGTGGCAACAACTTACTGTGGGGTTGCCTTGGCAACTAATCGATGGTTGCACGGGCAACTAGCTGGGCAACTACTTGGGCGTCCGGGCAGCAACTTCAAGGTTCGGGCGGAGCGTTCTTTAATGGTTTCTTCTTATCCCTAAGTCGAAACTCTAGCTACTTGTGCATGCCTTGATAATACATCCTGCGTGAATCAAGGGTGAACAACAACCAATCTTGCGCTCCTCTTAGCCGTTGAAATCCTTAACTTATTCCTAAGCGGATTAATCTTCACCATCAATAGATTGAATAAAGACCATACTCATTCGTTTCTTGAATCTAACTCTCCCGATATTAGATAAATAGATGAAGTTACGAGATCCTCTCCCAATTCACTCGCAAACAAGAATAAAAGCCAAGAATGAGTAAACCTTGAATAGAAAAGTGCAAACTCTTATTACCTAAACAAAAACCAATAGTTTCTCACAACAACAAAACACAATAACCCCAACCAATCAAGTTAGTTCATGGTTGGGTTCAAAAGATATACAAAGAATAATCCCCAAACCATGAATCTAATGGAAGCAAAGAAGAAGAAGAAGTCGAAATTTCCCCTCCTTGTTATCTTGTCGAAATTTCCCTCTTGCTCTCTCTATGGATTGTCGAAATCTCCTTGCTATTTATAGGGCTAGGCCAAAGTCCTTCTTTGAGGAGGAGTTTGAGTTGGAATTAAATTATCTTTAAAGAATATAATTCTTTATTATAATTTTATTCCTATTAGGACTTCTCCTATCTTCTTGGAATTTAATTCTTCTTTAATCTCTGCATGGCAATCAAATTCCTTTGGGCTTGGGCCTTGCTCCATGTCATCTTGGGCTTGTAAAGTCATTAATTTCGACATCCCTATTGCATTTTTTCTTTATCGACAAATGCCATGGCAACTGGCTCGGCGTCTCCTTCATGCATTGCCCTGGCAACTAGCTCGGCATATCCTTCATGCATTGCCCTGACAACTAGCTCGGCATTGCTTTGGCAAGTGATCCTGCACATACACACACAAAAACACACCAAAGCAGCATCTTTTTCCACAAATCACCAAGTTATGTAATCAAGCTCAACGGTGGAAAGAAACATGAATTAATGCATGAATGACTAATTATGCAACTATTATGAGCTTAAGTCTAACAATAATATGAGTAAAAAGGGTAATAAAAATAGTACTTTTGAACACTTATCATGCCCCCAAACTCGAACTATTGCTTGTCCTCAAGCAATGCAAACTAACAATTACCTGCCAAGACTTTAATCATCAAAGACATGCTTTAAACTTGAATTCAAACCTCGGAACCGTGGCACAAAGTATGATCACCTTTTAAATTTTTCGGATAGCACAAAAATTCCCGGAACAAAACTATAATGCTTGTGACAATGTGTGTGCGTAGTTGTGTACAAGTTGATTTTCAAGATTCTATGTGAATAGTAGGCTTTTATCAATTTAATTACTGGGGCATTTATTTTAATTTTCACTAGAGCCAATTTGGGCACCTCTAGTAAAGTAAGCAATTTCTCATTTTATTTTAGTCGACTAGAGCCAATTTGGGCACCTCTAGCGATTCTTTAATGTACATTAACTACTAGAGCCAGTTTGGGCACCTCTAGCAAGAAAGTGTATTTACTACTAGAGCAGTTTTTTGGGCACCTCTAGCAAGAAATTAACTTTTAATTTTCAATTTTAAATTTACCCAAATTTTAAGCAACCTAAGTTCACTAAGTTTCTTTCAATCAACAACCCACAACCGTGTAAAAAAAATTCAGCATCATAGTAAAATTCTAAGTTTTTTTCATGTAATCCTAAAATTAAAGGTTCTTTCAATTAAGTGCAGTGGCAAAAATTCATCATTGGATATTCAACAAGTCTTAAGCAATTAAATCAAATTAAAGGCATGGCAAGTAACATATGCAACCTATATGTGATTGCTAAGGATGAATGCAACTAAACATGAAACTAACTAGAAACCAACACCCCCCCAAACTCGAGAGAAGCATTGTCCTCAATGCACGTAAAAGTGGAACAAAATTTAAAAGAAACTAAATGAAATGAGTTAGTCGGAGAGAGGTCGTCACCTCGGTGATGAGTTTCTTCGTCTTTGTTTGCTTGATTCAATTTCCGGTCAGTGGTTGAATGCTTGTGGCTGGCACCGCGTGAATAGCATTGCCTTGATTTGATCCATGTTTGCCGATGCAGGTTTACTTGCATGTGCATCAGTAGTTGCCGAAGCCATTGTTGTTGCCTAGGCATCGCTGATTTTTGTTGTGGTTCTTTGTGGCGAGTAGTCAAAGATAAATTTCCTTAGCATGGTGGTTGTGAGTCTTGTTGTGGAAAAGAAAACCTGAAGACTAAAGATAATGAAGAAAAATAAAATATATCCTAAAAAAATAAAGAGAAAATAACCAAAAATAATAGAACAAAATAGTTCAAAAAAATAAAAATAAAAATAAATGTATCAGTAGTTGTCGTGGCGTCGAGGGTTGCCGAGGCATGCACATCCATGGTTGCCGCTGCGTCAGGGGTTGCCGAGGCGTGTGCGTCTATGGTTGCCGAGGCGTGCGTATCAGGAGTTGCTGCGGTGTTGAAGGTTGTCGTTTTCGGTACTTCTTATAGTCCATCCGCACCCTCCATCGGGTGATAATATTGCCCAAAAAGAGTTTGGCTAATGTGCTTGCCACTACTCCCTTTTGCATTACCATGGTGGAGGTGTCTTTCTTCTTTGTTCGCTTGTAGTCCATGTATACTCTCCACCTTGCTACTATTCCCGAAGGCACAAATATATTAATAGGAAAAATTATATCCATTCTCAACCATTCAATTACCTTATTCTTGTTGACTTCTATCATGGTTGGATGTAGCCTTTGTTGCCGTGGCAATTGCTGCTCAAGCCAATTGCCGTGGCAATCAGTTGCCAAAATTTGCTGTAAGTCAAGGGAAGAATCAATTTTCTGAAGAGCTTTATGAATCCAAACACCGTTTTCTTTTGGCCTCTCAAACATCTCTATCAGTAGAGATTTCGATGGCTTTAAATCTACCAACATCGGTTCCTCAAGACATACCTGCAATGGACGAGGTGAGTTTTTAAAGAATTCAAAAGGTTCAACTATTACCTGCTCATATTCCATTGGCAAAGTATTATCATCTCGTTGATCTTGCATGTGGTCGTAATTGCCGTGGCAATTGTAGATGAGAGCAATCTACAGATTCCTGCTTCAAAATCAACGTTGTAACCTTATGGGCATCAGGTTCCTCAGAATTTGCTGTAGTATTGTTGTTCTCAGCTTCACTGAGTGTTGTCGCGGCATTGCTCTGTTCAGGCTCCTCAATCATTGCCGAGGCAATTTGTTGTTCAAGCTCATCATGTGTTGGGCAGTCTCTTTCATTGGCATCATCTTGACTTTGAGGTTCTAGTTGTTCCTCACACATCGGAGAGATTTCTTGCCTTGGGACGTCATTATCCCTAGGAATGAATTGTTGGTGCATGTTATCCATGACATATGTGGATCTCCCCAATTGATCTTTCAATCCCTAAGGTTGCATCCCACTGAGCTATCCTCGTATCCATAGATTTTGATAGTTCTCGAATCTCTTCAATTGATCCGTCAAGTCTAGCCAAGGAAGCTAGTAACGTTTCCTCCAAGGAATTGGAATGCTCTTGAAAAGGACTACATTGCCATGGCATATCATTCTTTGTCATGGCAAAATTGTTATGGTAAAAAAATTTTTGAGCTTTTTGACCATACCATGAAGAATTTTGCTGCTGGTTCCCTCTATGGTCCTCCATGTAGTTATATGCATCGAAAATGTGAGGGCAATTTTCAAACTCATGATGTTCTCCACACATAGCACAAGATTTTTCCACAGTATAAATTCTTTGGACTTTTCTCGGTTGGTATAGGTAATCATCAAAGGGTGCAAGAAACTCTTGATTGGATTGATTCATATCTTCCAACATCATCTCTCGAATAGATTGGCTTTTATTTCCTGACATGTTGGCGTCCCTTAACTTGTAGCGCACCTAATTTTTTTTTTGATAAAACAAACAAAAAGAAAAGTTAGTAAAACTAATAGAAAAAAATGCAATAACAAAAACAACTAACACCAATTGCCAATCCCCGGCAACGGCGCCAAAAACTTGTTGCGTGTGATAAGTGCTACGCAATTGTGCAAGTATACACGTCGCAAGTAATAAAGTGATATGAGTATCAGTATCGTCTCCACGAGGATTGGTTTGGGCCACTTTGCTTAAGTTACTGCACTGTGAAAAGTAAAAACACAATTAAAGGATTAAAAGAGTTTAACTAATAACTAAACTAGAAAGCAATAAAGTAAAAGAAAAGATGAGATCGAATGAGAGAGAGATAGGCCAGGTTATCGTGAGTTGAGGTGTGATAGCCGATTGGATCGTCTTGGTAAAAGAGTGCAAGGGCAACTCAATTGCCGTGGCAACTTGCTGTGGGGTTGCCTTGGCAACTAATCGATGGTTGCCCGGGCAACTAGTGGGCAACTACTTGGGCGTCCGGGCAGCAACTTTAAGGTTGGCGGAGCGTTCTTTAATGGTTTCTTCTTATCCCTAAGTCGAAACTCTAGCTACTTGTGCATGCCTTGATAATACATCCTGCGTGAATCAAGGGTGAACAACAACCAATCTTGCGCTCCTCTTAGCCGTTGAAATCCTTAACTTATTCCTAAGCCGGATTAATCTTCACCATCAATAGATTGAATAAAGACCATACTCATTCGTTTCTTGAATCTAACTCTCCCGATATTAGATAAATAGATGAAGTTACGAGATCCTCTCCAATTCACTCGCAAACAAGAATAAAAGCCAAGAATGAGTAAACCTTGAATAGAAAAGTGCAAACTCTTATTACCTAAACAAAAACCAATAGTTTCTCACAACAACAAAACACAATAACCCCAACCAATCAAGTTAGTTCATGGTTGGGTTCAAAAGATATACAAAGAATAATCCCCAAACCATGAATCTAATGGAAGCAAAGAAGAAGAAGAAGTCGAAATTTCCCCTCCTTGCTATCTTGTCGAAATTTCCCTCTTGCTCTCTCTATGGATTGTCGAAATCTCCTTGCTATTTATAGGGCTAGGCCAAAGTCCTTCTTTGAGGAGGAGTTTGAGTTGGAATTAAATTATCTTTAAAGAATATAATTCTTTATTATAATTTTATTCCTATTAGAACTCTCCTATCTTCTTGGAATTTAATTCTTCTTTAATCTCTGCATGGCAATCAAATTCCTTTGGGCTTGGGCCTTGCTCCATGTCATCTTGGGCTTGTAAAGTCATTAATTTCGACATCCCTATTGCATTTTGTCTTTGTCGACAAATGCCATGGCAACTGGCTCGGCGTCTCCTTCATGCATTGCCCTGGCAACTAGCTCGGCATATCCTTCATGCATTGCCCTGACAACTAGCTCGGCATTGCTTTGGCAAGTGATCCTGCACATACACACACAAAAACACACCAAAGCAGCATCTTTTTCCACAAAAATCACCAAGTTATGTAATCAAGCTCAACGGTGGAAAGAAACATGAATTAATGCATGAATGACTAATTATGCAACTATTATGAGCTTAAGTCTAACAATAATATGAGTAAAAAGGGTAATAAAAATAGTACTTTTGAACACTTATCAGTGACATTGTGTTTCAGTTAACCCACTAAAATATTAGACATAGCCAAAACAAGAATTTATTTGTTTCTAAAGATTTATCTTAATACCTAATGATCAAAACTAAAATTTTGATTTAATCGAATTAAATATATATTTTAAATAAAATATATATGCGATACTTAAAAGCAAAAAGCAATGCAAAATATTAAGGGTATTGTCATATTCTGGAAATAAATTACTATTCTCCAACCAAAGCATAATATACTGAATCCATATATTTATAAGTATTAGAATCCTATGTTAATAAATTGTTTCTGCGTGAAGAATCTTTCAATTGAAACTTTAATATGCAGTACCAATCGCAAATTGGAAACCAGTTGCAAATTCAACAAAGACCAATAAGAATATTCCAATTGAAATCACCATTGTTAATTACCGATTACTCACGCAACATAAAGGTTATCGAAACAATTTCAGAATATACGAAATATGAAACCCTAATATATGCGGATAAACAAAATTATGAGATCTTTATCGCACAAGAATAAACGACATAGAAATTAAAACCACACCGAAATATATAATTTATTCTCAATGATTCGACATAACCTGTCTCTGATGCCACTTGTTAATAACCAAACATATATATATTCGATACGAATATAAACCCTAGATCGATATGTATGTCAAATCATTAAGAATAAATACTAGATTTGCGGAAGCGTGCCTGAATCCATTGATGGAGATTTTTTCAGAGGGTTTGATCTTCCGAGATGATAGATTATCTCTTGGCACACAACTCTCAGACGGGGAAAAGAGATATGCAAGTTAACCTAGATCTCGGGGACCACTACCCTTTATATAAACTGAATTAAAACAGTTTATTAATATTTACAACTCTGCCCCTCATTGAGTTATAAATCTAACTTATGGTATCTACACTTTTAATTCCATGACAATTCAGTACCTATAACACGTGTAACATAATTGGTCACTTAATTACGTGTTAAACTTTATAATAGCAACGTACATTATACATATGTGCCCACTATTATTGAATTTTAATCCAACATAATGTTGTAAAGATCAATGGTCGAACTTTTACTTCTCTACTTCCACCAATTGAGACATTAGTTCAACAATAATCTAATAAAAATTTAGAAAAAAAGTATTAAATAAAATATATTATAAAATTTTCAAAAACTGGTTCGACCGGATGAATTGTTAGTTTTTAACCCTGTTTTTAACGGTTCACACCCCGAATTACATAATTCTGAATTTTATCTCATCGATCCATCTGATTAGGCTACCGACTCTCGTTTGAACCGATATCGGATCCGATTCCTTAAACCTTATTTGTTTGTTAATTTGGCGACTCCAAAATAAGCCATGATTTTATGTTTTAGTTTTAGTTTGATTTTGATGAGTTAATATTTGAAGATTACTTGGTGATTAATTTATTTAATAAGCAAATACTTATATTAAAGAATTTTTTTAAAAAAATAAAGATTTTTTTATGACCAAGTAATTTGCTGTATAAATATAAATATAGAGTATTTATTAACTTTTTGGAATAATGTAATTCTTAAGGGGACGTTTGGTTCACAAAAAAGATCATTACCGAGAAAAATAATTTTTTTCGAAATCATATACCCACGTTTGGTTTAAGAGAATTCCTTACAGGGGGTACTACTACATTCTCAATAGTAGTTTCTTTTTTCCAAAATGGTGGGAATTCTATTTTTAGGTATTAGACAATTCCCACAGCTTTGGATTAAAATACCCTTGAAATAATATTTTGTATTCAAATAAATTATTATTTTCCATTTCTCCAACAATATTTTTTTGTTTTGATATGTTAAAACAATTCCTTATGTAATTTAAATTGTTGCATAATGAAATATATAAACTACACTTATCATTAAAAAATAATAAATATTAGAAATAATTTATAATATTATTTCTTCTCTAAAAATATTTTTTTATTTATATGGTAAAAATTTGTATTACTCAATTTTAAATCACATTACAAATTTTGTTTGTTTGAAATTTTAGATTTTAAATAATGACTTTTGATTTTAAAAATAATGTTAACTGAATAATAAAACACATAAATATTATATTTATAGTTACTCATTAGTATATTTGATTTAGTAGCAAATGTGATGATTATTATAGAAGTTAATTAATTTTTCTTGTATTTTTTAAATATATAATTATAATAAATCACAAATATTCAAATATAAAATATTGTACTATAACATTAAAAATTATATTCAATTATTTGTGTAAGAACGTTATAAAAGAAAATATATATAAATTAAAATAATAATAAAAAATATATTTCCTATGAATTTTTATGCAAATATTTTCACTTTAATATTAAAAGTTTGACTAGTTAAAAAGAAAATATATCACAAGTGTAATCACCGAAATTCGTCCGACGCTCCCTTTTATTCGATTTTAAAAATGTCTTTCGTGTTTGAAAACTCCCACCCAATTTTGGAATTAAAAATGTTGAGCCGCCACCGATTATTTTAAAAATATAGACTGGACACCGAAATAAAACCAAAGATTCAAAAAATTTACAGGTCCGGGAGTCGGTTACGGATGGGGAATGATTAGCACCCCACACCGCCCAAAAATTGGTACCTAGTCGATTATTTAAAGTCTTAACGTTGGATATTTTGAATTTGAATAAAATTTAAAATACGATTCTTAAATGCATGAGAATGTTCTAAATATTTAAAGAAACGTTCCGTTATTTAGAATAACCGAGAAATTCACTTCCCTTTACGCCCGAAAAATGGTTTCTCGACTTTCTAAATAAAAGAAAATGCCCTTAAATATCTTATCCTAAAATGATAAGGATATTCTTTTATGTAGGGATATCGAGAATGTCGCATCCCTTTACGCCCGGGACACTAATTCTCGAACTCCCTAAATAAAAGAATGTTACCTTAATCTTATAACTTCTCTAATTATCATGATGCGATTTGTAATGAAGCATGTATATGTACTTATATGCTTAAAAATATATTATTTGTGGTAAAACATTTTTAATATTCATATTTATCAAAAAATTATATATATATATATAGTTAATAGTTTTTATAAAAAGGTATTTATTGTTTTTGTATATATACTTAAAATATAATATTTAAAGTAAATACATATATGCGTTATTTATTGAAAATATACCTACATATATTAAATTAGTAGTTATATATATATATACTTTACAAAAACAAAGAGTTTATTATTATTTATATATATATATTACAATTAAATAAAATATTACACCATATATTACAAATATACATAAAGTTTATATATAATATAAAAATATAAAAATATATTAAAACTATAATACATAAAAAGGGGATCGTAGATAAAAACTCATACATATGTACGTATATTTTGTATATCATATTAATATGTAACATATGCAAAATAATGTACTTTATATAGTAATAATGATAATACTATATTATATACACATAATAATAATAATGATGATGATGCATGGCTTAAATTAATGTACATAAAACACCCTAAAAATAAACATTAAGAACTAAAATGTATTAACATGAAATTACATGGCATAAAATAATACACATCACAGGATTAAAATGAAACATATGCAAAACATAAGGAAATAAACGTAAATAGACAGAAATATAATGCTGGAAATTAAATACTAAACCATATGGACTAAATTGAACTGAAATGAAAATTGAATGCTGCAAAAAAAAAACAAAAAAAATGATAATAAACACATAAAAAACAGGATGACTGAAAACATAATTATCTCCTGGACAAAACTGAAAATGGGAGAAGAGTACGGGGACTAACTAAGTAACTAGACACTTTTTTAAAAGCCGGATCCCTTGGCCTTGAAACTACGTCGTTTTGGATAGTTGGGTTTTAACCATAATAAGGGTAATTTTTGTTTAAATTCGGATTAAAAAAACTAAACTAAACATTATTTTCCTCTCCTCTCATATTCGAACAGAAGCTGCAGCTCCTCATCAAGGTCGGTCATCGGCTGTCTCACGACGAGCAACGACGGCCGGGGGGGGAGATCACGTGTAAGCTTTCGAAATCCTTCTTTTTTTCTCGAATGTTTTAAAAATCAAATCAAGTTTAGATAAAAAAAACTTTAATTTCTAATGAATTTTCAAAAATAAGAACAGCGTTTTGATTAAAAAAAGATTTGATTTTTATTGATTTCCTCTTGTTTCATACAAATTTTGAACTCAAAATTCTCTCTTTCCTTTTTTTCTTGAACCGAAAAGCACATACAATTTTCTTTTTTTTTAGATTCGAAAACCTCCTGAAGCTCTCTATTTTTTCGATCTAAAGGCCCTCTCACTATCTTTGGTTCAGTTATTATACAACTAATCTAAACTAATCCCTCTATTTTATTTCCTGTAGATCTGATGATGGTGGGTAGGGATAAAGCCAGATTTTCAGGGGTTTGCCAGGATAAGGTAGGACGGTTGAAACATAGGGTATGTTATTATTTGTTTTAGGGTTTATAGGTTAGGGATTCTAGGTTTAATTTGGGGATTTAATTTAATTAGGGTTTGGATTTTTGGATTTGAATGACTATCAACATTGAGGGATGAGGGAGGCGGCGATGGCGATTTCATCATGGTTGGGGGCCGGCGGCGGTGGCAGCAACCAGTGATGTGGACGGCGACGGCTAGGGTTTAGAGGTGTTTAGGGTTTGTTTATTAATTTAGGTATTGGGCCAGGTTTAAAATTTGGGCTTGTATCTGGGTCATTGGGTTTTAATTTGGGTGGGTTGTATGGTTTAGGCCTATCGGGTCGAAAATGGGTTATTACAGCTGCCCCTCTTTGCTCGTTGTTGTGTAACAGCACTAGAGCAAAGACTAAGAATAACTCGTTCTATCCGGTCCGGCTGAGCTTTTCCCTTTTGACATATATTTTCTTTTTTCGGTAGATCTTCTTTCTCTTCAACGCATTTCTTCTTTCTTGACCTGATCTACCTTGTCACTCTTAGGGAAGCAAAATCTTCAAAATGGGGGTTGGGGAAACAAAATGAGTTTGACTCGCTGCTTCTCTTCTTCGACGTTAGTTTTCTGTCTTCGATCTTTGGTCTTCAGTCTTCGGTAGGTCTTCGATCTTCGCTATTCGAGGATGTTGATTTCTTTGATCAATATACTCCCATGCTTCCTAGGTTGAGACTTACCAAAGTACAATGATGCTCGGTCGAAAACAAACGCCTTCTTGCTCACTATTTTCTCTTTTTCTTTTTTTTTAGTTTTTCTTTTCTTTTTTGGTTTTTTTTAATTTTTCTTTTTTTTTGTTTTTTTTTGTAGCTTCATCTTCTGGTTACTCGCTTCATTGGAGATTCAAGGAGATAGGGTCGGGTGATCTCCTCTATTGGAAGTTCACGGAGTAAAGATATGAGGTTGTAGTTCCTCTTCTATTGGATGAGTGACCTGCTCCATTGGTAGTTCAAGGAGTAAAGGTCTGAGGTTGTAGCTCTATTGGTAGTTCAAGGAGTAAAGGTCTGAGGTTGTAGCTCTATTGGTAGTTCAAGGAGTAAAGGTTTGAGGTTGTAGTTCCTCTTCTATTGGATGAGTGACCTGCTCCATTGGTAATTCAAGGAGATAAGGTTTGAGGTTGTAGTTCCTCTGTTATTGGACGGGTGACATGCTCTATTGGTAGTTCAAGGAGTAAAGGTCTGAGGTTGTAGTTCCTCTGCTACTAGACTTGTATTGGTACTCATTCCGCTGCCACTCTAGGGAGATGAGACTAGCGTATCTTCATTTTGAATGTCTAAGGCCTTATTATGGGTTCGTACCTTAGAAATGTTGAAAAAGGTCCTTTCAAGGCGCCCATTTGGGTTTTCACCTTGATTTTCATTTTTATCTCTTGTTTCTTCTTTTTTTTCTTTTCTTTTTTTGATTTTTTTAAAAAATTCTTTTTTTCTTTTTTCTCTTTTTTACAACTACAAAATTGATAAAAAAAGGTAAACTTAATGGTCATTAAATTTTGACCAAGCCACCGTATCGCCGATGAGACAAGGTCTGAAGTTTATAAGGTTGATCCAGCTGCCACACCGACGAGGAGGCAGGATTGAAAATATGTTTTTGACCAAGCTACCATATCGCTGAGGAGACAAGGTCTAAAGTTTGTGTGGTTGATCCAGCTGCAACACCGACGAAGAGGCAAGATCTAAAATTTGATTTGACCAGGTAACCATATCACCAAGGATACAAGGTCCGAAGTTTGTATGGTTGATCCAGCTGCAACACCGACAAAGAGGCAAGATCTGAAATTTAATTTGACCAGGTAACCATATCACCGAGGATACAAGGTCCGAAGTTTATAAAGTCGATCCAGCTACAACGCCGACGAAGAGACATGATCTGAAGTTTGATTTGACCAGGTAACCATATCACCAAGGATACAAGGTCTGAAGTTCATAAAGTCGATCCAACTACAACACTGACGAAGAGGCAGGATCTGAAGTTTGATTTGACCATGTAACCATATCGCCGAGGATACAAGGTCTGAAAGTTGGAAGTTTTGATTTGATTTGATTACTCATTCGTGTCAAGGAGGCTAAACTCTGTTGAAATTTATTTGTTTCTTCTTCTTGAAGATGCCAAACAATCTTCTTCTTTCTCTTAGGTTCCACTCTTTCATGTCAAGGGCACTGAAACTTGATGGAAGTAATCTTCTTCATTTTCTTTGTTTCCAAGGCTTCAGTTTCGATTCGTGCCTCGAACATTCTCAAAAGGTTCTTTTCAATGTGCCCTTTCGGGTTTTCACTTTGTTTTGAATTTTTCTTCTCCTTTTTTTGTTTCTACTATTTTTGTTTGATTTTTGATTTTTTTTCCTTTTTTTTTAATTTTTTTTCTTGTATGCTGAAACTTTTCAAAAGTGATATGCTTCTTCGTGTCAAGGATGCCATACCACTCTTGTCCTACTATTTCCTCTCAAATATGCAGGAATTTTTCAACAGTGATTTGCTTCCTCGTATCAAGGATGCATACCACTTTTGCCCCATTCCTTTCTGTCAAGGATACTGGAACTTGTTGACAGTGATCTGCTCCTTCATGTCAAGGATGCCATACCACTTTTGCCCAATTATTTTCTGTCAAGGATACCAGAACTTGCTGACAGTGATATGCTCTTTCGTGTCAAGGATACCATACCACTTTTGCCTCACTCCTTTCTGTCAAGGATACTGAAACTTGCTGACAGTGATCTGCTCCTTCGTGTCAAGGATGTCGTACCACTTTTGTCCTCATTCCTTTCTGTCAAGGATACTGAAATTTGCTGAAACTTCATTTTGAATACCAAATACGTCTCTTTTGGGTTCGTGCTCTAGATATTTTTAAAAGGTCTTTTTCGAGGAGCCTTTTCTGTTCTCTATCTTGATTTTCTTTGATTTAACATTGAGGGATCAATCTCCTTGTGTTTCAGCTTCCTTTCTTGATTGAGGATTCGTCATAATTGATTCATTTCTGTTTTTATATATGGTCGAGTATATGCACTTGTTGATGAATGCACCCTATTTTTATGGTGTATGTATGCAATTATCCTAAATGCTTGATGCAGAGATGAATGACATACAATGCAGTTGACTATAACTTGACTTTAAAAGGAATGCCCCGTGATTCTGCTGGTCATATCATGCCCCTTAGCATTTATGCCCCAAGTTATCTTCTGTTGACTGATAAGGTCAATCATGTCAAATGATGCCCCGATCTCTCACAGGTTTGATTGTCTCTTTTGGAAATCACCTCTTCGGGCGAGTGTCAACTTTTACATTTTTCCTGAATCATGGTTTCTATTAAGCTCACTCTTCTAATTATGTGATATTTTTGGACAACAATACCCCACTAATGTTCCCGTTCTTCGACCCAATATGCCAAGTTTGCCTTATTTTGGACATTTAGGGTAAAAAAATTTAAATGCAAAAACTTGTGAAAATGAGTCTTCTTTTTTATGCAAAAATCTTGTACAAAGTTTAGAAGAAATAATTAAATTTTTCAGAAATGTGAAATTTTAAGAAATCAAAATTGAGAACTCAAATATCAAGTGCAAAAAGTAATTTTTCTTCAAATTGACAATGAACAACCCAAATGAAGCATATGCTTAGAAGATAGCAAGGGTTGCAACGACACGAGCACATATGAAGTCCTTTTTGGGCTATTAGACTTCTGGGAAGAACATTTCTCATACCTAATTTCTACCCCATTTAAGTGGCTCTCTTGATCTCACTAACTCACCATGCCTTATATTTCCCTCATTTGGTGTCGATCAGACACTTGAAGTTTGTCGTTCCTTGATGAAAGGCTAACCCTTATAGGCGAAATATAGTCTGACGACAAAACTCGGACATCCCTATTTGATCAGAATGATCTTTATAGGCTTGTAATGTAGGCTATGGCTCATGGGTATGAAAAAGGATATATAGGCCCAAATAAGTGTTTAAGGGTAATGAAACCAAGGATCATTTATTCTTGGCGAACTCTCACTTTTGCACTTGCAGCTTGGATGTACTTGGATGAAATGCTCTTTTTTCATTATTTGGATCGCTCTAGACTGCCCATTTTTGGATTTTCACCTTAGAGTTTATTTTCTTCTTTTGTAGCTTTAAGACATATAGCCTCCGACCAATCTGTGTCTTAGCTCGACATCAATCTGCCAAAATTGGTATAAGCTCTTAATTAAAACCCCACTCTAGTATTGCTTGGTTTGGGTATGCTCACATGGAGTAACCTTTTTCTTTCATTCCTTGGATTACTCTAGACTGCCCATTTTTGGGTTTTCGCCCTAGAGTTCATTTCCTTTCATGTAGTTGTGGACTAATCTGCAATCCCGACTAGACAATAATTCTTGCTTCTGCTTGAGAGTAACCAATTCTTCAAGGCTCTTGCTTTTCCTTTATTGTACTTTTTGACTTAGTGTTTTCTCCCTTGATTGTTTTAGCCTTCTTGTTGGCAATTTTCAACTTAATTTGGTCAGCTTCTTTGAACATAAACTTTTCTTTCATTGGCTACTTCTAATGTTTCTTTGATCTTTGCATTGAATGTATCTGATCTCACTTCTTGCCCTAATTGAAGTGTTATATGTGTAGCATGATCAAGATTGGGCGACTTTCATTTGCAAACAAAATTGTTGCATTCTTTACCCCTAGTGTAAGGGTGATCCTTGGTTTGAGTTTTATTAGAACGAAACGATTAGGCTCAAATGGGGACAAAATAGATATTTTCTTATTTGTGAAAGGAATTGAATGAATGTCATTCGTCATCTCACATACGAATATCTAAATAGTCTTTAGGGGGTAGGAGTTTAAGGGTCAACACTCAATTCAAGGACCTTAAACAACAAATGCCTGAGAGGGGAATTCACTCGATGAGATCTGTCCATTTCCTGAACACTCATTTTGTTCATTTTGTCTACCTAAGTAGAACAGAAAATATTCGCATTTGTGGTATCCTTGCAACATTTGTTTTTTTAGACATATACTGTTTAAATTTGATCATTGGATTTGAATAAAAGGTCATCTTGCAATTGAAATTCAAGGACCTGATAAAGATGATATGTACATATGTTTGGGAAAACAAAAACCAAATCATGGTAATGAATGAAATATTTAAAGAATCAAAGAATATGAATTGTTTGTCAAATGAGATGTAAAATAAATTTTATTTTAGTAAAACATGTAAACAAAAGTTTTGACAAAAGTTCATCATTTTGTTTTGAAGAAAACTAAACTTACACAATGTGAAATAGATAGACTTTTCTTGTTTTGAAGTTACAGCAAGTCTAAAAAACTTGACCCCATTTTCTTTCAACTTCTTTCTAGGGTGGACTTTTTCTTTTACTCTCTACTTAGAAGGATCTAATCTTAAAATAATGGGTTTAATTGGACCTAAGCCGGATGTCCTGGGGTAAACTACCAAAAATTGGTCCATGAGTGTGAATGCAATATATGTAATGAACATGTTATGTTGCTGCAAATGCAAAATGCAATGATGATGCAATGTTGAATGTAAATATAAATGCATAAAAGAGGTTGATTATAGAGTAACCATCTTAGAACAGCTTTTGTAAAAGGTCATGTTACATTAAACATTAGAGTTACAAATAATGTCGAGCTCTAGCGCCTAGTTTCTGTAACTTCTCCAAGAACCTAGCCGACTTCTCGTTTTGTTCTGGGAGCTCATCGTTTTGACTTAATTGTGTCGCTGCATCAGCCAAGTCTGTCA
The DNA here is from genome assembly GCA_019671005.1 of Hibiscus mutabilis. Taxonomy (NCBI): domain Eukaryota; kingdom Viridiplantae; phylum Streptophyta; class Magnoliopsida; order Malvales; family Malvaceae; genus Hibiscus; species Hibiscus mutabilis. Next base: position 50,153,779 of record CM033726.1, on the reverse strand, counting down.
CTTGTCGAGCAATTCTTCGTGCTCCAGTAATAATATCTTTCATGTAGTTGTCTTTTTCTTTTATCTTCTCTAAAGACTCTTAAAGCTGAAGTTTTCACTTCTTATTATTTTCTTTCCTGGCTTTCTTGAGACTGTCCACAAGATCTTTGTACATTATTATAATGTCGCTACGCTCATCCACTTACTTTTTTAGCCTTTGAACTTCAGCTTGACTATCATTAAGTTTAGCAACGATGTCTCTGTGCAAACGTATGCACATGTTCTAGGTTTCAATCTTGGCTTGACTGCTCCTTAGGTCTTCTTGGAGGGCAAGGCATTGATTGTTCATTGCTTGCAGATTACCATACAAGGTATCAGCTCGTTCCTCGTTGGCTTTAGAACTCTTTTTCCAAAATTCGACATCTTCTTTTAGGTTTTCAATTTCTTCTTTTCATTGATCGGGAATGTCACCCAAACCAACATTTTTAAAGGTCAAACGAAGCTCTTCATATCTATCTTGCAAGTTTTTCAGTTCATTTTTCACACAACCCATCTCTTTCTTCGACCCACTAGCTTAAACGTCATACTTCGAATGGCTCTTTTCATCTTTTTCAATTTTAGACTCATTTGGCTTCATAACTGCTGGGTGAACGGTAGTTGAACCATGCTAATTTTTTTTCTCAAATTTCCACATGTTGAACTCCAGGAGGTTCTGAACTCGACGCTTGAAGGCGGTACAATTTTCAATTGAATGCCCCCTAATTCCATCATGATACTCACAATGAGCTTTGACGTTATACTATTTAGGGTACAGAGGTTGTAGAGGTGTGATGTGATATGGGACCACCAACCGTGCCTCCAACAATTGCAGGTATATCTCTTGATACAAAATGAGTATATGATTGAAGGGACCATTGGTTCTTGGCTTCTGGACGCCAGTAGACGATGATTCGGAAAGTTGGACACTAGAATCTGAACTCTGTCCCGGGTACTGGATTATGAGTGTTGGAAATTGGCTCATCTTCATATGCTCTGGTGCACTAGTATTGGTTAGGCTTTTGGAAGCTTTGGGGATTCCTTCTTCAAAGCTTAGTAGCCTTTATTCGACAAAGCTTATGACTTTGTTCCTTAGAGCTCCACAATTTTTGGTTGTATGACTCGTACCTCATACGTTATAGTTGCATCGAGCCTTGTTGTCATACCCTTTAGGAAAAGGATGCTCTTTTGGCTTGGATTGAACTGGAGTCACAAGACCCTTCTTGACCAGTATCGGGAGCAAATCTGTGTAGGCTTATCTTCTTTGGCCTTTCTTTGGCTCACCTCCACTTTCTTTGAACTTGAAGCCTTTGCATCTGCGGGTGTCTTATTAATGTTGATCGTAACAGTGCATCGACCTTTGGGTTTACTAGAATCATCTTGTTCAGATATGAGGTCTTGATCGGCAACCATCATAATTTGGCTTTCATTCAGTTCATCATTCTCTTCTTGTACATCATACTTTTTCTCTTTTACCATAGTGGTCAGCATACTCATCATCTCAGACATCTATCTTTTCAACTCTTGTAGCTCACCGATCTCGGTATTGGTGTAGGCATGTTCTGGTACGTCTAACGTGTGAATCTCAGAAGAAAGACTTCTCATCCCTTCTGGCGTTTCTTCAAGGCACTGCCCTATATCTGTGGTCTTGTCTGTCTGATCACTTGACATTTTCATTATGAAAGCCTTCTTAATCGTAGCTCACTCGTGAATCAACACCTTTTTATGTCATGCACATGCAATGCAAAAAAGACAAAAACATAGAAAACAGAAAATTAGTCAGTACACGTGTGATAAAAATGATAACATAATAAATATGTAAGTACTAAAGAATAAATTTGTACAACCTACTCTAACATGAATTTCTACCCAGCATAAATAAAGTCATACCCGACATAATTTCTACCCGCCATATTTATTTGCAAAAAGAAATATACTACCCGGCATGGTATCTACCCGGTACAGAATGAAATATCCTACCCGACATGATTTCTACTCGGCATGTTTTTATTTACAAACAGAAAGATCGTATCCAACATGGTATCTACCCACATGCTTTTTGAAAAAAAAATCTACTCGGCATATTATTATTTATAGAAAGAAAGATCCTACCCGATATGATATCTACCCGGTATACTATTATTCACAGAAAAAGATCATACTCAGCATGATTTCTTCTTGGCATATTATTCATGAAATAAATCTATAAAGTAGACAAAAGGTTAGAAGAGTTTATCCTTTGAACTTTTAACGAGTTCCATTTCTAAAACAAGGCTCCTATGGTCCATTATATGTGGTTCATTTCTAGGGAAGGGTACCCGAATTGTCCTCGCTATCCCTTACTAAAGGTAGCAAGGCCCCTGATCCTCACCCATTATAGGCTTCAAATGGACCAAGTTCAATCAAGGGGGACACAACCCTTATGCCTATACGGAGGTAACCCACACGAAAGCATAAGAAATATATCCCGAAAGAAATTCACCAACCTATACGGTGGTAACCCACACAAAGGCGGTATCACGCTTCCACTTAAAATAGAATGGAGCTCGGGTAGAAAGCACATGAAATGCAATGCAAGTGCACTGTGTGTGAGGAGAAACTCTCAAACCTTTTGACACCCTATTTCTGTGTTCCCTTATACTAAGCAGTAAAAGTAAAGCATATATATTTACAAAAATAAAATGAATGTCTTATTAACTAAAGACAAAATCATACTTTAAATTAAAATCGAATTTGTCAATTTCCAACGACCAAGACTAAAAGATAATCGACTTGTGGCTTGACTCTCTTTTTATTTAAAAGTTCCCCAGCAGAGTCGCCAGCTGTAATCACCGAAATCCGTCCAGCGCTCCCTTTTATTTGGTTTTAAAAATGTCTCTCGTGTTTGAAAATTCCCGCCCAATTTTGGAATTAAAAATGTGGAGCCGCCACCGATCATTTTAAAAATGGTAGACCGGACACCAAAATAAAACCAGAGATTCAAAAAATTTACAGGTCTGAGAGTCGGTTACGGATGGAGAAGGATTAGCACCTCCACGCCGCCCAAAAATTGGTACATAGTCAATTATTTAAAGTCTTAACGTTGGAAATTTTGAATTCGAATAAAATTTAAAATACGATTCTTAAATGCATGAGAATGTTCTAAATATTTAAAGAAACGTTCCGTTATTTAGAATAACCGAGAAATCCACTTCCTTTTACGCCCGAAAAATGGTTTCTCGACTTTCTAAATAAAAGAAAATGCCCTTAAATATCGTATCCTAAAATGGTAAGGATATTCTTTTATTTAGGGATATCGAGAAGGTCGCATCCCTTTACTCCGGGACACTAATTCTCGAACTCCCTAAATAAAAGAATATTACCTTAATCTTCTAACTTCTCTAATTATCATGATGCGATTTGTAATGAAGCATGTATATGTACTTATATGGTTAAAAATATATTATTTGTGGTAAAACATTTTTAATATTCATATTTATCAAAAAATTATATATATGTAGTTAATAGTTTTTATAAAAAGGTATTTATTGTTTTTATATATATACTTAAAATATAATATTTAAAGTAAATACATATATGCGTTATTTATTGAAAATATACCTACATATATCAAATTAGTAGTTGTATATATATATGTGTGTATATACTTTACAAAAACAAAGAGTTTATTATTATTATTATATATATATTACAATTAAATAAAATATTACACCATATATTACAAATATACATAAAGTTTATATATAATATAAAAATATAAAAAATATATGAAAACTATAATACATAAAAAGGGATCGTAGATAAAAACTCATACATATGTACGTATATTTTATATATCATATTAATATGTAACATATGCAAAATAATGTACTTTATATAGTAATAATGATAATAATATATTATATACACATAATAATAATAATAATAATAATAATAATAATAATAATAATAATAATAATAATAATAATAATAATAATAATAATAATAATAATAATAATAATAATAATAATAATAATAATAATAATAATGATGATGATGATGATAATAAACAAGTATAAAAAACAGGAGGACTTAAAACATAGTTATCTCCTGGACAAAATTGAAAATGGGAGAAGAGTATGGGGACTAACTAAGTAATTAAACACTTTTTTAAAAGCCGGATTCCTTTGTCTTGAAATTACGTCGTTTTGGATAGTTGGGTTTTAACCATAATAAGGGTAATTTTTGTTTAACTCGGATTAAAACAAAAAAAACCTAAACCTAAACATTATTTTCCTCTCCTCTCATATTCGAACAGAAGCTGCAGCGCCGCTCCTCATCAAGGCCGGTCATCGGCGGCCTCTCGGCGGCACGGCGAGCAACGACGGCGGGGTGGGGGAGGAACTCGGGTAAGCTTTCGAAATCCTTCTTTTTTTCGAATGTTTTAAAAATCAAATCTAAGTTTAGATAAAAAAAACTTTGATTTCTAATGAATTTTCAAAAATAAGAACAACGTTTTGATTCAAAAAGATTTGATTTTCATTGATTTCCTCTTGTTTCATACAAATTTTGAACTCAAAATTCCCTCTTTCCTTTTTTTTTCTTGAACCGAAAAGCACCTAAATTTTCTCTTTTTTTAGATCCGAAAAACCTCCTGAAGCTCTCTGTTTTTTCGATCTAAAGGCCCCCCTCACTATCTTTGGTTCAGTTATTATACAACCAATCTAAACTAATCCCTCCATTTTTATTTCTTGTAGATCTGATGATGGTGGGTAGGGATAAAGCCGAATTTTCAGGGGTTTGCCAGGATAATGTAGGGCAGTTGAAACAGAGGGTAGGTCATTATTTTGGTTTAGGGTTCATAGGTTAGGGATTCTAGGTTTAATTTGGGGATTTAATTTAATTAGGGTTTCTGGATTTTTGGATTCGAGTGACTATCGGCAGTGGGGGATGAGGGAGGCGGCGACGGTGGTTTCATCGGGGTTGGGGGCCGGCGGCGGTGGCAGCAACCAGTGATGTGGACGGCGGCGGCTAGGGTTTAGAGGTGTTTAGGGTTTGTTTATTAATTTAGGTATTGGGTCGGGTTTAAAATTTTGGCCTGGATCTGGGTCATTGGGTTTTAATTTGGGTGGGTTGTATGGTTTAGGCCTATCGGGTCGAAAACGGGTTATTACAACAATGATAATTTTGTAAAACATACATTATGGTAATCTTATAATCCATCAACCAAACACTATAATTTTGCATTTTTGTCTAACAAACAAAATAAAATAATATAGTATTCTCAATAATATGTCATATAATGAATCATTCTGAGAATTTTATTTTTAAAGGTAACGTTACATTCCGTGAATCAAACACTCTAAAAAATATTATATGATAAATGAGTTTTCTATGGATATGACAATGAGTTTGGTAAAATATTTTATGGGATAAAGGGACTTCCATGTATTTGAACACTGGGAGCTTATAAACGAGATTTTATTTTTGGGCTTGAATTTTAGTATTTAATTATCGTGAGTTCGAACCACGTTAAATATCATTACTTTGTATATGAGATTTACTTTGTATTTTTAAAAGGTAATTTACTTCGTATTAATCTCAATTTGATTTTTTTTTTTTACTTACAAGTTCCTAATACTTTCTTGAAATAGAACAAAAATTGTTTGTTGTTATGAACATCACGAATCCATGAAACCGAATTAATCGAATGAAGCAAAATAGTTTAGTTAATTCAACGACCACCTAAATTAATTCAACAAGAGATTGCTTAAAGGATTCTATAAATTTAATTGATTAAAAATAATTAATTAATTGAATTAATCATTTAATTAAAATTACTAATAACAAAGATTAACTATAAGTATTTTTTTCAATTTAGGCCAGTGTAATAAAATATATTTTTTCCAATTTATGGCAATGCACATAATTTGGTCAAATTTTTGTTACAATTTAGTTCACACTATCATGATGAGTTTAATAAACTTCTTTGAACCAAAAATTTAAAACAAAAAATTTCAGTTAAATAAATTAAAATTATTTCAGTTTGAGCAGTGTAAAAATTTATTTAATTTAAAACTGAATTGACATTATTTTATAATTAAATTAAAATGTTCAAAAAATTTATTTTTTAAAAGGAAAATTGTTAAAAAAATTCGCCTAACATTTGATTGAATTGTCACTTTGGCCCCTATTATTTTTTTGAAGCAATTTAGCCCTCAAAATTTTATTTTTTGTCAAAATGACCCCTCTACGGATAAAAATTGTTAGTCAACTGGCAATAAACAGCTTGAAATGACTTGGCAGAATGACACGTCAGAAAAAAATAATATTTTATATTTTATATAATTTTATAAAATTATATTTTGATTGATGTATCATTCTGTAAAGTCAGCATATTTGACTATATGACATTGCTATTGCGACGTGCACTGCCATATACGTTTGTCATAACATTTGAAGCTATTTACCGTGGGTTGACTAACAGTATTTATCCGCAGAAGAACCATTTTAAAAAATATGAAATGTTAAGGGTTAAATTACTTTAAAAATAAAAATACAAGCCAAAATAATAATTTAATCAAACGTTAGGAATTTTTTTAGCATTATGCCGTTTTAAAACAATTCAGTTCGTTTTGACTGAAAACTCCCATGGCCAAAATATGTTTAAGGGCAAAGGCCTAAAACATGGCCCAATATTATCCAGTTTTCCGAAAACGATGAACCCAAAGCTCAAATCAAATTCAACATGGAAACTTAAATTAGACCAAAATCAAAATCTCCATCCTTCAACTCCGAGCAACACTAACCAGTAACCACTTCCCTTCGCTTTCTCTCCCTGAGAAGCTAAACCGAGAAAAGATGCAGGCGATTACGAGACGATTAGGGCAGCATTCTCTGAGGCCAACGGCTTCCGTATCTTCTATCAAGTCCATTTACCCTCTCTCCGATCACTGTAACATTTCCATTCTTCTTAATTTCTCGATTTATCTTTTTCCCCCTTCTATTTTAATGGTTGTTGTTTAGCATTTCCATCAAATTGATCGTTTTTTAAAATCATTTTATTATCGATTGTTTTAGATTATGGAGGTGACCATCCGCGATACGGATCTACGCTGGCCTCCCACAAGGGCACGGGCCACCTCGTTCGCAAGGGCACCGGTGGCCGATCATCCGTCAGGTTTTTTCTTGGGATTTTTAACATTGTTTTTGTTGAAATTTATATGTTAGAGTGCCGGAAATGATTTTTGCCTTCTCTTGCAGTGGCATTATAGCAACTGTTTTTTGGAGCTACTGGATTCCTTGGTCGTTATCTTGTGCAACAGCTTGGTAATTTAAACTTAATGTTTTTGTTATTATTGTACATTATTTGCTGCTCAAATATTTCATGTTTCGCCTTGAAATGTGCATTACTGAGTGCTTGTTTTTTTTTTCACTTTTGAATCCCACTTGATGATTTATTTGCAGTGTATATACTGATTTTTATTTAATTTTATTTTAGCAAAAATGGGATCTCAGGTGCTAGTTCCGTTCCGAGGTTCCGAGGATAACCCACGTCATCTCAAATTGATGGGAGATTTGGGACAGGTACTGTATGAAATTGCCTTTTTTTATTGAAATTCATATTCAATTGCGTTTTATTATGGTTTTAATTTGATATTTCTCGTGCTCAGATAGTGCCAATGAAATACGATCCAAGGGATGAAAATTCAATCAAGGCTGTGATGGCAAAGGCTAATGTTGTTATCAATCTCATTGGTATACAATGCCTCTCTCTGATTCTACCAACGAAAGGAATTTAAATCTTGGAATTGTATGATTGGTATCCCTTTTATTGGCAGGGAGAGAGTATGAGACAAGAAACTATAGCTTTGAGGAAGTGAACCATTTCATGGCAGAACAACTGGCAGTGGTATGTTGAAACTTTCATTCACATTGAAATTGGCACCCCTTATCTCTTATAATGTTATTAGCATGATTTTAGATTATTCTTGTGTATGGACTAAATGTTATCCTCAGTCCCTTTTTGGACGAAGGTGTGGGGGTGGGGTTTGGAGTAGAAGAAAATGTATTATGTACAACCTTTAAGGAAATGGGAGTTGAGGTATGCATGTTACTTGAGCCTCTAGCGTATATAACTTTAAATTTGGATGTATACATCACGTTGTTTAACTGAATTCCTTGTTATGTACAACAATTCATTGCCAAATTGTTTGTGACGCATCTTTATCAGGTTTTTAACATGAGAAGCAGTTTATAGTTTGTGAATTGTGATTTTATGTATCATATCATCTTGTGCTATCAACCACGTTTTACATTTAACTAAGCTTAATTTTTGTGAAGTTTTAAGCTCTTATTCTATTAGTTTTTCCCTGATTTCAGATTGCCAAAGAACATGGTGGCATCTCGAGATTTATTCAACTTTCTTGTTTAGGGTCTTCTCTGTCATCCCCATCAAGATTTCTAAGAGCTAAGGCCGCTGGAGAAGAAGCTGTTTTGAAAGAACTTCCTGAGGTTATTAATCTTTAGTTTGTACAACTTTATTATAATATAAGCAAAGTGAGCTTGTGTATCAATAATTACGAAACAGTGTTATCTAATAGGGTGTACACTATATGCTTTAAAAATTTTGGGGGATAAAGAATCTTTTTCATATAAAGAAAATTAGGTTGGGTCCGTTGGGAGGAGATAAAAAATGGTTTGTTTTATTTTGCTTTAAGTGCATGGATAGCCATTACTACGATCTTGCACCTCCTCAAGAGAAAGAGAGAGGCAGCTTTTTGTAAAATGAGAATCAATTTTGACAAAGTTTTATAGGAGTGTTTAAGTCTCTCTATTCTTGCCATCGTTGCTCTTGCTTTCATCTCTTCTGGGGCTTCACTAATTAAGTTATTCACTATTGTGTTCCCACGAAACATGATGTGCTAAATGCATTTTGCTGCTTTGGACTTTATTGTGGTTGTTTTTAGGTGCTTCAGTATGCTGTTTATTTGGACGACAATAGCGTGTTTTAGTTATATGGACTTGTAATATTATTGCTTGTACATTTGAGAACTTGAGATCAAAGTTGTGTTTCAGACGTTCAATGTCAGAATAGAGGTGAAAATATGGAGTTGACGACTTGACTCCTGTTCCTTTAGATTATAACTGTGATTTGCAACATCTTTGATCATTTTGCAAACTGGTTCTATATTGTTCTAATGCTATGCTATGGTTTACTTGAAGTTTTCCTGTCATCCTAATTAAAGTAGATTTCAAGTTCATTCATTTGCTATTTAAGCTTTGATTGGAGGTAAATTGTTATTTTTCACTATTACTAATAATTAATACCGAACTTTTGATACTTCTTCTTAGCTGCTAGCTGTATAGGAAATTTCTCGAAGAAATGACCTGGAAAATGTCATGCATTTATTGTTGCACAAAGTTGTTGAATTTCGCATTATCCAAACTCAGTGTTGGACTTAATATAAACATTTGATTTCAACTCTAGAATATCGTGAGAATACTGCATAACTCAGGTAGTTCAATCATGACAAGAACCTGAATAGCACAGAACCTAAGTGCTTAATAAAATTACAAAAGCATCTCTTTCCTGCTTAGCTTGAGGGATGGTAAGTGAGAATAGTAAAAGGGTCAAACTGAATTGAAAAGGTTTGCTTAGCTCATTGAAGGTTGGCCTTCCCTGGGCTTCCACACGCATTATGTTATTTATGGTTTCAACATCAACACTTTATCATATTATTCCTTCTACAGGCTACTGTCATGAAACCTGCTGTAATGATTGGTACTGAGGATCGGATTTTGAATCCGTGGGCGCGCTTTGCAAAGAAATATAGCTTTCTTCCACTTATTGGTGATGGATCTATCAAGTAATTTTTTATTATCCTTTTAATTGAAATTTGTTGGGTCTGTTTCTTCTGGAAGCTTTGTGCATCTTTTGCTAACAGTAGTATCTTTTCAGAATCCAGCCTGTATATGTTAATGATGTTGCTTCTGCAATCATTGCGGCCTTGAAAGATGATGGAACCAGCATGTAAAAATTTATGAGTTGGGTGGACCAGATATCTATACCGTGCATGAACTGGTAATTACTTTTCCTCTTGATGATTTATTGAAGCTTTGCTTCTTGGTGTAACTGATCATAAAATACCCTGCAGGCTGAGCTTATGTATGACATGATCCGTGAATGGCCACGCTATGTGAATGTACCTTTACCCATTGCAAAGGTAAAATTTTAACCCCTGTATTTGGACGAGTGCTACAAGCAATGTTATAGCTGTTCTAAGTTAGTGCAACCTTTTATTCCGTTGTCTGATTGTCAGTGTTGACTATATGCATGGTAAAAGAGTTGGTTCTGCTAGAAGTAAATATTTCTTTAAAATATCAATGGAAGGCATGTTGTGCCATTGATTCCTTGATCATGACTCTAATTAACGTATAATTGATTATTGCACTTCTAGATTCATACCCGTCTCTCCGTTCTTATGGTCACATGCATTGTTGTTGCTTATTACTGGTTAACTTTGAGTTATAGATTAACAGCTCATCATTTGATGGTTTCAGGCAATTGCCATGCCTAGAGAGGTATTACTCAAGAAAGTGCCATTTCCACTGCCAAATCCTGAAATCTTCAACCTGGATCAATTACTTGCATTTGCAAACGATACCGTTGTATCAGAAAATGGTCAGTTGAAATCATTTCAGACTATCATATGTAAATTATATTTAGATGTATAATTTTAATGGCAATGCCAGTAAGTTTTCCTTGTTACAAGATGCGTTCGTCTCATTAACCCTTGTTTTGTGGTGGGTTTTGCAGCTTTAACTTTTACGGATTTGGGTGTGGCACCCCATAAGGTGAAGGGATACCCGGTTGAGTTTCTTATCCAGCACCGTAAGGGCGGTCCACAATTTGGTTCTACAGTCGGTGAAAAAGTTAATCCAGATTCTTATCCTTAAATTTATTGGGATCTCATTTACAAAGTGTTTTCCTTTTCCCCCCTGTTTCTTGTCCTAAAACACCTCTGATCTCGAAAAGCCTATTCAAAGACGAGAATGACCCGAAAGAGTGCGTAGTTGTAGTTTCCATTAAAGGTGATTTTGCTGATTAGCAAGATGTAATAAAGTTTGAGATACTTGATTGTATCACCATTAAAGGGGGGCTTGTTTTCGTTGGCTGAAACTAGGAAAATGAATAATAAGGGGGAAGGACTGACCCTTTGGTTATTTCAGGAGATTATTACCATTGTGAGAAAATGTTAATCTCGTTTGTAATTTTGTTTCTTGTTTTTTAATATCACCCGTAGTTCGATCGACCAAATGTGTGCAAGTTTACTTAACAATGTGAAGTAGTATGGTATCAGTTTAGGATCTGGGAAATGCAGAAACTTGGAAGGTATCGATGCCGATTGCTGAGGCAAGTACCTAACCAAAACAAGATCCATCACACTCGCAAATCTTTTACACATTAAAAAGAGACCATTATTTGATTGGGACTGACAGAGAAATCTCATCCATTGGAGTTATTAGTTTTTTTCCGAGAAGATGGGTTTCTCAAGTTACAGTGTGGTGTTTGTCTGTTGATATGATGCATCCCAATCAGCCATTGACACTCGTTTATTTCCTGTTTCATAGGCCACATGCAGTTCACCACCACAGATTGTGAAAGACAAGCCACGTGTCAAAACGTGGATGGTGCTCCAATATTAAACAATTGAAAAGAGGGAGTGTGATCTAAAATGCATGGTGTGGTGATAAAACAAAGAGTTCCCCACCCCAAGTTGAAGGCAAAGGGATACGCACCTTTCCTAACTACCGAACACAACCCTTCCCTACCTGCTTCCTTTGTTACATCAACGTTGTTTAACTGTAACCTAGACAAGGATTTGCTTCTTCTTCTTCCTTTCAGTATTTATCGTGAGAGACACTTCCACATGTATTTCCTCGGCTCTCCATTTCAGTATTCAACTAGTTTTCTAAATTGGTCCGCGTCAAAACTTAGACCGCAATATATATATATATATATATATATATATATATATAGGCTTCGCTTTCACTAGTATTAGATTAAATGATTTTACACGCCTTATAAGCTTTATGATCGATATTTTAGTAATCCAATCGTTAAATTTTATCTTATATTTATGTAGATCGTGCATGTCAAGTTCTACGTAGATTGAAAATATATAACTATTTATTTTATATAAAAAATTTAACCATTATACATATATATATATATATATATATATATATATATATATTAATAAATACATTACTTTGGATCGACACGACAAAAATGTCAAAATATGTATATGAAAAGAATTCACTTATACTAGTATAAAATTAAGTGAGTTATATATATATATGTATAAGTTTTTCTGCGATTGATTTTAACAATCCAACCGTTGAATTTATTAATCACTATGTTTATTATGCATATAAATTTTTATATCTATCCAATATTCCTATCATACTAATCCAAAGTAATGTCCTTACTAATATATGTAACGGTTGAAAAGACTTGATTCAAAAAATAATTTTTTAATTTTGAATTAACGAGTTAATTTTTTTAGCTTGAATCGAGTTTATATTTTATCAACTCAAAAAATTAAATTTTATTGCTTTGCGATTTAGTTATTGATTTACTCATGTCTCAATTTGTCCTTCATTTTAAGTCTATTTATACTAAATTTAAACAACATGCTCCCAAACCACTGTAGAATACATATGTAGCTTCAAGCTGTTTATCGTCAATTGACTATCAGTTTTCATCCGTATAAAAGCTATTTTGATCTAAAATAAAATTTTAAAGGTTGAATTAATTTAAAAAAAAAACAATATCTGTTTTGACATTATGCATATATATATATATATATGTAAAATAAAAGTATAGAAGGCGAGACCGTGAGAGCCGGGCAGTTGATGAGTTCAAAGGTGCATGCCACTAAAATGGCATCCAGAAAGGGAGTAAAAGAAAAGAATGCAGGCCCTTAATTCATTTTTTAAAAGGATGAAAAGCGTAATTAGAAATAAAGTTTGGCACGTGGGCAAGTCCATGTCGAGAGGTTTCCCCCATTTCAGGCTTTCTTAAGAAGGAATATAAATTAATTAATAAGCATTTATTGCTCTAATCAGTTCCACTCACATCTACATCTTTAATTACTCTTACTATATAATATTAGTGTTTCCTAAGAAAACAGTTTATGCCTTTGTTGCTTATATTTTCAGGTTAATTTCTAGATTTGTCTTTTTCCTTCAAAAGAAATAACTTGTCCCTGTTTGGACTTTGGGATTATTAGGGCAGTGCCGTCAACTATTTTCCTAGAAAAACCCGCCGTCACTTTCCGATGCAAATGTAATTCCGGGAAATTCCGAAATTTCAACACGTCATCAGATGGTCCCACGTGGCCAGATCCCAGCGGCTACCGACAACAGAAACAGCCCACTCGGCGCACCCTGCTAATATGCACCCGTCCCGTACGCGCTCATTTTTATTAATTCCCAGATCTCAGTTTTCCCCCTCCAGAATCCAGTCAATTTGTTTTCTAAAAATCGCAGCTTGTTTCGTTGGTGAAATTCAGCCAAAAAATCACCGGCTATCTCTCAGTTTGGCTACTTGCAGATCATTCCGTCTCCACTGTCAACTCTAAATCTCATTTCCCTTTCCCTTTTGTTCAATTTTCCTTTTTTTTTTATAGAATTTTTGTGTTTATTCAATTGTAAACTTCTGATCTTTTCCTATTTTGGGATCTGCGGTCCAGGCTCAGGTCATACTGTAGCTGATGAATTGAGATTCAGGGTTAGGGTTTTGGGATTTTTTTTATTTCTTTTATTTTCAATCGAGAAAGCTAGCTTTTGTGTTCTTTTCCTTTGGGATATTCGAGGGGATCTGTTGATCAGCTGTTGATCGAACTCTGATGCGACGCCGTCCTGTGGCGTTGACTCCTTTCGAAGCAATGGAGAAAGGTTCCCCTAAAAATCAACAAACCCGGCTCTTTTTATTAGCTTCTTTATCAGCTTTCTTCTGGATTTTGCTTTTGTATTTCCATTTTGTAGTTCTAGGAGGGAGCACCACAGTCCAGGACTTACTTCCATCACCGCCAATCAAATTCGATTCTCCTCTCACTAATGTCGAATCCGTCCCCGCTCGGGTGACCTATGCCCGTAAAGAGAAGGAGAAACCACCGGTGGTGAAACCCGTTCGTAACACGGCTAGCGAAAGGGCGGTGCCGTACCCTTTTATGAGAGCTTTAAGAACGGTGGATAACAAGAGTGATCCGTGCGGTGGAAGGTATATTTATGTGCATAATCTTCCTCCGAGGTTCAATGAGGATATGCTTAAGGAGTGTAAGAGTTTGAGTCTTTGGACCAATATGTGTAAGTTTACTAGCAATGAAGGGCTTGGTCCACCACTTGAGAATGTGGAAGGGGTGTTTGAGAATACCGGGTGGTACGCAACGAATCAGTTTGCGGTCGATGTGATATTCAACAATCGAATGAAGCAATACGATTGCTTGACCAATGATTCTTCCATTGCAGCTGCAATATTCGTGCCATTTTATGCAGGATTCGATATTGCAAGGTATCTTTGGGGATATAATATCTCGAGGCGCGATGCTGCATCACTCGATTTGGTTGATTGGTTGATGAAGAGGCCTGAATGGGGTATAATGGGAGGGAAGGATCATTTCCTAGTGGCTGGGAGGATTACATGGGATTTCAGGAGATTGACTGATGAGGAATATGATTGGGGTAATAAGCTTCTGTTTTTGCCTGCTGCGAGGAATATGTCGATGCTGGTGGTTGAATCAAGCCCCTGGAATGCAAATGATTTTGGCATTCCATATCCAACATACTTCCATCCTGCCAAGGATGAGGAAGTCTTTGTATGGCAAGATCGGATGCGGAATTTGGAGAGAAAGTGGCTCTTCTCTTTTGCTGGGGCACCTCGCCCCGGTAACCCGAAGTCGATAAGGGGGCAGATTATTGATCAGTGCAGGAAGTCGAATGTGTGCAAGTTGTTGGAATGTGATTTTGGGGAGAGCAAGTGTCATTCTCCAAGCAGTATAATGCAGATGTTCCAGAGCTCTCTGTTCTGCTTACAACCTCAAGGAGATTCATACACTCGGCGATCCGCTTTTGACTCAATGTTGGCTGGTTGTATTCCTGTCTTCTTCCACCCCGGCTCAGCATACACACAGTACACTTGGCACCTTCCGAAAAATTATACTACATATTCAGTGTTCATCCCAGAGGATGATATTCGTAAACGGAATGCTAGCATTGAGGAGAGGCTTAGTCAAATCTCTCCTGAGCAAGTAAAGATCATGAGGGAGGCAGTCATAAATCTCATCCCAAGCTTGATATATGCAGATCCTCGCTCTAAATTGGAGACTCTTCGAGATGCTTTTGATGTCGCTGTACAGGCAGTGATCAATAAGGTTACTAAGTTGAGGAAGAACATTATCCAAGGTCGGACCGAATATGACAACTTTGTGGAGGAAAACAGTTGGAAGTATGACTTATTAGATGAAGGACAGCGTGAGGTCGGAGGTCATGAATGGGATCCTTTCTTCTCAAAACCGAAGGACGAGCAGCAGAGAGATCAATCTGCCGAAGCTGCGAAGAATTCTTGGAAGAACGAGCAGAGAAATCAATCATAAATCAAAGTAGATGAAGCAGTATACAAGTTGAACTAAAGCTTTATTCTAGTCTCCCAGTGGCAAAACAAGAGTACCTTGTAAGTGCCTTGTTTTTAATACCAGGAATACCAAGCACTTAGCCTTGTTTCAAACCAAAATATATATACAGTTAATACAAATTTCTGTTTTTGAGCTACCTGTTTTCTTATTGGTTGTTTTTAATGTATTTGTAGCTAAGGTTGTCTGTTTAATGTTCCTGTCTTCTCAATTCATACAAGAAATAATAACTAATGATCAGGTTTTTCTTGAGGTTCCATTTTCTAGAACATCCTTCTGCCTTGGCAAGCATTCATTGATGATCATAAGTTATAACTATTACCTTTGTATCTGTCTGATTTTGAAATTTGGAGGCTTGTCTTAGGCGGGCAAGGTGAAAAATGAACTCCTAGTTTTGTTGCTAGTTAGTGGAGACAAGCAAGATTATTTTTCTACACCCTGTATTTGTTTAAACGATTTTCTTCAATAAACGTGTTAGCCTGTAACTATTGACATTTTTGGTTGGATTTCATTGACCCTAAGGAAGAGAACAAAAATGCATTATGGGTCTGAGCTGGACGACTTTAGAAATTACATGAACAAGTCATAGGAGCCAGCATGTCACAGATGGGCTTGGACCTGCTTGAGGAATGCAGACTTGATGGTTCACCTGAGCTTCCCAACAAAAGCTTTGGATAGGGAAAATTGATAATAGATCTGGGTTTATGCTAGTGATTCAAATGTCCATGTCTGAACAAGAAAAAGTTGACTCATGGGTAGTAAAAAATTAAAAACTCGATCAACAACCCGTTAGTATAACTAGTATAACAGGATGAGTGCGTTAAGTCTTTTAAGCAAGGTCAATAGGTCAAATTCTAATGTTGTAAATATAAAAAATAAATTGGGAGAATTATTTTCATAATAGGTTTCTGCAAAACTTAATCTGAGTTAGTCGGTCAATAGGTCGAAAATTAGTTATTAAACTAAAAACTTGTATGATTTTATCAACATGAGTTAATCCAAGCGGTAAGTAGTTTAATATTGCTTAAGCATGTTTTGAGTTCAAAACTTATTTCAACCAAAATTAAGTGCGCAATACGAATTAATAAAAAATTAAGTGTGCAACACGAATCAATTATGATAGTCATGTCTACGGGAACCAGGAGGATAAAAAAAACTCGTGTGGCTTTTCTTATATATGGAAGTGGAACCCTTATGTCTGAATATATTACATTAAAAAAAAAAAAACAAGGCGTAGGCGTTGGTGCCTTACAAAACCTATGATTACTGTTCCTCGACCGTGGACACCGTAAACTGAGATTGATGAAAACGAGAAACGAAATGATACAGGAAGTGGGAACAAACTGAGAACTACGAAGGTTCAAACTTTACTCGGTCAAAATGCTTCTAACTATTCTGTACTATTTGTTTCCTGCTTTTATATGTTGCTAGCAGCATCTCTTATTCATCCTATGGTCGACTTGAGAGAATGATGTTCTAGTTGGGCTTGCTTTTTTGTCTCTGGTTCCTTCCCTGTAATCTTGGAGCTGTAGATTATGAATTAGAGTAAACCTTAAGATACGAATGGAAAAGCAACATAAACATTATGAGAACAGAATATGAAATTATGAACCTCCGTACCCAATCCGGTAGCCTCGGATGTCCTCGTGATTCTAAGCCTCTTCACGGAGCTAAGGAACATCCTGCATTGAAGCAGAGAAGATTCATATGTATTAAGATCATATGCCTAGACTTAAGATGAATGTTGGATCCGGGTATATATGTTTGATGCAAGGATGCTCAATTTCTAAACTTTTTTCATATAGTTGGAAGATTATACTCATGTCCAACTATGTGTCGTACATTGGTACTTCAGGGAAAATGAAAAATCCGGTATCATAGACTTTAAACTCTTCAGTTCCGGCACCATGATCTATTGCTGTATATTAATTTCCGGAGCAATTGAGGAAAAGCACATGCATTAATACATTAAGCTTTTCTTGAACTCTCCCCTGCTTTTACTCTGAACTAATAGATAATTTATGTCCCAAAACTTCATTAATAATCGCCACATACATATGCAACTACACATAAAAGACTAAAATGAGAATGCACAATTTGACAGTTTAATTTTTTTTTTTTTGTAATTATATGAACCGTGAAACTCCTGGAGGTTCTACGTTTTGGGTTTTCAGCCAAGGCTATATTAACGTCTTCATTTAAAAAATGTCGAGTGAGCTACGGATAAAATTAATATGTAAAGTGGGATAATTGAAAAGATACATACTCCCAAGGGACATCTCCAACAAGCATCCAGTCACCCTCTTTGTCCTCGTAAGTAAGCGCAAAGTCGGATGATACATCCAGCAGTTTCAAAGTTCTTGTTAATTTGTTTGTCATGCCATGCTCCAGTGCCCTTGATCCTAACCACAAAAATCATAAAAGCTTAGCATGCTTCGATTATCATCTAATAGAAAATTTTTGTCTTCCGTGTTGTTTGAAGTGTGACATTCTTTACAGTGGAATTTCAAGGTCTAATATTTATTACAATGTTGAGAAAACAAAAGGGATGCTTATCAAATTTGCTTTGCATGACAACTCATGTCCGCATTTTGGTTTTATATACGCAGTGACAGGCTTAAGAATTCATAATCACTTTGGTTGAAGTTCCATATATCAGTTAGGACATGGTCATCATATAGCTTACAACATCCCTGCAACCGGTACTTAAATAGGCACTTACTAGTTCATTCGTCTTTTGAAAGTCAAAACAATAATAGTAATAATGAGGCCTCACCTACTTGACTGACACTTGGGGTCGATTCGAGAAACATATCTTCCAGAGTTTTTGCCAACTTTACATACGATTCATGGGCATTCAAATCAACCTTCCTTCCGATTGGAATTCCATCCATATTCACCTTCACGAAAAGAGATTGTCTGAGCTTAGCATTACGACAGCTGCCAACAGTACTCTTCTCAACCGCAGAGGTCTCGTTTTTATGGTTCTTCATTGTTGAGTTAAATCCTTCAATGGCTGGAGCTTTTGCTTGGTTAACCATGCTATTCATTCTATGAAATCCGATAGGCGGCCACCCCACAACTTGACTGTTTCAAATTCAAGGAAAACAAGAGATGTTAATAAGGAAAATATCAGAAAAGAAAAGCTTCAAGAGCTGCCGATAAGTAATGAACACCCAATCACCACAACCGAATAGTATGTTAGCAGAAAAAAAATGTTTTCAGCTACTCAGTGAGCACCAAAAAGGTTAAAACTAAAGAACAAGTGTACACATTAAAACCGGTCTCGATGGATGAATTGTGCCATGCCTCAAATGCAGCCTAGTTAACAGGCACTACACATACAGTTTTCCATATAACCTGGTGCATCATTAATCCTGGTATGAGTTATCCCCTCGATTTCCTGGGGGTTGCCGGGTTGGTTGTCTCTAAGGCTTGGTTCAAGAACTCTGCAATTTGATCAATTATATAATATTGGAACAATCACCTGTTTTCGGCTTTACCTAGTTAGCAGAATGATGAGCAGAGAAAGATATAAGAACCAGTCATCTGACTGAAAGATCGTATCATCAAGCAAAGAGAAACCAAGTATTGAATTTGGAATTAAAGAACAAGACCGTGTGATAATCATTTATATCTTGAACATAAACAGAAGCACTAGATGACTCATCTTAAATAGACTGGAAACACCCCCAAATTCATACAAAATCTTGAACAATCTAACAATAAAGTTGTCTCCCTTGCCAATACTTTTTTGTCTGAATGAATAACCATGAAAAAATATCTTTGTATATGTAATCTACCGACAACAAAAAGTACATTCAATTCCCTAAAAAGGATGATTCTAGCTTTCTCCTGGTCTTATATTTACAGTAACAAAGTTCTGGAATTGATGAGACACATACCTTATGAAAGTAACTAAGTGTAATAAATAATTTAAGCATACCTAAAGCCATTAGCAGCAGCCATAGAATCAACAGTCCTCTTGGTCTTAGCTGTGACATTAGCTCTACACAGAGAAGAAGAAGAAGATGATGATGGAGAAGCAGCAGAAGGAACCAGAGAAGGGAAATCTTCAGCAGTCAAAATCCTAGCAAATTGAGCATCTTTTGAAGCGTGATGCATCTTAAAGCCACCACCACCACCAAGGCTCAACCCAAGGCCTAATTCCAACTCGGACTGATCAGTGCATGAAGAATCCTCTGACAGAACCATGTTTTCCTCCCTTGACACTGTGGAAATTGACCCACTTTTAGAACCACCATCACCACCGTTAACAACACCTCCTTGCATTGAAAAAAAAAGGGAATTGATCTCCTTGGTTTAACCAAAGTTTCAAACTTTTTTTCAAGGGTAGAAGACAAGACAAAGAGATTAATTAGAAGTAAAGTTTGAAACTTTATAGAGAAACACGTTAAAAGCAAAAAGAGAAACGGAACAAATATGGGGATTTTGAAAGCTGCAGTTTGGTGGGTATAGGGGAACTTGGAAAAGCAAAAACTGTCAAGTTGGGTACGGTGGAGGTGGCGCTGATGTTTGTAGCCATTGCGATGGGGTCCCTACCTTGTCTGGGTTTATGCACTTCCAATCCCATCGATGTTTTTTCTTCGTTTTATCTGAAATAGTCGTTCAACCTTAAAATTTTATAAATAAATCACTCCATTAATTGATCTAAACAAATTATTGCATCATTAAAAATAAAATAGATGTTAGAAGGTGGGGTTAGAAATATTTTTAATGATTTTTATTGTATAATTACCACATAAGTCATCCAATTATTAACAAGACTATAAATGAGTCACATATAGATTTTAAAAAAATACAGATGAATCACTTAATTAATTAAAAAATCATTTCAAGTTTTGAGCATTTCAAAGATTGATGGTACAATTTAACGATCCAAACAGTGGAGAGGTTGTCGTTGGTGAGAGGAAGAATATATATCGAGATAAAGGTCATCTGACGATGGACGACACAAATCAAGGTTTAAGAAGTTTGAAAAATTCGGGTGATTTCATAGCTTTTTTTAAAAGATTATCGAAGATCTAATTCAATGAATTTAACAGGGAGATCAAAGTAAATCATACGGTGAGATTTGATTTTCATTAGTTATCGCACACGATGGTCAATGACTATCGGCGCAGTGGGATATGACATGATTATTTCAGTCAATTAATTGAGTGATTTGATTGTCACAATCAATTAACTAAGTGACTTGATAGCAAATATTTGAAATCTAATGTTTTAATGAATAAAATATTTCATATAAGAAAAGTTGTCTCATATTTAATGATATAATGACATGTTTGTAACAATTAATTAATTGAGTGACTCGTTTGTAACCTTTAAAATTGGGTTATGCATTTACAATCTTACTAATAATTGAATGACTTGTTTATAACTTTTGAAATTGGGTGGGTGATGCATTTATAATCTTACTAATAATTGATTGACATGTGATACCCTTTAATCTAATCTTTATTTTCGTAGATTTTGGGAATAAATCCATATTTATCCTCAAACTTGATAATTTTCATATCTTGATATCTAGATTTTAGGGTAAATTACATCATAGGTCATTATATCATGCGTAAGTTTATGAGTAGATTATCATATTTTAAAAAGTTATAATCGGGTCACTTTATTTATCGATTGTCACTTTACCATAAGTGTGAAAAAAATGTTAACTTTTTTTTGAATAAATCTACATTTTGATCACTTAATTATGATTAAGTTTACATTTTGGTAACTCATTTTTCAATTGTGAATCAATGATTGAATATTCTTTTCTAATTTCTTACGAGTTAGTGCAAGAACAATTTTTCATTGTTTTGGAGTTTTCTTAGACAAGAGTTATTTAATGCTTTTATACTTCATGAATTTGTAAAAACAACAACAACAACAAAAACAACAACAACAATAATAAGAGCACTTTTTGCTTGAATTGGTACATTACCATTTTCCCTCATCGGTTGCCTTTTCATGGTCACACAAGGAAGAAAACCTAACTAGATAGAACCGGATGAAGACATCACTAAGATGTTCGATCATTTCTCCATCATCGTTAATGGGCTTAAAGGCTTAAGAGAAATCATTCCGGAAGACAAGCTTGTTCGGAAGCTTACCTACTCTCTTCCCGAGTCATGAGACTCAAAAAAGACTGCCATCATCAAAGCGAAAGATCTCAAGACCTTGAAGCTTGGTGATCTTATGGGGTCTCTTCTCACTCATGAGATAATGAAGAAAGGAAGGGAAAATGAGAAGAAGAAAGAAAATAAGAAGATAGAGAAGAAGGAAGTGAATAAGAAAAATATGGGAATTACTCTCAAAGCTTCACATGAGGAGAGCGATTCTAGTGAGGAAGAAGATGAAAAAATGGCTATGCTTGCCAAAAGGTTAACACGGTTCATGAAATCCAACTAAGGAAGAAAGTTCCAACAGAGAGAGGGTTTCAAGAATAAGCAAAATGAGGAAGAGAATGATCAAATCATATGCTATGAGTGCAAGAAGTTAGGACACATAAAATTCGATTGTCCTCGACTAAAGAAGAAGAGCTTCAGGAAGAAGAAAAAGCTCAAGGCTCATGTTGCTACTTGGAGTGATGAGGACCCATCCGATGAGGAGAAGCAATAAGTAGCCAACCTTTGTCTCATTGTACTAGAGGAGGATTCTAAGGTAACCTCAAACTCATCTAACTTTAATTTTATATTTGATGAGCTTCAAGAAGCTTACGATGAGTTGCAAGAGGTTTATGACGAGTTGGTAGAGAAGTATAAGGAATCACTTTTGAAAAACAAGAAAATGATTTCAAATTTGAAAAACCAAAATAATTCCTTATCCAAAGCCAACTTGGAACTTGAGAAGAAGTTGTGGATTTGCAAACTAAACAAAATGATTTTGAAAAGAAAAATTAAGATTTGCATAACCTTCTTTCCAAAGTTTATGATGATTACCAAAAGGAAATGAGTTATCTCAAAGCTTTTTTGAACAAAGTTGGGAAACCATGTTTTGAAAAATGAACAACTTCAAAACCCAACTATGTGAAAAGAAACTTTGGTGGCTACAAGCGTAGAGGCTACCCAAGGCCCTCTAATGGTAAGAGAATTAAAGTGTTTGGGTTTCTAAGGAACTAATTGCTTCTAATAATATTGATGGCATTACTCCTTGGATTCACAAAGGAACCACGATTTTGGGAGCTAATACTCATGAACCCAAAAGAATTTAGGTACCAAAAATCAAGACTTGATGCTATGTTTGTAAGGGGGCCCATTGCTACAAGGTTAAAGCTTCAAGTACAAATTCGTGGTACCTTGATAGTGGATGCTCGAGACACATGATCGGTGACAAGAGTATATTCTTGGAGATAAAACCAAAGAGTGGAGGAGTAGTGACTTTCGGTGACAACTCCAAAGGCCACATTAAAGGAATTGGTTCCATTGGTAATCACTATTCTATACTCATTGACAATGGTTTGTATGTCAACGTTCTTAAGCATAATCTTTTGAGAATAAGCTAATTATGTGATAAAGATTTCAATGTCCTTTTTGATTTAAATGGTTGCAAAATTATTGAAATTGATTCCAACAAAATTGTGCTCATTGGTTATAGAATAGGAAACATTTACATGGTGTATCTAGATGACATTCATATTTCAAATGCATGTTTTGTTGTAAAAGATGAGCTTGATTCGTGGTTATGGCATAGAAAGCTAGGGTATGCAAGCATGAGTGTTTTGGAAAAATTAATTTCAAATGATCTATTAAGAGGTTTGCCAAAAATAAAGTATTCTCTTGACAAAATTTGTAATTCATGTGCAAAAGGCAAACACAAAAGAGTTTATTTTAAACATATTAATGATGTTTCTACTAGTAGAGTTTTACAATTGATCTATATAGATCTTTTTCACCCTATTAGAACTATGAGTTTGGGTGGAAAATCATATGCATTTGTTTTAGTAGATGATTACTCTGGATTTACATAGGTTCTATTTTTAAGTACTAAGGATGAGGCTTTAAAAAATTTATCACATTTTCAAAAGCTAATCAAAACGTTGTTGGTTACTCTATTTCACATGTTAGGAGTGACTATAGAACCAAATTTCAAAATCTAGGTTTTGAAGAGTTTTGTAACTCAAATGCGATTAGCCATAATTTTTTTGCTCCTCGCACACCTCAACAAAGTGGGGATGTTGAGAGGAAACATCGAACTTTAGAAGAAATGGCTAGAACCATGCTTTGTGAAAACAATTTGCCGAAGTATTTTTGGGTGAAATCCACAAATACAGCTTGTTATATTGTCAACCGAGTAATGATTAGGCCTATTTAAAAAAACACCTTATGAGCTTTTCAAAAATAAAAAGCCTAACATTAGCTAATTTCATCCTTTTGAATGCAAATGTTTTGTTTTAGACAATGAAAAAAACAATTTAGGCAAATTTGATGCAAAAAGTGATAAAGTTGTTTTCTAGGTTATTCTTTAAACTCTAAAGTCTATTGTGTATTTAACAAAAGAACTTTAGTAGTTGAAGAGTCAATTCATATGATTTTCGATGATAACCTCATTCCAAAGAAGAATACTTGTGATAATGATGATGTAGAGATTTTTTTATGCCAATGATGGTAGAGGACAATCATCAAAGGTAGATGAAGTTCCAACTAAAAATGAACCACAAGATCCACCTCTAGAAGACTTGAAAGACATATCTCTAGAGGAAAAAAGAGATCATCTACCCAAAGGAATTCAACTCTGTCAAAGGTGGTGAGATTTTGGGTGATCCATCCAAAGGGGTAACAACTAGATCCTCTTTTAGAAATACTCGTAACTTTGTTGCATTTATCTCATGCATTAAGCCTAAAAATATCAAAGAAGCATTAAATGATGATTATTGGTCATGCAAGAATAGCTAAATCAATTTGAGAGGAGTAAAGTTTGGACATTAGTTGATAGGCCTAGTAATAAATCTACTATAGGTACTAAATAGGTTTTTAGAAACAACTAGATGAGAGTGGTAACATAGTGAGAAAAAATGCTAGACTTGTTGGTTAAGGTTACACTCAAGAAGAAGAAATTAATTTTGATGAAACCTATGCATTATTGCTAGAATGGAAGCTATTAGGATGTTGCTTGCATTTGCATGTTATCATGAATTCAAGCTTTTTGAAATGGATGTTAAAAGTACTTTTCTAAATGGTTTTATAAATGAAGAAATGTATGTAGAACAATAATCCAGTTTTGAAGACCCAAAATATCCAAACGATGTTTTTAAACTTTCAAATGCTTTATATGGTTTGAAACAAGCTCCTAGACCTTGGTATGAAAGATTGTCACCTTTTCTTATTGGAAAAAGGTTTTAACAAAGGGAAGGTTGATGCTATATTTTTTATAAAAGAAAAGGCAAAGACATTTTAGTAGTTCAAATTCATGTTGATGATATCATTTTTGTTCTACTAATGAATTGCTTTGCCAAGAATTGGCTAAGTTGATGCAAGGTGAATTTGAAATGAGCATGATGGGGGAGCTCTCATTCTTCTTGGGACTCTAAATCAAACAAAGGAAGGATGTCATCTTCATCAATCAAGCAAAGTACATCAATGACATGCTCAAAAAGTTTGGCTTGAAAAATATGAAACCTCAAACCACGCCGATGAGCTCTTCTACAAAGCTTGACAAAGATGAATGAGGTAAATATGTTGATCTTAAGCTTTATAGATCTATGATAGGTTCTTTGCTTTATCATACCATAAGTAGATCGAATATCTTCTTTAGTGTTTGCTTGTGTGCTAGATTTCAAGCTAGTACTAGAGAATCACATTTGCAAGCCGTTAAGAGAATCTTTAGATACCTTAGAGACATACTTTGTTTAGGTCTTTGGTATCCTAGAGACTCATCCTTTAGTTTGTATGCTTATTCGGATAAGGATTATGGAGGTTACCTCTGATACTTGTCAATTCCTAGGTAACATGCTCATATCATGGTTTTCTAAGAAGTAAAGTAGCGTAGCGTTATCTACCATTGAGGTGGAATATATTTCGGCCGGTAGTTGTTGTGCTCAAGTCTTTTGGATGAAGCAACAACTCTTAGATTATGAAATTGATGTAGGTACCATCCTCTTAAAGTGTGACAATACTAGTGCATTTTGTCTTACTAAGATTCTCATCCAACATTCTAAAACCAAGCACATAGAGATAAGACATCATTTCATTAGAGATCAAGTCTTGAAAAATGATGTTGTTCTAGAGTATGTAGATACCTTAAACCAATTAACGGATATCTTTACCA